>VJWN01000001.1:0-10460 GCA_007644065.1 Margaritispora aquatica
AAAAAATTAAAATATACTATATATATCTAACTTAACCTTTCTATACTACCCTTCTACTTTATTTCGAATTTAGGAAACTATAGTTAAAGTTAAGTAGAAGGCTTTTCTTTTTCTCTAACTAATTTTTTAACTCCGAACTGAGTAAACCTGGTAAAACTAAAACAAAATAAATTATATTACTAATAAAAATATAGAAACCTTGACTAAAGTTAATTTTTCGGTTAACGACGCTTGTCTACTATATATAAAACGAAACGTTATTTAAATATATATACGTCTAGACTTTTATTTTCGTTTAAATATTTATACTTTAGTAAGATTAATAGATAGAACCTAGTACTATTCCTTTATATTCTTGAAATAGAAGAGTTAATATTTACTAAACCCCGTTTTATTCTAGAGTTAAAAATAATATAACCTTAACGGCTTTTCTAAGCTAATAATATATTTACGTTCCTAATCTGTTTAGCTAATAGTCAATCTTCGTTCTTTAATATTAATTTTAAATTATAATATTTTACTTAGTAATATAAATATATAATTTTTTAAGGGTATCTATAAATAAATATCTAAGCTTTGTTTTATTATACGTCGTAATTTTAAAAAAGTAATTATTAAATTAAGTAAAGATTTAGCTCTTAGTCTAACTATATATAAGGTTATTAAGCCCTATTAGTATTACGGTATTAGTATATATAACCTCTTATAAAGCGGTAAAGAGGCTTAGGGTTATAGTAATATTAGGCTTAATAATAGAAGCTTAATCGAATTTAAGTTTACGGTTATTAATACGTCTAATAAATAGAAGCTTAGTATAGTTAAAGTTAAGTTACGATTATTAATACGTTTAGTAAATAGAGGCTTAGTCGAATTCAAGTTTATAATTATTGATACGTTCGGTAAATAGGAGCTAAGTCGAATTCAAGTTTGTAATTATTAATATAGTTACCGCTTATACTCTCTTCTTATTACCGCTTATATCTATTCTTAACCTTTTGTCCCTACCCTTTTAAAGTTATCGACAGGCTTTTATTCTAGTAAGTAAAGTACTTATACTCTCCTCTCGCTATCGCTTACGTTTATTCTTAGCCTTTTGCTCCTACCCTTAGAATATTATTAACGGCCCTTCTTTCTTAAAAGTAAAATACTCGTATCTTAAGTTAGATTAACTACTTTGTAAAGTTTCTTTCTACGGCTCAACAAAGGCTCGTATCTTCGGTTAGATCGACCACTTTATAGAGGTTCTTTCTACTACTTAGCGAAGGCTCGTATCTTCGGTTAGATCGACTACTTTGTAGATTTTCTTTCTACTACTCAGTAAAGGCTTGTATCTTTAGTTAGATCGACCACTTTATGGAGTTTCTTTCTACTACTCCTTTCTACTACTCGGCGAAGGCTCGTATCTTTAGTTAGATTAACCACTTTGTAGAGTTTCTTTCCACTACTCCTTTCTACTACTCAGCGAAGGCTCGTATCTTTAGTTAGATTGACTACTTTGTAGATTTTCTTTCCACTATTCCTTTCTACTGCTCGGCGAAGGCTCGCACCTTTAGTTAGATCGACTACTTTATAGAGTTTCTATCCACTACTCAGCAAAGGTTCACATTTTTAGTTAGATCGACTACTTTATAGATTTTCTTTCTACTACTCCTTTCTACTACTCAGCGAAGGCTCGCACCTTTAGTTAGATCGACTAGTTTGTAGAGTTTCTGTCCACTACTCAGTAAAGGCTCGTATCTTTAGTTAGATTAACTACTTTATAGATTTTCTTTCTATTACTCCTTTCTACTGTTTAACGAAGGCTCGTATTTTTAGTTAGATCGACTACTTTGTAGAGTTTCTTTCTATTACTCCTTTCTACTACTTAACGAAGGCTCGTATCTTTAGTTAGATTAACCACTTTATAAAGTTTCTTTCTACTACTCGGTAGTATTATATAGTAACTCGCGATTAGTTTTCTAGTAGTCTCGATAGTACTAATACTATTTATTATTAGTCTCTACTTTGACTAGGTTCGTTCTTAATTAGTAACTTACTTCTTTAGCTTCTTTAGCTACTTTAGTTACTTTCTAGATTTATAATTTTAGGAGGACTTCTATAAAGTAAGGATTCTAGTTAGATTTTAAGAGATATATATTATTATTTTTTTAGACTTAAGTTTGTTTTTAGAATTACTATACGTTTCGAACGTAATACTAGTCTACGATTACTTACGTTAGTCTTATTATTCTTATAGACGAACTTCTCCGAATTAAAGCCTTAGTATAAGGTACTAAGAATATACTTAGCTTAGATAAACAATCTAGTAATACTTTCTTTTATCGTACCTTATATGTAATTTATACCTAAAAGCGAAACTTTTCTATATACTTACGTTATAGAAATATAAAAATCTACCTTTCCTTTATATTCGCTTAACTTTAACTTAGGTTATAACGATCTAATTTTATTTTATACTATAGCTCTTTAACGATCTAACTTAGACTCGAGTAAGAAGACTTTATTTTTATACGCTAGAGTATAATCTTAAGAACTAGTAACTTAATAAAGTAGTAGAAAGTATATCTAAAAGTAATTACTAATTTACGTTTAATTAATAATAGAACGTTATATTTTAATAAATACTAAGAAAATATAATTATAATTAATTAATAAAAGACTTAACTAGAAGTTAAGGCTAAACTTTAAATTTTTATATAAATAATAAATATTATTTTTAAAATCTTTAGACTTTAAAAAATAATATAAGAGAGCTTTACTCTCTCTTCCTAATAGTATTTCTAGTACCTATAAGCTTTATTTTATACCTCTACTATTTAATTACATTTAACGCTCCTTAACCTCTAGAATTATCTATCTTTTAAGTAGAAGAAAATCTAGCTAAAAGTTTAAAATCTTACTATTCTAGTGTTCCTCTTACTCTTACTTTATATTATAAAGGATAAACTAGATAGAATTTAGTAATACTTAATTTAAGGATTATTACTTACTTAACTACCGTCATTAGTACTATAATATTATATTATTTACTAGGAATCCGAGCTAACTGGTAAATTGTCTATTTTCTATAAAAAACGTTAGCCAACTCCTAGTTTAAATAAGTAATAGAGAAGCCTAAGAACTACCACTAAGTTACTAACCTAGTATAGAAATCAGTCTATTTAAAATATATATATATTATTAAACTAATAACTTATATCTAGTTACTAAAACTACTTAACTTAGGTAATAAAGATTAGTCTACTTTAAGTTAGTAATATTAACGAAAGCTCGTGATTTACGTTAAAGTAAACCAGGAAATCTACTAGTATACCTGACTTAGATTACTCTCCTATTCTAAGCCCTCGCCTTACTTAGTCTGTTTTACCTATAGCTATAGATCTAGACAGGCACGAGCCGGAGAATCTAGTCGTTTTAAGAACTGATTTAAGGAACTACCACTAATAAAAGACAAATAAACTAAGGAAGACAACAGTAGGATACTAATATACACTACTATTCTCGACGGATTAGTAGAGGTACTATACTAAGCTATACGATAGTATACTTAAGGCTAGTAAGATCAATCCGGGCCCGCTATATAAGTAATAAACTAAGTAAATAGAACACGCAATTATACTCTAAGCGTTAGACTTAGCTATTAGAAAGAAAAATAAAGCTAACTACTAGTATATAGTAATAAAAATAACTATATACGTACTATCTCGCTTAATTTCCTTACTAAAGAAAACTCTATTACTAAGTAATACTAAGGAAAATATAGTTAGACTAAGGTTACTAAAGAGAGAGAAAGGTTAGGATTAGATTATAAATAAGAGAAAGAATAAGAGTTTACGTATCTTTTATTAGTTAATAATTAGACTACGTTATTTCTTAAGATTTTTTCTTTATTAAGAACTTTATATAAGTAGATTTTTCTTTTCTTTCTTTACGCTTAATAATAAAAGGGAAGGTTTTAAGACTTTCTATAATTCCGAAGAGTTTTAGTTAGAACATCGAAGAGCTTTTAGCCGATATAAAATAAAAGAACAACAAGAAACTTCTACAAGTCTTAGAAGTAGTTTAGAAGATCTTAATTTCTCTAAGCTATAAAAAGACTTCGTAACCTTATAGCTTAACTAAGGCTACTCTATCTAAGCTAGAATCCCATCGCTCGTAAAACCTACGCTAGAAACTATACTACGATAAACAAAGGGTATTAAGAACTAAATAACTAGAAAGACTAACCGAGAGCTAAAACTAGAAGAAAAACTAGAAGTAACTTAAAAGAAACCTAATCAAGAACGCTTTTAATCTTCCTCCTCGTTCTTCGTATCTATAACTATATAACTAAGAGGGATATTACTAAGGTTAAAATAGTAATAGTCAGCGATAGTATAGGAAATAGTAGACTAGCTTAAGAAGGACCGGCTAACGACTAGGAAGTACTAGGACGAGGAGTACTTGTATAGGACGAAGAACGCGAGGAAGGACGGCCGGAACTAAGAATATAACTAGCTTTAGTAGTAATACGAGGATACGTAGAGGAACGATTAGTACGAGTAATATCCTTTAGTAAAACCTCCCCCTCTACTACAGGCCTATCATCCTCCCTGTTCTTATTCACGAAGAATAGTAGCTACTCCGGGGCGTAAGAGAGGAGGTTAAGAACCTAGAGTAGACTACTAACTTTAGAAATAGCCCCACGAAGACCGTCGCGAGTACGAAGGTTATACTTATAACTAAGATAAGTAAATTCGAAAGTACAGGTTTAGAGAATACTCTGGTCTATACTAGGACTATTAGTAAAGAGTCTTTATAAAAAGAAAGAAGAATATATATAGTAAGTATCTAAAAATAAATATCCCGAGGTATTATTAGCCTAGAGGTAATTAGCACAAGCCCTATTAAAAGTAGGACGGCTATCGATTCTCGAAGGACACGGCTAGGACTAGGCTACGTAGTCTTTAAACCAGCCGAAGCCATCGAGACAGTGATTACATGCTTACGGACCAGTAAGGACGGTGCCAGTAACGTAGACGAGCCCAGCCTTCGCACGGTGACTTTACGTAATAACGTCGAAGCCCCCCCCAATACTATTCCTCAAGTATTCAAGATTACAAAGAATATCTTAAGTAGTAATCTACTTCGAGTTAAGTCCGGGTATAAGCCTAGCTATCTCGTAAACTAACTCTAGAGAGATTTCTCGAAACGTAACCTACGGCTAAGTTAGTAGAAAGATTAAGAAGCTAAGGATAAAGTAAGAGAAAAGGCTAGAAAAAGAGTAAAGTACTTGATCTCTCAAGTAGTACGGACGTCTAGGACCAAAAGAGCGACGACGATCTAGGTCATTACTACCATTTCTACCGCCACTACCTCTATAGCTTAAACCAAAGGCTCCGCCAGAACCTCCGCCTATACCGCTAGTATAGCTACTAGGTTAATTAGACATAGCTACTATAGCTCTAAAAGAAGGTCAAGAGAAGAACAAAAGTAAAGGTAAAGTAGATCTAAAAGAGAACTTAAGTAAGAGAATATCTAAAGTCTTAAATAGACTATAAACAGAAAGGAGGAAGTACTTACAAGAATAGTTTATTTAAAGAAGTAATTAAAAAGAAGATTTAAAAAGGATAAATAAAATATTAAAAAGGTTAGAGTTAAAGTTATTATTAAGAAAAAAGTATAGAAGAAAGATAGAGGTTAAAGGAAAAAGAGGCCTTTCTTATACTTTTCTTCGACTTAGTTAAGGCTATAACTCTCGATATTTTTAAAGACTAAATTAAAGAAAGTATAAAGTATAAACGTAAATTAGACGAAGGCTTATAATTTAGAGTATATAAACCTATAACTCGAAACTATCCATAAGGACGAATTATTTCGTATAAAATCCTTATAAGTAAAGGTATAGAAGATACTATATTTATATATAGAGAGATTAGATTAAGCCTCTAATCTTAGAGGATACTTGCTCGAACTATTATAAGAGGGTTTTATTTACTTTTTCTTAGGAGAAGTAATTAGGTTTACGATTATTAATACGTTTAATAAACGGAGTTCAGATAAGAGTAGATACTAAAACGTTTAATTAATAGTAAGACGAATATCTTCTTAATAGTAATAGTAAAGAGCTAGGTAATAATTACTAAGGTACGGAGTTTAACCGATAGTAAATAATCTATTTTAGTAATAACGGCGAAAGGGTTATAATTATAAGAAGTCTAGTATAGGACTCGGTTAAGGTCGAAGATATACTTTAAGTTCTTATATAGAGCTTAGTCGAATTTAAGTTTATAATTATTGATATAGCTACCGCTTATACTCTCCTCTCGCTATCGCTTACGTCTATTCTTCGTCTTTTACTCCTACCCTCTTAAAGTTATCGACGGGCCTTCTTTCTTAAAAGTAAAGTGCTTATACTCTCCTCTCGCTATCGCTCACGTTTATTCTTCGCTTTTTACTTCTACCCTCTTAAAGTTATTAACAGGCCTTCTTTCTTAAAAGTAAAGTACTTATACTCTCCTCTCGCTATCGCTTACGTCTATTCTTCGTCTTTTACTCCTACCTTCTTAAAGTTATCGATAGGCCTTCTTTCTTAAAAGTAAAGTACTTATACTCTCCTCTCGCTGTCGCTTACGTCTATTCTTAGCCTTTTACTCTTACCCTCGGAATATTATCGACAACCTTTTTTTTTTAAAAGTAAAATACTTATATCTTAAGTTAGATTAACTACTTTATAAACTTTCTTTCTACTACTCGGTAGTATTATATAGTAACTCGCGATTAGCTTTCTAGTAGTCTCGATAGTACTAATACTACTTATTATTAGCCTCTGCTTTGACTAGGTTCGTTCTTAATTAGTAGCTTGCTTCTTTAGCTTTTTTAGCTACTTTAGCTACTTTCCAGATTTGTAATTTTAGGAGGACTTCTACTAAGGTAGGGATTCTAGCTAGATTTTAGATAATATATATCGTTATTCTTATAGACTTAGTTTTACTATAAATATATAATTATACGAAATAAGTAATCTAATAATACAGACTTTTATTAAATATAGTTTACTACTAGCTAACAAACGTTACTATTCTAAGTAATATTACACTATACACTAGTAAAATTAAATCTACCTGTCCTCTAAGGCTCTCGACCTTCAATACTAAAAATATACTCGGCTTAGATAAGTAATCTAGTAATACCTTCTTCTACCGTACCTGATACGTGACTTACTCCCGAAAGCGAAACTTTTCTATATACTTACGTCGTAGAAAGACAAAAATCTACCTTTCCGTCGACATTCGTTTAGGCTTTGACTTTAAGGCTGTAGCTATCTAATCTTTACTTTGTACTATCGGCTCTTTATCGACCTTACTTAGGCTCTAGTAGGAGGACTTTATTTTTATATATTAGTATATAATCTCTCTAACTAGTAACTCGATAAAGTAATAGAGAGTATGACTAACTTCGTTATAGAAACGGATAAACGGAATACTATACATTTAGATTAGAGGGAAGAGTCTAGGGGCTCCAAGATTACGAATACCTTACTAGATCCAAAGCTAGATCCGAACCTACTAAAGCTTTAGGCGGAGTCTAATCCCGCGAATATTAGCTAAGACCTTAAGGAGAAACGTAAAGACATAATAAGCTAACGAATTATCCTAATCATTAGGAGAATATCGTTCAGCTAACGTAGTAGGAAGGGGATAGGTCTTAACTAATATAACGAAGATAGTACGGATAGGATACTAGTACGCTAGATCGTGCTAGTGTGCTTAGATCTTAGCTTATATAGATAATAGGTCGTTCTAGACAAGTACCTCCTATGTATATAAACCGCCCTCTAAGGTAATCTCTGGAACGAAAACGGGCTAGAGCTCGTGAGGAGTTCCCGTAGACGGTTAAGCGCCGGCTACAGATTTAGGGCACTAGAAAAGGATCTTGCCCCGCCTCTTTTGTCTTAGAGAACGAGGCTAGCGCTACTTACGGAGTAGAAGATCACTTATTACGGCGGATAAGCGAGTACGGACGACACTATGTTCTAGTATAGCCTACATATATAGACGGAAGTCTTGCGATACTATGGCCAAGCGACAGGTATACGTAGGAGAAGTTAGGGAGATATCGTCTAGATTAGAACTAATAACGTATCTAATTATAGTAAGGTATAGCTCTAGAATACCGAAGACACGAGCGTAGGACGATATAGTCGTAGAAGAGATAGTTAGATTAAGATAGAAGTAAATCTCGAGAATTTAGATCGTAGGAACAAAGAGTAAAGGGAAGTAAAGAAAGTTACACGAGGTAGGCAGGACATTAACCACTTATATAATAGAGGGTAGTTTGCTTACTAGTAAAAGCACTTTATATATATTTAATCCGTTTACTATTTCTTACGTACTAATAGTTACTTTCTTATTACCCTTATACTAATTAATATAAGTATAGCTCTTAAGAGAAAATCAAGTTACTTATAGTTAACTTCTATTAAGATAGGTACTATTACGATAAAATATATATAGACTAGAGCCTTACTATCCTAATACTTAGTATATATAATTCGTAGAGTACATGTTAGTTGTTCTGTAACCGAATAAAAGTAAACTAACACGAAGCGACTGAAATGTAGGGCGTAACGGTTTATTTTTAATCTGATTAGCCTACCTATAAACCACCTCCCTTCGTATACTCCCTTTATAAAAAAAACTCGCCTTCGAGGTTAGAAGGTCTATAAATAATCGAGTACTAGTTTAAAGTTAGGTTCTATTTTATATTCTTATAGTATTAGATATTGTTCCTTAATATAACAACCCTATCGTTAGTTTAAGGTAAAAGGTAGGGATTTAGAGTATAGTAAATTACTCGAAGGGATTCTAGGTATATTATAAATAAGTATAAATTGTTATTTAAAGTTAAGTACGAAGCTCTTATCTAAGGAAACCTCTATACTTCGAGAGAACTATTACGACCCCTCCTAGGACCTAGTAGGTTCTTAGAAGAGGGCGCCCAAGGTCTAGTACTCCTAGGAACGTAACGAGTCCTAGGAATACTAAGAGAGTTTCCTTATATAAGCAGGAGCCGGCGCTCCATTAGAGGGTAAGTAATAGTATATCTACTACCTAAATATATATTATATAACTAGGCTTAGTTATACTAGCTATACCAGTTAGCTAGTAGAGCGAGCTATACTCTTTATAAATAAGTTAGGAAGGAATTTGACTATATTAAGTAATACTACTAAGTAGTTTAATAGAATAGTTTACTACTCGAGTACTTATTTACTTCCTAGTTTAAATATAACTAACTTTAGATAAAATAGAACAAAATACTATTTACTTATATCGACCATAATTAACGGAAGTAACAGACTTAATATACACTCGGAGAACGGATCCTTCGAAACTTACTAGTGGTCCAAGAAGCAGCTAAGGGCATTATATAGTAAGTATAATTTAACTTAACTTAAATAAGTCTAGCTAATAAATTAAATAAGGTATATAATCCGTTAAAGATCGTATAAGATATAGCGTAGTAGGAGTTTCTAATCGCTAGGCAATATAGCTTAGTGATTATAGTTAGGGGTTAATATAATTAATAGTAGGTAGTAGTTATTAAGGGCTACTAAGAACGGGAGGGACGGGGCCCCGTTTATAACAAACTTTTTATTTTTATTTAAAGATTAATTATTCGTAACCCCTAAGTTTTTCGTTATAAAATAATCTTTTTATTTAATTATCTATTTAAATAAAGATTAGATCTTCGTTTCTTTAAATTAACCGTATATTATTATATTTTACTCTATATAGATATAATTAGTATTTATAAAAGGCTAGTATTAAAATATACATTCGATTTTATAGAATATAAATATTAATTATAGAATCCTATTTAAATCAAATCTTTATATATATAATTTAAAGAAGAAATTACTTTTATTAAGTAAGTAATACACTTAATAAAATCATACCTTTTATATTAAGCGTAGTAAGGAAAATAGACTTTAACAACCTAGTAATACAAAGAGTTTCAGGATCGTCTTCTTTTAAAATATCTTAGGATACTAACCTTAAGACTATTCGTTTAGAAATAAATAATACTATAACTCTATAAAGAAATTTAGAAAATCAATATTTATCTTTATTAATTCGAAGGTATTTATAAATTAGAGTAAGTAAAAGACACGAAAAACAATAGCTATTAGAACTTAATAAGCCTAATTTATTTTTACTAATAGTTCTTCGTACTAATTTACTAACGGTTTCTAGGTTATTATATATAAAGTACCTACTACTAGTATATTCCTTATTAAATATCTTTAAATCCTTAATAATAACAGTAAATATAACTACTATTAATTTTAATTATATAATTAAAAAATTCGTTATAACTTAATTCGAAGTTTTGAAATAGTTCTTTTGTACAAGAAATTTGTCTATTAATAGTATTATTTCTATTAAGACATAAATTATATAGTAAATTAACGCCTT
>VJWN01000001.1:3014339-3350688 GCA_007644065.1 Margaritispora aquatica
AGCCTTCTTGAGCGGTGACAGACGCTCCATAATGCCAACCTCGTTCTCCTGGTTGTCTCCATACTCTGGTATCCATTTCGCATTCGATATATTCTCCCTCGCTCCAGCGACTCTCAGTCTCTTCCTCGCCCCCATACCCTCCAAGTCGAGCTCCTTCTGGGCGTCACCAGTCTCTCTGATCTTAACCCCTCGAATGATACTGCCTGATTTCTTCCAGATCTTCTGGCCGTGCAATCGTGGGGCATGCGCCGGTACGAGTTCTCGGTCCCATGGTTTGGAATGTCGCGTGGGTCGTGGCAACGCGAAAGCGTCCTTGTATACCTCCCTATGAGTTTATAAGCTGACTGAAGATTATATGCAGCATGTTCGAGGAATTAATTACAATTCAGAGCCTTGAGCAGGCTCAGAAGCCAGATTCATCTCATCCATAGTTACTGATTTATTGTGTTTGTTTATACCCAGCAGTATTCGTGTAGCAGGTTAAAAATTAAAATAAAGAATTTACTCTTCTATTAGAATCAGAGAAGAATCATAGACATGAGGCTACAGAAGCAACAATAACCGAATGCTTTTGTCGTAAGGATGGTCCTTGACTTTTGTGGTGGTCGGTTTCGCACACGACCAGTGTTTGTTGACATTCGGTCTGGACGTGTAAATTTGAGCTCGGGCCACTAGTGGTTTTCTTAGCGCCAAAATTAAAGATGCCGAGTGCACTCGACAACGAGTACTGCAGGACACCAGGAGCAAGTCTTCAATACAGCATTCAACCATCGCAACTTGACCACATCGTCCAATTGGAAGGGATAATCAGATCTTTGGTAGTCGGGCCACAGGACAAGAGATACGATGCCGCCAAAAGGAGCCTCCACGGCGCTGAAGCCCATGCGCATGCCACCACTCCCTAAACTCAAAGTTCGACGACCAAATCAATCAGATGCGAATCCATGTCTAGCTATCATGAGCTCAGTATTGAGTACGACCCCAGGCTATTGAATGCGAGGTTTTGGGATGAAATAAGGGCAGAGGTGCTGACGTTGGCATAGCATGTTGGGCTTCCTCAGGATATACGGCAGCAGGATGCCAGCTACTGGAGACACAATTGAGGACGTGTATGGATACGCCGGTATGTGCACACGCGGGATTTCATATGCCTGGGACCTATGCTTTGCCGCAGCTTTTGTGTAAAGAATGGATGGAATACTCGTAGTGCTGGGTGCCAGTGGCTAATCTGATATAAACTACAGAGACCGACATCACAGAAGAAGAATGCCATCAATTACCATCTCATGCGGATGTATCCAAACCTTGTTGGACCAAGGAAGAAGAAGTGAAATAGGAGCTCCATATGATGGGCAAGACGAGCTCTGTATCTCGGAAAGGCGAATTGAGGACGCCATGGACCAACCAGAAGTGCACAAGATACTCAACTCGACAAAGCACATTGGACTTGATTGGATGTACAACAACGGGAGATGATGTAGGCTTATGTGAGAAAATGTATATGCATTGAAGGCGTTTGGGAATGTGGCAAGTGATAGAACAAATTACACTTTTACAACACATTTGGTGTACTAATAGTGCCTACCTTGGTATATGAGATCACAATTTCCATTGAGGTCACCAAATATCAATTTAACAAACACAATCTTTTATAGGTATTAGATGCTGATCACACTATGGGCGTGTAAATATTCAAGGCAATCTTCGATGTTCAACTTCTAATGTGCAGTCTTGCTGTCTCGGTATCATGGCAAATGTCAATGCTCAAACTCCCTTCCTCTCATAAATGCTCATCCATCCAGGCATTGTGCCATTCGTCTCTTAGCACCGTTTGCTCTGCGCCATGCGCCTTAGAATGAGCAGAAGACGCCTGAACGCCTTCGAAGAAACAGTAAAACAACGATCCACACGACCAAATGTTCCTCCCTAACCAATTCGTTGTAACATCAATTCATAACCTCCCATTCTACGAATGCAAAAGGCCCAAAGAAAAAAACCAATAGATCAAACCCCGATGCCACCGATACGCCTCTGCATGCAAGGCATTTAAAGCAAAACTAGGACTTAAGAACCGCTACTTTTCAGCGACACTAAGACAAAACAGTTCAATCTCTCCAAGTTGACCCTGGAGGTATTGTTGCTTCTGAGCCTCGCGCCACTCCTGGAAGGCAACTTGAATATCTTCGTCAGATTCGATGGTTATGTAATCGCCATCTTCATCACGATACCTCAGCCTCATGGTACCCAGTGCAATAGCATTTTGCGAAAACCTGCCAACTTTTGCATCGATACGGTCAACCAGCGACTGATATGTGATGTTGAAGGCTACCACAAGAGTGACGTAGTTTGTATCACAATTCACCTTAACCTTTAGCTGAGTTGGTAATCCCATGTCGCCATCTCCAAGTGGTGGTGACATAGTTCTATTGTCAAAATTCGACATAGTTGGGATTTGAGTTGTGTTACTCCTTGAATATTGAGGAGCAGTTGGATACTGCGCTTGTTGTGTCAATCGCTCACGCTGCATACCTGGAGATTGGGTACTTGATCTCATAGGTATCCCGTTGGGTGAGTTATTGGCAGACCTAGGAATGCCTGCATCATATGCTGGATGTAAATGCGCTGGAATTCCAGGGACAGCAGGGACCTGCTGACCACTGATAGAGCCATTGGGCAGACGACGGACTCCTCCAGGTTGGGCATTGATATCGGGAGTGCTGTAGGACCGACTGCGTTGCTGGGAGGAAGGTACAGCAGGAAGTGAAGGCCTTTGCGCCGAACGGCCCGTCATTTGATATGACTCCATGGTAGACTGACTTCCACGTGATGGTGCTCTTGGCATTGCAGGAGCAGTATTTCGGTTTTGATCATACCGACTTGGCTCTTCCCAGCCTCCAAGGGGTGTAGTCTGGCGTGGAAATGGATACATGCCTCCGTTGCTGGTACTCGTTCTTGAGGATGCGGGCGATTCAGCAACTGGAGAAAAGTATGAATCCCCTCCCCTCTGACCTGGTGAAGGCATCTGAGATGCCAAAGATGTTTGAAGGCTAAGGGGCGGATTAGGCAAGCCCATTGGGAATCGAGGAGGCGGAGCTCGAGCAATTCCTGCCAAAGATTGTTGGCTTTCTCCAGTTGTCGACCTAGAGCGAAGGCTGGTTGTGGACGAGTTTCTTGGCATGCTAGATATGGGGCCGGGATAAGTAGAGTTTGGCATTGTAGCCTGTGCTACCATAGTTTGCGCCGTGGCATAGTCATCGTCGTCTTCGTCCTCTTCTTGCTGAGCATATGGGTTGGTCATAGGAGCTCCCTGGTCTTGCGTCCAGATAAAGTTGGCATTTGGGGCATCTGGACTTCCTCCAGTGCCTGGATTTGATGTATGAATCTTGCGTTGATTGTCAACACCCTCATACCATTTCCTCATTGTCTCCTCATTAGAAAATCGAATAATGAAATTCTCAACTCCTGGATCACCTTTCCAGAAGATTTGGACAGTGTACGACCCTAGTTTGCTGTTAGTATTATTGTCAAGTTTTACGCTGATTGGAAGTACTCACCCAACTTGGCCAGAGAAGCCACATCAGTGACGTTTGTCATGAAAATACGGCCTTTGAGCTGAAGTTTAGCATTCTTATTTGGCTGACTACTCTTGTTCTTATCTTTCTTATCCTTTTTGTCCTTTTGATTGCCCATAAGTTTGTCTTTAGATTTGTTGGGATTCAAGTCTTTGCAACAGAGAAGAATCCGTTCGAAGAGGTAAATAGTATACTGCAGCGGGCATTGCCCGGAAAGGTTAGCACATTTTTCGATAAAAAGGCATTCACATTGTCGATGAAGGATTCGACGAATCCAGATTTAATCGTCACATGACAGTTGTCAAGGAGGGATTGATGATTCCAGAAAATGCAATCCAAGTCGTGATGGGAGTCCATTGTGATGGAAGTGTCTTGGAATTCCCGCCACCAAAAAACCTTGGGCCTTCGATGGCTGAGATGGCCGTGAACTGACTTCCGGTATGATTTTTACGACTGTGAAAGCGGAATTGCATACCTCTTTTTGCATATCACTTTTTCCGGTTACGACAGGAAAATGGCCATGCAGAAGCAACTCTCCAAATTGATCAACACGATGGTTTTTCCAATCATCGACACGAGCATTCAAATCGTCATACGCTTCCCGGCGTAATTCAGTGTCAACTGCAGAATTCGCATTCATCAGAACACGGTTAGCCGCTTCAATTCCAGCTGTAAGGTCTAATTTTGTTGCCTCGTCCGCAGAGGTTTTGTCACGGAGGTCCTGATTGGGTCAGCTACAAATCAAGTTTCAGGTCAGTTTTGCGGTTCCATACCTTCAGAAGTAATGGGTATTTAACCAAACGCTGCATGGGCTTCAGAAGGAATCCATCCAAAGTGTTGAAGTCAACAACAACAGGGTGATCAGCAAGGGCTATCTTGTCAAACTCTCGCTTTGCTATTGCTGCTGCTTTTCTCTGGTTGGCAATGAATGGTTGGTAAATCGAAAAGGACCCCTCATAATTGGTGAAAGGAAGTCCCCATTCCTGCCGGTCATCAGGTTGATGTTTGGTGGTTTCAATTCTTATCAAAAACCGTCTCTGAAAGTCCAAAATCGCATTAATGTTGAGGAAAATCGCATGGACCACGTCACCAGGAATGACTCCCTTCTGCTCTATTGACTTTTTCAGTTCGTGCAAGTTTTCAAGATCCTGGACATATTTTCGCTCCGTGTCCACAAGTTCCTTAACCACATGGTCTCTATATGTCATTTTGGGCTGGCCGGGCATATCTGCGGCCATCTTTTCAAGCTCTTGATCAGATGCTAGAAGGAGGCCCTTTTGCTCCGCCACATCTAAGACAAGATTGACAACTTGTGTCACCTATACATGATATTAGGTTAGCAAATTTCCAGCATTAATTTCCATTCCCACAGAGGGATGGATCAACCATGGCATAACATGGCTATGAATTCTGCACAACGCACCTTCACGAAACCAGTCGTATCGTCGCCGAACAAATCCTGTAAAGAAAAGCAGACAGATGCATCGAGATGCAGTTCGCCCTGCAAACATGCCGCAACAAACTTGAACGCCGCGATTTTCGGTATCTTGTCATTCCTTAGGTTTTCGTCAAGAATTATTGGCTCTGGAGGTTGCAAAGAGTTCCATATGGTCACCAGAGGAAGCCCTTTCCGAAGACATCTCCACAGACTTGACACCGGGTCCATCTCTTCGCCCTCATCTTCCTCATCTGATTCATTCAAGTGCTCGTCAAAACCAGGGACTTGTGCTAATCGTGCTTTGAGGTTCACACAGATCTGATAGAGCGATCTAGAGGCATCTGCCCTCTGATTGATGATGTTATTCGTCGCAATAACATTCCCGCTGTTCTGTGCCATCTGCGGAGCCGGTGGTACGAGGGTCGCCGAACTGGTCATCGAGGAGAGTGATGTAGTCGAGGAGGAAGTGAATGCCGTCGACCCAGACAACTGGGAAGATCTGGAGCTGTGGCTCATCGTTTGTCCTATGCCAGTACCGGCGCCTCTGGTTGAGAAGACAGGCGCTGTGCTTGTCCGGGCGAGGGGTCCATGTGTCGACATGTGGTGGGTGGCAATGGCGCCAGTTGACATGAAAGGGAGTTCACGAAGATCGATCTCGGCATCCAAATATATCGTGAGTTGTTTTGTTTGTCGAAGGTTGAGGTATGGGTATAGGTAGAGGTACAGGTCGATCGAAGGGGGTTGTTTGAGGGGAGAGTCTCAAAGGTACCTTACCGCACGAGGGTGCTGGTGCGGTGCTCCTTCTTTAGCGTGGTGTCTCAGATGGCATGGGCAGAATGGGCAGAATGGGCAGAATTGGCAGAACGGGGGGGCTTCACCTTTAGGTTTACCGTAGAGTACTTGTGCTCGCCTTATCCCATATTATGCGCCTCAGGCCGCTATGGAGGGATGAGAAGGGGAGATCGGAATGTTCTAAGTTTCCATGTAATTACCAAATGCGACCATAAAGGTGAAGGTAACTGACTTTAATGTACCTTTCTTTACCTTAGGCCGACCGAATAATATTGAGCCGTCCAACTTTACCTGAACTTAGGTAGGTAAGGTACTTACCAATTGTGCAACGTGAACTTGTGTACAATTCCTCAATGAAATCAATGTGAACTTATCCCTCAACACCTTCACAAGAAGAGCACACCTTTCTTTTGATATCTTTATCTCGCGGGGTCTTTATACCTACACGACTACAATATACGATCAATCCTTCAGCTCACTACCACAGACCGCCTGCCTGCAGCACAAAGCGATTCCCTACTTTTAATTTGACTTTTACTTTGACTTTGACTTTTCTCCTGACCTGCCGTGTTCTCAAGAATAATCATCCCGTCTGTTGATCGTCTGTTGATTGTTGATTGTGCTCGGTTTGCCATAGCGCGCCTAGCACTCCCACTACCGCCTTCAGCAGTTTCTAGCGCCTACTCCGAGTCAACCCCAATAAAGCCATTTGTTCAGCCTCGTTCCCAGCTTCAAATCATTCAGCCCGTCACCATCCCGCGCTGAGAATTCGCCAATCAGTGCTGATCATACTCGAGACAAACTGGGCAGGTTGGAAAGTACTTGTGCAGCCCGATCTATATCGACTCGACCAGATATTGCAAACCGGCGACGTCGGGAGGAAGAGAAGATGGCGACTCCTTACCAAGACTCCCCACAAGATGAAGGATACAGCGAGGATCCATTGACCATCGGAGGGTCTGCGACTCTTCCGAGATGGTTGTCGAACATGTCAGCTGCAGAAAAGACTGGTACCTAGTCGCCTCATGGTTGAATACAAGGCAAAGTGCTAATTACTGCGACAGAATATGTGATGGGGATCATCTCTCACCTTCCTACCTCTGAGGTTGCAGAGATAGCACGTCGCCTCCGCCCTCGACTGTATATCGATTTCATGCAACACCTCCCACAAGAGGTATGCTTGAAGGTGCTCGCTTTCCTCGACCCTGTCTCCTTGATAAATACAGCTCGTGCTTCACGACAGTGGTTGCTCCTGTCAATGGACCGGAAACTATGGCAGCAGTTGTATTTGATGGAAGGCTTTCGCGTTATTCCATCTGAGATAGAGAGGTTCGAAGCGTCTCTAAACGTCGAGCGCTCTCGACCAAGTGAGGAGACAGAAGGGGAGCATGCAAGCAAAAGGAGAGCAACACCACAGCGTATTCTTGCGAGTTTGCAGGCAGACAGTGACTTTGACATGATGGATGTGGATGTACCAGGTGTTAAGCAGAGCTCGATATTTGGCGGACGTCTAACACGAGAACCCTTGTCAACCACTTCTGATGTCGACGTCCCTATGCTGTCTCCTGGAACTCTGTCTCCTACTAGGCTAGGGCAGTTTTCAAGGAAAGCAGATGATGTCCCGGCTAGTACACCAGTTCCACGTGCTGCATCTGGTTCAACTTCCACCTTGAGTGCCTCCGTATCCCCTGTTACATCCTCGTTGGTAGTTGTTGATAGAGGCGATATGAGAAAGAAATTAAACTGGCAGTACTTGTATTCTCAGAGGAGGAGGTTAGAAGCAAACTGGGAAGCTGAAAAGTATACAAATTTCCAACTTCCCCACCCAGAGCATCCAGAAGAAGCACATGGTGAGTGCATTTACACCATCCAGCATTCTGGAAAATATCTTGTTAGTGGCAGCCGGGATAGGACATTACGGATCTGGGATTTGGATACACGGCGGCTTGTACGTGCTCCGCTGAGAGCACATAATGGCTCGGTTCTCTGCCTTCAATTCGATGCAAGTCCAGAAGAAGACCTGATAGTGTCAGGAAGTAGCGATTCTACTGTTATTTTATGGAGATTTTCTACTGGTCAGGTGATTCAGCGGCTTCGAAAAGCACATCGCGAATCAGTACTCAACGTCAGATTCGACAAGCGGGTTTTGGTAACCTGCTCGAAGGATAAAACAATCAAAGTCTTTAACCGCCAAGCACTACATGCTGGAGATGCAGGCTATCCTGATAACTCCTATAGTGTCAATCCTGTTCCAACATACCTCAATAATTACGGTTTTAACCCAGCTCCGACAGCGGGATTGGAGGTTAAAGCTCCATACTCCATCATTGCTTGCCTTGAAGGCCACGGCGCGGCTGTCAATGCAGTGCAAATCCACGGTGACGAAATTGTTTCCGCGTCTGGGGATCGGACTGTCAAGTTATGGAACTGGACAGAGCAGACTTGTGTGCGAACTCTGATCGGACACTCTAAGGGCATTGCCTGTGTTCAATACGATGGACGACGTATAGTCAGTGGTAGTAGCGACAATGAGGTAAAGGTTTTTGATAAGGAGTCAGGACTTGAGGTTGCCAGTCTTAGAGCTCACACAAATCTTGTGCGGACCGTCCAAGCTGGATTTGGAGATATGCCGTATAGCGCTGAAGAGGATAAAGAGCACGCAAAAGCGGTCGATAACGATTACTTCCGTGCTGTTGATTCAGGGGAGGTCTCTAGGACCGCCAAGACGTCACGGGGCCGACCTCGAAACGCAGGTTCGAGTAAGCCAGCCGACATTACAGCATATGGTGCTAAACTTCCTCCCGGAGGAGGTGGTGGCAGATTTGGTCGAATCGTGTCTGGATCTTATGACGAAACAATTATAATCTGGCGCAGAGACAAGGAGGGGGTCTGGAAAGCGCAACACAAATTGAGACAAGAGGATGCAGCCAATGCAGCTACGAGAGCTGGGCTTGAGGCGTCCCGGATAGCCAACCGACGCGAAAATCCTCCACCAGCACAAACGGTACTACAACCAACTACCCAGGAAAGCGAAGCAGCAGCATCACTTATATCTATTGCTCCAACAACATCAGAGGCATTTTATCGACATCTGATAGATACCACAATTTCTCAAGGTCCCGTGGCGTTCCAACAAGCTTTGAGAGATTTCCCAGAGATCCAAACAAGCGACCACTTACAGGTTGCACTTGCGAGGTTACCATCAGCGACTAGGCAACTCATGACCTCGATAATAACAGCTGCAATTCCTACACAATCAACGCCCGTGCCATCTACTACAACCCAGCAATCTGTTCCTGTACTTCAACATCCTCAAACTTCCTTAACATCACATACGCAAGGAGCGCAGTCTACTTCAGCATCAGCTGCCTCAGCACCTTCTCCATCTGTGGCATTACTTGGAAACCCTACACCTAGTCAAACGACCACTTCAGTAGCTCCGGTTGCTCCTCAATCAACGAATACTGCCCCAGTAGCTGGCAATGCCCCCTCCACTGCACCTACAACCCAAGTAGTGCAGGCTCCAGCCCCTGCTCCTCACCATCACGGCCATGCTCCCACGCATCACCTACCTGCAAATATGCTCCGCGTCTTCAAGCTTCAATTCGATGCGCGCCGAATCATTTGCTGCAGTCAAACCAGCACGATTGTCGGATGGGACTTTGCCAATGGTGACGCAGAGATTATTGAGGCAAGTCGATTTTTCGCACCCATTGAGTAATCCAGCGACGGAACAATCCGTGCTAGGGGACGTCGGAATTTTTTTATCGCATCAATGAATGTAGGCGTTTACGATTAAGCGGGTGGTTTGTCATGACATTGCATTTACGTTCAAACCTCGGAACATGATTCAACGGGTTTGGTGTTTATATTTGATTGGGAGTGAAGGGATTGCTTGGTTGCTTTTTTGTTTGTGCTGTACATATATAATCCAATCAGGTGGCACGGCAGAGCGTCTTTAATGAAATGAATCAAAAATCAAACCTTACTTTGTGTGTGTGTGTGTGCATGTTCTTCATTTCGGATTTTAAATTCTTATTGCAAAAGGGAGTATTCTTACCTAGTTCGTCCTTTCTAGCGTGTTCCTGTCTGTTCCTTATTCCTTGCTCTGAGTTCAAGCGAGGTCACCCAATTGCCTAGGTTCTATCTAGATTCGAGCTTTGGGGATTTGAAGCGTGGAGCGTGAGGCGTGAAGCGTGCGGCGTGAAGTGGGTACGAAGTGTACTTTGTTGGAGTTCTCCTTTGCATATTGGATTTGGATTTGGATTTGGATTTGGATTTGAATCTAAACCAGGTACTTGGCTAAGATGAAAGAGCGTTGAAGAGAATTGAGAAACGCCCATCTGCTTGCCCTGATTGGGTGGGTGAGTGGGTAGGTAGGTAGTTGGAGGTTAGAGAGGTTGGTGGTTAGAGGTTGGTGGCTGGTGGTTTAAAACTGGAGGTCTTGTGGGAGGGGGGTAAGGAGGTCTTTGACATACCGTGAATTGTGAATAATAGATTGTGAATTCTAGATTATAAATTCTAGATTCCTTGTAGCTAAGGTAATAATCTTACCCAAGGCAAGGTAAGTCCTACTTCAGTTGACGCACATCAAGTGATACATCTATAAAGTACCTTACCTTGCCTTATTAATAACTCTACACGACGAGCCCCTAGATTTTTCAAAAGTGCACCTTATTAGATTTATTGTAAGTCTTCGAAGTAGTATAGTGCATTGCAGTGAGCAGTGAGTGCAGTGCAGTGCAGTGCAGTGCAGGTGTGATGTCATATTAAACTGAGTGTTGTATTTTGGTCTAACATGATTTTATTTTAGATCGGATCGGATCGGATTGGATTGGATTGGATTGTTTTTTCGTCTTCTTGACATATGATAAGAGTGAGATAAGGTAAAGGACTGAGGTGGGCTAATAAATAGGTTGGGCTGGGTTAGATTCAATTAGGGGTGATTAAACAGAGAGAAGGTGGATTGTTTCCTTTTCCATACCAAGGTACTTATTTAGAACAAATAGACGTTAAGGTATAATAGACGTATAGGGATAGTGGTAGGTAAGGCATTTAGTGGTTCCATACAGATATTTGATTTCGAGAACTATCAACGGTTCCATTCTTTATTCAATTGAGGTATAGTAGGTAAGGTAGTTGAAGAATCATTATTGCTCGCTTAGCTACCTTAGTTAATCGAGCCAAAGTAAACTCCTGGGCATCATATTCCTCATACAGCACTAATCCAATTAAACTCCCCTCATAACCACAACTAGCTAACTGCACTTCATCTTATCCAGCTGCTTCCTTCAACTGGTCTGTCTTCTGAGGTGGCTCATCAATAAACTGCGGTACCTCATCCACCATAAAACTCGGCGTGCTCTCCGCATTCATACTCTCATACTCGACCTCCTCACCCAATGCCTCCAACTCCGCATCCAGCTCCGCCTCATCCACATCCTCGGGGATATCATAACTGCGACTAATGCTCTCCTGTATATCATTGCCAATGTCCATCAGATCCGCCATCTCGTCTTGCATGCGCTCGATCTTGTCGATGTTGATCTTGCCATACTGCTGCTTCAGCGCCTTGTTGGTCGTCTTCATGGCGTCGACGGTCGTCATGACGTTCTTGAGATTATCCTGCATCATGCCCGCCTGCTCCATGTTCCAGGATTGCTGCTGCAGCTGGTCGCGCTGCCCTTCGTACATCTTCCGGCGTTGGAGCACCTTAAGTGCTTTTTGCTTGATGGCCGTCTTGCCGGGTCCGTCGCGCATCTTGGCCAGTTTGGTCTGGTAACCTGTGAGTTCGGCATTGATACCGGCGAGTTTGACGTCTATGGATGCCACTCTCTCGTCCACCTGTTTTGCGTTAGTGGGGAATCGTTGATGGCGGGGTAATGCAGGTTAGAGGCATACATTTGCGATTGCAGAGCCTAGGGTTGGCTTGGGGGCAGAGCTCTTTGCGCCGAATAGTCTGTTCATCGTGGCGGATGTACTCGATTGCAACTTCTAGCTCGTGGTTCTGAAGCTCTTGGTGATATCTGCGTGGCAGGTGGCAGGTCTCCGCGTGCGTTTGTGGTGTGCGTGGGAGATGTATACAAAGTTGACAAATATGGCTGCCTGTGGTTGTACCTTGGGACCTTGTGTGTGTCTGATTGTACTGTTATTGGACTGCGTGGCTTGTGATGTGTTCTCTTGATGTTGCCTTGTCGGCTGTCTTGTACAAGTACGAATGTGATATGCCTCTCTTGTAAACCGGTGGCTGTGTTCCAGATATGTACATACCAAGCGGGTCGTCGTACTTCGTAAGGTTCGCTATTGTGCTCGTGTTTGTTTAAGGTTAGGTAACTAGGGTCGCATCAAAAGGAAGTTATTCGGAACTAGAGATCCGAGTTGGATGGTGGGGTTATTTCTTGTCTCTTATTTAGAGGTTGAACCTGAAGATGTAAAGCAAGGCTGGGGGGACTAGGCTGGGCCGTCCCAATGGTTCATCGGCCTCGGCAATGAATCCGCTTCTGATCGGAATCCGGTTAGATTGTATTTGTCACGTGGAAATACGATAACTTTCAGGATCCCGGATGTTTTTGGTTTCAATTCACCTGCATAAGGTACCTACATAGGTATAGTAGTAGTAGTAGTACTACTGTAGTACTACTGTAGTACTATATCATATTATCCATATCATACTATCCACATGATATCACCTGCTACAGTACCAAAAGTTGCAAGGTGCACATGGAAACAAACAACTGCACATTGACATTAGAAAACGCGTGGGGAGATAGAATGTGCTAGAAACCACAAACATAGGTAAACACTGACATTGACACTGACACTGACATTGAATATTGAGTGCCTGAATACAATACTGAAACGGATACCTAAGCTCAGGTACCTTATGTTTCTTTCTTTGTCAGATTGCCATAGTCTATATTGAAGGGAATCCTTTTTCTCCGTTCCCCCCCTATTCTCGAATGCCATGCCCATCTACCATATATTTCTCCATTTCCATATTCATTACCTAGGTACTGTATGATCAATTTCCCCATTTGCATAAATAGGGGGTGAGCCACCGTAGCCTCTCTGCAAAGAAAACAGGGATCGAACGGGAGGGAAGAAGCACCTTCACCTTCACTTGACCTTTCCCTTAGCACTACCAAGGCACCACCTCCCACGCCCAAAGGTTTCTTTTGGGCTCTCTCTCTCCCCCTCTCCCTCTCCCTCTCCCTCTCTCTCCCCAAATCAGAGTCACGGAATTCTTAAAGTTCACATTAATACACAAAGACGACCTTTTTGTACTTCTATAATTTGCAATTCATTTTTCATTGTACCATTTTGATACCCGATAGTTCTGCCACTTAAAACGACCTTACCTTACCTTACCCTACCCTACCTTAACCTGTGTACTTGACTCTTGCAAAAGCACCACCACCACCACCACCACAGTCCAGCCCCCACAGCGAGACAGAGTAGCGCGGTTGCCAACTCACATTTTGAGCCTCCAAATAAATCTCAACCTCCATCCAGCATCCAAGCACCCAAAGCTTCCAAAGAAACCTCCCCCCCCCAGCTGGTCTCCCGCGCCATCACTTCACCCTGTACAAACAAATACTCGTACTCATTGGCTTTGGTGTCTCTCTAGGATTATTGTTTGTATGTTTATGTCTTCCTTTCCCTTCCCCACCTCACATCCTCTCTCCCTCTCCACATCGCATGTGCCCAAGACCAGAGGCAAAGCGCAGGGCTGAATCGCGCCTGGTCTGTCTGAGGCATCAGTCTCAACCTCGATCTTGTCCAGCTCCACTCCACTCCCATCTGGTGGCCTCACTGACATTCTACCCCTCAGTCCATCTGCCAACTAGAAAGCTCTCACTTCACGAACTCACGAAATAAGCATTCATAGATCGGTTCGGCGCATTGCATTGCGACCTAACCAGGGCATCCAGTCCATCTTCGGAAATCCCATTTCAACTTCCGGCTCTTTTCAGCAACATTCCGATCTAATCGCATGACCACCTCTCAGATTCTTGTTGACGTCCCAAGCCACTTGATCCTTTATCCGCGATTCTACACGCTCCGCCAGTCAAGCGCGGTAACATAGTTCAAGATGTTTTGGCGATTTGGCGGATACGCCAGTATCTCCGCAATTGATAACCTGCTGGAGAAGAACGATGTCACACTTGAAGAGCTGCTAGACGAGAGTGATTTGATTCAGGAGCTGAAGCAACATAATACAAAGCTGATTGAGTATCTGAGGGAGGACAAAATATTGGAAAGATTGCTAGAATACGTTGTCGCCCCCAAACCAGCACCTCTGGTTGCAGAAGAAGTGTCTACGTCTGAAGAAGGATCAGAGTCCAAGGGAAAGGAACCTGCTGCCTTGACATCTCGAGTCGCCGAGGAGGAATTTGAGGAAAAGGAAAAGAAACGAAACAGATATGCATACGTTGCGGCAGAGGTTCTGTCATCGGATAACTGGTCAATATGCGAATCTTTGATGGAAAACCAGCCGCTCTTGCGAAAGTTCTGGGAATTCCTGAAGCTTCCTCCACCCCTAGACGCTCTCCAAGCTAGCTATTTCACCAAGGTCAATGAAGCTATGCTTGATAAGAAGACTGAGGAGATGCTGGACCTTTTCAAATCAATGGACGGGGCAGTGAAAGATATGCTGCAACACGTCGATTCACCAATGGTGATGGATCTCTTGCTGAAAATCATCAGCTTGGAGAAGCAGGAGGGAGGGGCCGGTATTGTAGATGTATGGTTTCGTGCTCATTTCTTGTCTGGATACTAACAGTTCTCCAGTGGTTACATTCCCAGGATCTAATGCCCATATTACTTTCTTTCTTGTCCTCCGAACACTCATGGGCAACCCAAACATCAGCAGGGGACTTTTTGAAGGCCATTATCACCATTTCCGCCAACGCATCACAAAACGAGCAATCATGCATAGGTCCAAATGAACTTACGAGACAGTTGGTTTCGAAGCCATGCATTGAAAAGCTTATTTCGGATATGCTGAAGGGTGGAAATCCGCTCACCGTGGGTGTTGGGATTGTAATTGAAGTGATTC
This sequence comes from Margaritispora aquatica, assembly GCA_007644065.1. Taxonomy (NCBI): domain Eukaryota; kingdom Fungi; phylum Ascomycota; class Leotiomycetes; order Helotiales; family Discinellaceae; genus Margaritispora; species Margaritispora aquatica. The sequence goes on from VJWN01000001.1 coordinate 3,029,200, forward strand.
GAAAGAATAACTCGGATTATGATCCAGATGTGGGTGCAGAGGCAAATTCTGTTCCCTCAAGCCGAGACCCAATCTACCTGGGAACACTTCTGAGGATGTTTGCCCAGAGAGTACCGGACTTTATGGAACTTATTCTGAGTCCCAACCATACGATTGGAGGCGGAGGTGGCCCAGTCACAATCAAAAGGAAAGAGCTTAGCGCAGCTTTCGGAAGCAAGATCGAACCTCTCGGCTTCGACAGATTCAAGACTTGTGAGCTGATGGCCGAGCTTCTACATTGTAGTAATATGGGCCTGCTGAACGAGGTTGGCAGCGAGGACTTTGTGAAAGCCAGAGATGCCGAAAGGGAACGACTCAAAGTAGACGGAAAGCTTGGGACATCATCGTCACCTTCTCATCTCTCAGAGGAGGACCTAACAATGAAGTCTTCGATGTATTCACGCTTAGAATCGCTGGATGGTGGGAAGAAGCCTGAGCGCAAGCTCGAAGTACAAAACTCGACTGATGATGATGGATTTGAAGAAGTTACACATGCGGTGGACCTCGGAGACGATACCAATGACGATTTTGATGAGAAACCAGGCGAGGACGATTTTCCACCGGTCGTCTCGCCCCTTATGAGCAATGCCGAAGAAGAATTTGTGGACGAACCATTAAGTTCACCTCGATTGCATACATCAGAGCCTGTGAAGATGGATGAACCGGAAATGACAGTGTTGCCTTTATCGCCAACAAAGTTAGTCCATGATGTCGAGTCTCTAAAGTTGAAGGATCAAGACGAAGACACGGTTATGACCTCGCCTCCACCATCTACCAGTTCAGACGATAGTCCAGGGTTACCAGAAGTACCTGATGCACCTTCTACAGATGGCATCAATGCACCCCCTCATGCCATTGAAAAAGAGAAGCCAGTCGAAAATACAACACAATCAGAGGCATCTGAAACAGAAAGCTTGGATTTACTAGCACGTCCTGAAGACACTCCAGCGCCTCTCTTTGTCAAGAAGGTTGAATCTCCAGGAGAGGTACCACCTCCAGTGCCTACGGCGCCTGAAGTGCCCGAGACACCTAAGATGTCCGAAGTGCCTACCGTGCCTGCCGTGCCTATCGTGCCAGAGGTTGATAGCGAAGATACCACCATGCGAGAAGTCAATGACTCGGTTCTCGTCAGTGGTGATGGCCAGGACGCCTCCGCTGCGCCTGTTGTTGGTGACTTTCTCAAAATGCAATTTGTGGAACACAAGGTTGTCCCAACAATTTTAGTAAGTGGCTCTTTATCTCTAGGTACGCTTCGTTAACTCTCTTAGGACTTCTTCTTTCGATTCCCCTGGAACAATTTTCTACATAATGTTGTTTATGACGTGGTTCAGCAAGTCTTCAATGGGCCGATGGATCGTGGATTTAATCGATCCCTTGCCATTGATCTATTTGAGACTGGAAATATTACCATGCGCATTGTTGATGGGCAGAAGAAGAGTGACGAGGCTCAAGAGAAGAACAAGATGCGATTGGGTTACATGGGTCACCTGACCCTGATCGCTGAAGAAGTTGTGAAATTTACTGAACGACATCCTCCGGAGTTGCTCTCGGATTTTGTTCTGGAGAAAGTCATGAACAGCGAGTGGATTACATATGTCGAAGTCACACTTGCAGAAACAAGGGAGCGAGATAATGCCATCCTTGGTGGTGTGAGACCTGATCTATCAGTTGGACCACGACAAGCTGTCATGAATGCAGTCAATGCGGCCAACAGTAACTTTAGCAATTCCTCTGCCCTCGCTGATGCGGGGCTAAACGGAGGAACTGGGCTGGATAGTATCGATTTGGCAAACGCAAACGGGTCCTCTGGATTTACATTAAGCGGAGGAACTTTGTTGAGCGGGTTTGGATCTTCAAGTGATGAAGAAGACGACGAAATGGACGAGGATAACGATGAGGAAGGGTCGAGAAATGGCAGCGCGGCTGAAGTGGGTCTCTCTGTTCCTCCAGCCCCTAACCTTGACAAGTTTGATGATGATGAGGTCGATTATGAATGTTTGGAACAACTTGATCACGAGACCCCCTTGTTCCCTGAGGGTGGAGTCCGCGATGTATAACCTACTCTTGTATTTCTTGTACATTATTGCATGGAGGCGTTCTTTTTTGGACGATGGGCCTTTTGGATCTCATTGGAAGACATGTCATTTCCAAATCATATCTCGATCATTCTCTCATCAAAATTCCTCATCTCGAGCTAGTGGTGCCTCATACTAGTGTGATTATAGGATCATCGACTAACGAATTATTAGTTCTCGAGATACATCTCAACACCCTCGACAACCACAGCTACCAGTTCCGATCTTGAACCTCCATCAGCGCCACCACCGCCTCCTCCACCTCTCAACATCGCTCCTTCACGAGCACGCCGTCAATTAGCTGCCCGACTGGCCTTGCACTCCAAACAGAACTCTGAAATCAACACAGAGAACGGGGACAAGGTGGAAGAGACAGAGCACCGCAAAAATCTCAACCCTTTTGCAGACGCCGACGATGACTCTGATGATGAGGAAGGCGATGGCAGCTTCGAGATTGGTGACTTGGAAGACGACATGGATGGACGTGGATTGATGGGCAATGGCCAGGATGTGGGCAATGGCGTGGGCGGCAAGCAGCATGTGGGTATCCCTGACCTTACGAGCGTTCTCTCTTTCAGCATCCACAGCCCTGGATCACCCCCTCCCACTGCGAGTCTTGGTCTAGGCCGCGCCGCGTTTCCTTCTTTATGGCCATTTGGCGGCAACTCATCATCGTCATCATCCCCCAAGCCCCTCGGTAGCTATACCGGCAACAATAGCATAAAGAGCTACTTTGGATCTTCATATTCTGCTGAGCAACACAAGTACGATGGCGATGTTGGGGATGACATAGATACCAGTGCTGACGATCTTGATGACATACAGAGTCCCGATGAAATTGATGATGATGACGATGAGGACAGTGAGAACAGCTCCGATGAAGGATACGAGCAGGAGCATCACCGCGGCTTCAATAACGACGGTGATGTCCGAGGGGCTGGTGCGCAATATAAGGGCAAGCGAAGGTTGAGCGTCACAACTGAGGCCAAGAGGCGGACGAGCCTGGAGGAAGAGGATGATGAGGAGGTCGTACATGTCGCAATGGCGGAGATGGAGGCGGATGCTTGCGAGGCGGAAGCTGATGCTCTTGCTAAAGCTGAAGCTGTAATCGAAGTTGAGAAGCCAAATGGCGATGTCGTGGTCCCTGCTTCACTCCCGATCTCCATCCCAGTCCCAGTCAAGGGCATTGAGAACGAGAAGCCTGTTGAGAGTAAGGCTGGAAGTGAGAGCGTTGGCCTGGGCGATGGAGATGGAGAGGGCGAGCTCGTTGAGATAGAGGTCTTGCATGCTGAGCATGGTGTTCCAGAGACGAAGTGAGTCTACGTGGATGTGCTTTGAGGAATAGGCTGGATGATAAGTTGGGTCGTGGTTAGTTGGTGTGTAGGTGATATCATGGCTCATCGATGACGATGGGGGGGGCAGGAGGATGATGGTGGGAATTCTTGTACGATAGGTAGGATTTGATGGGATGGGATGAGGCTTGGCACGAGTGCTTTTGTGGCATGTGAATGGATGATGGAATGGTTGAATGGTTGATTGATTGATCAACGGATGAATGCATGCATGCATAGGCAATGGAATGGAATACCAAGGGCACTGGCGAGGATGTTCGTTTATTTTCAGTTTCTTTGGTTTGTCTATATGAGCACGGGAATTGACGTGGACTTTCGTAATTGTATTGTATATTAGGTAGGTTTGGGTGATTCGAGTGTGGTGGTATGTTAGTCGCATATCCAGAGTTCTTTTTGTATTTTATTTCTCTCCATTTTTTTTTTCTTCTTCTAAATTTGCTTTGATTTTGAGTTTGATTTTTTTCGGTCTTTGCTATTTCTCCCCCATGGATACACCTAAGGTTGAATCCTCTACTTGCTTGTTTTTGCTCTACCTCTTTGTGAAGTCGGTTGGTTCGGTCAATGCACCACCACCACCACCACCATTACCGTTATGGGGCGGATTTTTCCACACTGTGACTATTCTTCTAACGTGGTCCTAATTCATGGATTTCGTTTTCCCTCTCGCTTTTGCTTTTGCTGTTTGATGGGAAGGCGTGGTGGGTGGCTTGTCTTGATAGGTAGGTAGGTAGGTAGGTAGATGTTGATTGAGAAGTGGAAAGGTATGAAGAGGTGGAGGTATAAGGATGTATAAGGGAGGGGGGGTATGAGGAGGCATAAGCGAGGGATATGAGGATGTATACTTCCACCTCAAGCAAACCTCGCCAACTAATTGCCTAGGTAGGGTACTGGGTGTGGGTGTGGGTGTGGGTGGGAATGCATACTTACTTACTTGCTTACTTACTTGCTTACTTACTTGCTTACTTACTTGCTTACTTACTTGCTTGCTTACTTGCTTACTTGCTTACTTGCTTGCTTACTTGCTTGCTTACGGAGGTACCTTAGTACATGGGAGTATGGGAACATGGGAACATGGTAGCGTCCACTCAGTCTCTCTCGTTTGGAGTATTGAGTGGAGTAGTGTAGAGTGGATGAAGTGGATGCTACCAGTTGCCGGATGTGGGATATGGGACATAGGATAGAAGGACAAGGGGCGGCCGCAGGCGGATGAAGGTTGCGGGCGTGTTGCGATGCGCAACAAACGGAAGGAAGGGGAGGGGAGATGAGAGGATAGGATAGGATAGGATAGGATAGGATAGGATAGGATAGGATAGGATAGGATAGGATAGGAGTCCCAGCGTAGTGGGTGTTGGGAGAGCGGTAGAGTGGTAGAGTGGTAGAGTGAGGTAGGTACCTTGGAGTTGGATTGGGTTGGGGGCGTTTGCTGGGTTGTGGGTCAGTTAATTAGTTAGTCAGTTAGTTAGCCGTGAGGAGATTTGAGATTTGAGAGGTGAGGTTTGAGATTTAAGATTTGGTAGTGGGGGTGAGAAGTTGATAGTAGGTAAGGCTTGTGGTGAACAGTGAAAGTGAAAGTGACAGTGGATACAGAGACTGAGACTGAGAGGTGGTGATGGGTGATTGATTGGCAGCAGGGACGATATAGAGGGATATTCCGGAATTGAAAGTAAGATCAAGATTAATAATGCAGCTCAAGAGACAGACAACAATGATAGAAGCTTAGCTACTTTCTCCATCTCGTTATATTTTGTGACTGTGACTGAGGCTCTACAAAGGTATCTTAAGCCAATCCTGGAGATCTTGTACATGTTGTTTTTGGGTTGGTTGCAGTATGTTGAGGATATATTGGGAGAGTGAGGGGCTTTTTATACCTCGTTAGATGTTTTGCTTTTGAGTAGGTTGGTTTAAGGGTTCTGGTGTTGTGAATTGGTGTTTGGCTTGGAGTTCGATTTTAGGATTTGGGTTAAGTGCTTGGTTTTTGCATGCGTAAGGCGAGTACGTGAACGTGTGAAATGTTGGTGGACCTTACCAGTATAAATAAATGTCACACTAGAATTAGTCTGTGGTTGATGAGGAGAGTGGTTTGAATTCCCACTGGCCCTATGGTGTGCTGCAGACGAGGCTTCACATGTCTCAGTATGCGTTTCTCTGAGAGGAGCAGAGGGGTGGGGGAAGGAGGGAAATAAGCACTGGTACGGGAGGGGCAGTGACACGCATGTGTTTTCCAAATAAGCATCACCGGATTCTAGTTGATGACAACAAGGTTCGAGATGAGAGCGAAAAGATCTCATTAATGCGTCTCCCGAATTGATGCGAGTTTGGTGCTCTGAACTCTTCTGAATTCAGGACTTTAGAACTTTGCTTTCTCAGCGAAGTTGATGGACTGGCTGATGAATAATTCTAGACTTACATACCTCTCGTGTTCTGGTGTGCATCCAACCACTGATTTCCCAATACGTTGCAAGTTGTGTGTGAGTAGCTCTTTTTATACATCTGTGTTGTATGGTCTTCTGGTTCGATACTTTGTTTAAGCTCTGCGGTTATTGTTGCGTTCGTTTCAAGCTGGTCTAATTTCATAGCTGCTTTTGCTGATTGGGTTAGATTTGTAAAAATATCCCAAGCCCTGAACAGCAAATGAAAGAATCAAGCCTCTCCACATGTCCTTGACACGGAATGCTGATGGCAGCTTCTGATTTGTTGCAGCATTAGCATTCGAGTTAAGAGGCTTGGGCATCGATTGAGAGGAGCTAGCAAGCGGCTTGTGAGTCTCTACATGTGAGATAGAAGCAGTTTGGTTCTGCCTCCGTAAATAGTCATCGTGGAGAATCATAAGCGAAAGTAATCTTGCTTGAACTTGACAACAATATGTTCGGTGACAGCAGAATATCAGCTGACAATCCCAAAAATGGCGCTTTCAAGTTAGCCAAAACATTTGCAAGTCAATATAAGCTGATTGAGTGATGGGAATCTTGTGAGTGCTAAACGCTTGTATTCTATTTCTCCCGAAACGACATGAACCTTCGAACGGGGCGTATCCGACGCCAGAGAGACTTTCACGACGGTTGTAATCTTATTACTTGCTTCTAGAGGCAATAAGAGCTGTATTTATGTTTGCTCATGAGATGCTTCAGGTTTAAGTGGTTAATGAGATGTATCGACCTCAACGCAGACTTGACTCACTTCATTGCTATTTGATTCCAGCTCCAACGCTGATCTCGTTGCCAGCGAGATGTTTAGGGAAGCAGATCGTACTCAGAAGCTCAAGTATAAATGAATCGATGCTATTGCAATTTATCTGCTCCTCAGTGTCAAGTTCAACACAAATCAACAGCGTCATTGCGGGTCGAGCAGTCGTTTTTCGGCATCGGGGTCGATTCTGAACATGGTATGAACATTTGCAACATGAGACCTGAATACTATCTCTCGGCAACTGTTGAAAAACATGGAAGTTTTACTAAGATATTGGGAGTTGTGATTGCCGATCTTCGAGCAATACATCAAGTGTTGACAGCAAATTTACGGCACTATTTTGACCTCACTTTCTTAGTCTGATTTTCTACATTTTCGATATTTTCGACAAATTGCAAGTTGGAATACATTATGTTTTCTCATTCTTTGAAGAGAACAACGAGGTTCGTTTCAAGTGTAAAAGCACCAAGACCTGAGCTCGCTACCCTTTCTTGTGGTAGATCAAGAAGAATATGTTTCTAGTGAAGATGGGTATTTGTAAAACTTATCTATCCTAACCACTTGCTCTTCCACTTCTTTTCACGTACTAAGCTGACAAAGATGACAGCAGAGATTTACCCCAAAACAAAAGAGTAATACAACAGTAAGTCAACAAGCAAGTGTGCGATACTGAATGACCTTTCCATTCCACAAGCGCGCCACACTTTCAACGGCCACGAGATGAAACTAGATAGATAAAACTAAAAGCCCTATTTTCCCATGAGTTTCTGTAACTGCAATTCTTAAAGTTCTCAATAATTGGGGGCAAGTTGTGTATATAATTTTTGATCTCAGGTCCTCAAGTCCTTGAGTTAAATATCCAAAACCTCACATACTGCTAACTTCACCAACTTTCATACTTGACACTTACATTCATCCATCCGCCTACTTGGACCTGGGAACTCTACGGGAGGTATTATGAGGTCGTCATGAATGCGTGTTTTTGAGGGCAGTTTACGGTTTCCTGTAAAGAAGCCTAAAAGTATCTATCAATCGAGAAAGACAAATTTCATCACGGAAACACAGCAGGATAGGGAGACAGCGGACGATCTTACATTACATGAGCTAGGAGAGGACAGGACATATTGATCTGCCTAGCTGTTCAAATACCTGTCGATCGTTCCATCCATCCATCTATTCACCTATTGGCCAACACGTCCGTCATCTACGCTTTGTTATATGATACAGGGGAAAAAAGACATTTTGCGCATAATTAAGATGCAGGAAGCGTGAGTCAGGCGAAAAGATCTGAATACCTTGTTGTATATTTTGAATGTGCCACTTCTTGAGGCACTCTCGCCGATGCTAGGTGGTGTATACATGTCATCGCGAAGATGTGATGAAGTGAATCATATAGACTGAAGTGCCCTCACCCGCTCAACCACTTAGTTCTCTAAGCGAGTTCCGGGCTGTCTTCAAACCCATCACGTACCTGCCCACCATTCATTTCCCTCCTCCCACCCCACCCCACCCCACCACAGACAGACTCGATCAAAGCACCTCACCACACGCCTTCCCAAACTCAACCAACCCAAACGTCGCTCCGCTCCACTCCCTACCCCTCGGACTCCTAACCCACTCCTCCCAAGCCCTGAGCCTCTTCTCCAACTCCGTGAGTTTATTATAGCCGAGCATCGAGCCACCACCAACGCCTAAACCAACAACGACTCTGCTCTTCGTCCAGAAGCCGTCGAAGAGCTGCAGGATGTCGTCTTTGTACCATTTCTGCTCTATGGTGTCGGTGATCTTGATGGTGATGCGGTTTCCCCTTGGATTGCGGACGGGGATCGCAGCGGGAGTGCCGTCCTTTTTGAGCTTGGGTTGTTTGGTGTTGGTGTTGGGAGTTGGTGTGGACTTGGGCTTGGGCTTTGGAGTCTCGATGGCAGATACAGGGCGCAGGTAGAACTTGACGGGCGATTGAGTCGACGCGTATGTTGCTTTGTTGGCGTTGAGCACGATTCCTATCGTGGCAATGTGAGGTTGCAGCATGGCGATGGCGAGGAGAAAGGAATCTAGCCGAGACTCGTGGTGCATTTTGAGGATGATCTGGAGCGGGAAAGCGAGATTGCAGAGGCCTGGTTTGGGTTTCGCGAGGAGAGGGGCGGATTGGCGTGAGAGGAGTGAGAGGTCGGGGATTGCTGGTGCTTGGGTTGAGAACGAGGTGTTGAGTGAGCTAGAGGATGTCGAAAATGAGGTGTTGGGACTTGGTGTTGGGGTTGCGTTCTCTTTTTGAACGGGCAAGCATCTCTTCTTCTTCTTGACAGGCTTGTCGCCGTCCAAGCCACTACTCGTGAGACTTCGACCGCCGACCTCACCGTTCCCTGCGCCACCCATCTTCTCATTTCCCATCGTCTCCAACCAGTTGAGGAAGCCGATCGAGCTATGCAAGGTAGCGAAGAAGAAGGTATCTCTCAAGAGATCAGCGTAAATGACTCTGGTCGAGTTGTGACCGATTGGCTTCTGATTACTTCCCAGTGGACCGAAGAAGATTCGCGAGCCGATGGGTGTGAAAATACGCAGGCCTTCCATGCGAGAGGAGTGTGAGACGTGGAGGAGGCGAGGGACCGGGCCGGCGTGGAGGAAGCTGGGATGAATTAGTATTGGTGTGCTGGAGGTGGAATAGGAGAGAGGGAAGTCTAAGTTTCGACTGAGCCAATGGAAAGAGAGTATATAAAAAGATAAAGACTTACTAGTGACACTCGTGACGCGACGAGGTTATTAACATTTGGTTCTTGGCACGGATAATTCTTGGTGCTACAGACAGGACCCAGATGCGTCTCTTGATCTCAAGAGGGAGTTTCTCGAACTGAGGGAATTTCTTGGGTGCCATGATGAGTAAGGTATTCCCAAAGTTAAAGACTTATAGGGTAAGTGTATAAGATGCTTGATGGATGATGCTTTGAAAAGCGATGTGGTTTGGACTGCGGAGAGAGTGTTTATCGTCAAGGATATCTCTTTATGTAGTATTAATATGGCACGAGTGCAAGACCAAGTAGAGCCTATCATCAAAGTATCAGCAAAAGCCATCCCTTCAGTCATCACGTCCAAGTCATCAAGTCATCAAGTCACCAAGTCAGCAGCCCACCTGTCCTGTCATCAAAGCCCAGGCCAAGACGTAGACATAAGCGAAGCGAACCACACGATGACTTACCACGGTCAAAGGTCAACACAACCTCAATTGATCTTGATATTTTCCCTCGAAAACTTCCAGGAGATAATTGAAGTATCAGGTGTATCTTTTGCTGAGCTGGAAACAGGTTTGAATTGTGATTTGGTGGAGTTGTGATTTCTGATGTATAGTGTGTTGTGTAGTGGTTGGTGAGAGGCAGAGAGAGAGAGAGAGAGAGTTGGCGAGAGGTATGGATGGTGTCAGCCTAGCTGGGTAATTCAGGAACGCTGATAATCTCGATGGCTGCGATGAGAAAGGTATACTGCCAAAGGCCTGGTTGCTATTAGTAGAGAGCAAGGAGCAATAGACCTAGAAGGGAGAGGAGATGCTGAGATGTGGTATGTGAAGTGTGAGACAAGCAGTTTGAGAAGTTCTCAAGATGCAAGAGGTGGTGTTGCAATATGACTATCGAGGGAAGGAAGATACGTACACTGAGCTTGGAATGCCCTCTAGTAGAAGATAGAGAGTAAACGGTATGCCAAAGCATGCGTGGAAGGTATCACACGCCAAAAGCCAGTTCGAGATATTACCTGGAAAACCTCAATTGAAAAGGTACGAAGTCTTAGGAAAGGAAGTGTTATGCAAGAATGAAATAACGGCATGAATCAGCAGAATACTACTAGCTTTGTGAAGAGAAAATAACTTCAACTGTAAAGTTGAGCGTATTAAGATATCTCTGTAATGCACTGAAGAAGCTACTTAATGACTTCGCCAGGTTTGACGAGGAAGCCGTACCAGCACTCGTCAAACTGGGCATCGCCAACAGCAGACGGCCAGGACTACTGCGCATGAATTTTGTATATTAGGTGTCTCGCCTCTGGAGACAAAAGCCCTACCTACAGACTTTAAAGAGGTTTAATATCTGATTAAACGCTGTCTTACATCGGCCTGAAGAGAAAGATCAAGCTCCCAGTTCCTTCGACTCATGTTGCACCTTTACCACGACTTACCGTACTTTCATATGTCAAGAGCAAGCTAACGGACAATAAGAGAGAATGCGTATTCCTCGCGAACCAGCGTCGGTATATAGTATAACTGCGCTCATGATCACTCCTTGTCCATTATTGTTGCCATTACGATTCCATAACTCAGTACTTCCAAACACCCTTCCCATGCATTTTCCATTATTGCCTCATGCTGTAAGTTTACGCCTATAATAAAGCCCATATCTCAATCATTCCCGCACCTTAAAGTCCTTGCATAAGTCCGACCTTATAGCCTATGTGGAAACAACATGCCTCGGTTTCAATCCCAGCTTGTGCTGTTGAATTCGTGGTATCACTCCAATGAGAACCAAGATCGAGCAGATCAATACAGCCCAGAGCTTGATATCAAGCACGTTCTTGTTGTAATCAGTCTGGGTTGCAGCGCAAACGGTAGCGAGCATCATGACCAGTACTAGATATCCACTTGCTCTATGGTATTTGTATATCGACTTGGCATTGTCGACGCTTCCGTACAGCTGCGGGACATAGTATTGAGTAAAGCCAACCACAGCTTGAATACCAAGTAAGATATATGTGATGAGTCCTAGGATAGCGTGGGCAGAGACGAAATGTGCACCATTGTGCGAGAACTTGTTGTATTCGATGATGACCAAACCAGCAATAAGTGCATCCATGCCAAAATTGTTGAGAAGAAAGTGTGCGGTTGTTCCCTTGCGCTTTTGGTCTGGAGTGTGTGTAGGTTGGAGAACGAGGATTGCTTGTGTGATACCCAGGATACCGGCAGAATTGAGTAGAGGATGCGCGGAGAAGAGAATGAGAGGACCAGCGAGGAAGATATTTGCCCAGACTGAGGCTGTAAGAAGGACGATACCTGCTTGAGCAATCACTGCAGTTCCTGGGAGATAATTAGAGGAGCTGTAGATGTAGATTGAGGATTCATACCTAGAAGAACATTGTAGTAGAGTGGTTGGCCTTCGTGTTGTGAAGCTGCACCTGGATCTCCAAGAAGAGGTTCATCTTCTCCAATCGAGTCGACATCCTGAGGAATCCCAGTTGCAGAAGCCATGTTGATTTGATGTTGCAATTGATGATGGATCTTGATTATCTCTAGACACTAGATAGACACTAGAATTGTCTGGACGAAGCTAGATTTATAATATCTTCGTGAAGAGTTGGCAGAGCTGGGAGCTGCTGAACAGAGACAAATACGGTGACGGTGATGCAAGAAGAAGGAAATATGTATCTACCTTACGTACAAGTGTAACCTGACGAGAGCACCTGAGCATCATCCATTCATGCTTGCATCTGCACATCTTGAATGCAAGCCCCCGGCAAGTTCCCCTCAGTGGCACATACTTACTGTAGCCAATCAGCAGGTCTCGAAGGGTAATCTGATGTGATGATTGTCGACACCCATTGCGCAATCACAGCGTCTTTGAGGATACATTGGGATATATTGAGATAATTGTGCATGCATTCTCGGATATATATCGGAGATGTTCGCAAACCCAGGTACAAAGTAACAAGAAATATATAAATCCTTTTCTTTTTTTCTTTTCTCTTCTCGTGTGGTGGAAGCTGGAGCTTTGCAAATGTTTTTGGCTTCAAAGTTCAAGACAAGACAAGACAAGACAAGCTTCGCTTCCTCCCTCGCTCCAACCTATGAATGTGAGAGGAAACCAAGCCAGGCATCAAGTCAATTGACGCCTTGCTACCCAGGCTGACATGCTATTAGACATCGCCAATGGTGGGGTTCATCACTATCATTATCTGGCGGAGGAGGCCGATAGGTGAATGAAGAGGACTGTATTACTCGATATGATGCGGAATTAGAAAACTTCTCAGGATAAATCTTTTTCAGACCGTCTCTGTCTATTCTTTTCTATTCTTCATTCCACTACATCATTCTACTTCACCATACCGCATTTCTCTGCTCTATCAATTCCTCAAAATGGCTTTCGAAACAGATTACAAGACTGAGGATGTCCCAGCAACAAGAATTGCTTCGGAATTGATCGATACCACTTTTCGTTCTTCAACAATCGGTAGGTAGAATTATCCATTCCGCGTCTTTGCGGGTTGTCCTTGGAATGGTGATACAAGGTGTAAAGTACTTCTGGAACTGTAATGCACAATTGGAATTCGAAGGCGATGGCGGGGTCAAAATACCCCTCCATGATCCATGATATACACGTGATAAACTTCTCCTTTGGGATCATGAACTGACCTGTAGATAGATCTAGTTTCTGCTGCTCTTGGTGGCAAGGTCATTGCTTTCTCTGATGAGTGGTTCGCTGAGGCGTCTAACCTCTTGACGCCTACTCCACCCATTCGACAGCCGGGCAAGATGGTCTATACTGGAGCGTGGTACGACGGATGGGAGACCCGACGACACAACACTGCTCCATTCGATTACGTGGTCATTCGACTTGGTGTAGCATCGGGAACTGTAGAGGGTGTCGAGATTGACACTGCTTTCTTTTCCGGCAATCATGCACCCGCAATTTCCATTGAAGGTGTCTTCAGCTCCAGTGACGAAGAAGTCATCGGCTGGAAAGGAGAGCGAGGTCAATGGGAGACTATTCTCGGTCTTCAGGAATGCGGACCATCTCAAAGATTTGGCTGGAAGCTAGCGATTCCTACTACAAAGGCGTACACACATGTTCGGCTGAACATGTACCCGGATGGAGGTATCGCAAGATTTCGCTTATTTGGCCATGCTGTTCCTGTCTTCCCAGAGGACAAAGAGGCGGTGTTTGATCTTGCGGCTGCACAGAATGGAGGAGTGGCTATCTCCTGCAGTGATCAGCATTTTGGCGTGATCGCCAATCTCATCTATCCGGGACGAGGCAAGGATATGGGTGATGGGTGGGAAACGTCAAGATCGAGAGGGAAAGACCATGTTGACTGGGCTGTCATCAAGCTTGGAGCCAAAGGTACAATTCAGAACCTGGTAGTTGATACTGCTTTCTTCAGAGGGAACTTTCCACAGCAGGTCAAGGTCGAAGCGATTGATTGGAGTGGAGAAGGAGAGCCTGGTTCTTTGGCTGATGGTTGGACCGATATCGTTGCACCTAGTAAGTGTGGTCCAGATAAGGAGCATGAACATGAGTCTTTAGTTAAGGATAAGCCATTCACTCATGTGAAGTTGGTAATGATTCCTGATGGGGGTGTGAAGCGAATCAGGGTTTTTGGCAAGAGGAGTGTATAGATATAAAAGGGAATATATTATAAGATCATCGAATTTAACTCCATGAATGCCTTGATGACTTTAGCGAAAATAGAAATATGAAGGAGCTCAAAGATGAAAAGAGCAATTTCTTTTCCTTCTCCGGGATCTTAAGGGTGACGGTAAATTGCTGTTTTCTTCGAAGAAGGAAAAAAGTGCGGATGAAATGCATTTAGGAAGATTAGCTCGAGTAGGAACCAATTTACGTTCATGAAATTGTGGATCCAAAGGACTTTGTGCTATGCTTCAAAACAATGGCATGAAACTGTAAAACTGGCTTGTAGTTGGACATGGAACTTATATGAAAAAAACCAAGGAGTGAGTGAATGTTTGGCTGGCTCAAAACATTTTGATACACTGAGTGTTGACTTTTTGATACCCCTGGCGAGATCTGACAGGGGGCGACGGCTGCTTCACACGACTCCGCCGAGTTCCATTCATAAATGTGAACAACCTCGTCATAACCCGGAGGCACCAGCTTGCACTTTGGAAATACTTTCTACAAATACAACCAAAGTTACTCCCAAGACCCAGCTCGCATCATTACACCATCTGGATGATCGCCTGCTACTGATCTAGGACTATATGCAGTCCATTCCCTCGAGCAATGGATATCGGGGATCATGGCGGGGATATCAGCGGCGGGTTTGGGGAAGATGATGAGCAGCCACGACCTAGGCCCAGAGTTCTGCCCGACGACTTACCCAAATCGCTCGACGATCGCAGGAACGTACCGACTCACTTTACGGCAGAGACGGAGATGTACGATGCATGGCAGGGTGCGGAATGTCCTTTCCAGCAGGTGAAACTGTGCTAACGAGTTCCCCCCTTCAGGCCAGTCGCAGTTCTTGACCTCGCCGGTGCTGGCCAAACCATTGCAGTTTAATAGCTTGTCTTTGGATGACAATGGGTACGGATATGATGATGACTTGACGACACAGAAGATTGGGGATAGTGATACGAGGCTGATGGAGATGCTTGCGGCGCAGGCTGCCCATCGAGATGGTGCTGCCAGTGAGGATGAGGATGCCGTGGCTTCGGACGAGTCGCTATCTGTTGAGAACAAGAAGGAGGTACTTCAGAAGGCTCTCAATATGGCTGCTAGTAATGGTGACGTGGAGCGGATAGAGAGGATATTGAAGGGCAAAGCCAAGGAGTTTGTCGATATCAATGCGCCAGATGAGGAGGGAACGGCTCCGATTATATATGCTAGTTGTTTTGTCAGTAGAGCACCGGAATGGCGGTATTCTCGCTAATGCTGAACAGGGCCATGAAGCTGTAGTAACGGCCCTCTTGGATGCTGGTGCGAAGGTCGATATCCAGGACCGGAACCAGTGGAGTGCCCTCATGTGGGCCATGACAAACAGGCATAAGGGCATTGCAAAGGCGCTGCTAGATCGAGGGGCATCACCGGAAGTCAAGTCTTCCTCAGGACGGACAGCATTCGACTTTATTGGACCGGACAGTGAAATATCAGGTTATCTGCAGGACAGTGGCTATCGCATTGGAAGTGCTGGTGTTACAGATGATTTTTACAATCCGGGATTCTCACAGGATCGGTTCGAAGATGAAATGGCCGAGAATGAGTTACGAAGACGAATGATGATGGAGAGTGCTAGGGATTTGGAGGTTGATTTGGGAAACATGGGTATTGATGATCAACCCGAAGTGAGTATATCATAAGTGGCTACGTACAACTGCTGACAGGTAACAGTCACCGGAAGAATTTGAGGAAGAAGCTCAAGAATTTGACTGGAACAGATGTCTACATGACCAGATGTTCGTCTTTCAAGAAAGCGAATTGAGTCGAATCCTAGACATAATCATCACCAATATGACCCCCCAACGGTCACCTTCTCAAAAACCTGTACCTGCGAACATCATATTTCTAAGTGCTCGATATGCGCACTACCATGCAAATCATGATCTACTTGAAAAGCTGCTCGTAACTGCTATGGACAAGATTAACGATGTTGTTGAGGCGCATCAGTGGGATATGACTATTTTAGCGTTCTGGATGTCAAACGCTACTTTGCTACTTCATTATTTGAAGAAAGATGTCGGGTTGGGAGAGTCCACCACTGAATTTCAGTTACAGCTAGCTGAGCTCATTAACGAGATCTTTATTCTAATTATTAGAGATGCCGAGAGGAGGATGGATAAGGTTCTTGATTCAGCAATGTTAGATCACGAGACTATCCCTGGGTTTGAAGATATCGCTTTCCAGAATGAGTGGAAAATCTTCAAGCGGAAGAACCAGGTCAAAGAGGAACCGGCCGACCGAAGGTTTCGACCGCCATCGCCTAAAGCGAGAGCGAAACCTTCGCCTCGAAACGTTACTTCACTATTATCGTCGACCTTGTTTGTGTTGGACTTGTATGACATCCATTCAGTCATCACATCACAGATCTTGGCACAGCTTGTGTATTGGCTGGGTGCCGAATTATTCAATCGTGTCATGTCGAATAGGAAATATCTGGCAAGGACAAAAGCGATGCAAATTCGGATGAACATGACAGCCCTAGAGGATTGGGCTCGCATAAACAATCGCGAGCCAGAGCATTACGAACATGGCTCCATGACTTCAACTGGCGAGAACACAGTTGATGCAGCCAAGCGACATCTCGCGCCTCTCATCCAATTGTTACAATGGCTGCAGTGTTTCTCGTCGCTCGACATGGATGATCTGGAAGCGCTGGTTGGGACATTGCAACAATTGACGAGACTTACACCACAGCAACTTATTCATGCGGTGAAACATTACCGATGTGAAGTGGGTGAGAAGGGTTTACCAAAGAGCGCAATGAAGTATCTGATGAATCTTCAACGGGAAGGTCAATTGAGAAAAGAAAGAATCAAGAGAGTGCGGAGATCTGGCGTTCCACCCACAACACCGATCAAATCCACCCACGATGGCGATGTTCCACCAACCCCAGAGTCCAACGGGAAGCCCCTTGTCCCCAATAATATGAAGCCTCTCCAGCCTGAGGAATTTCTCGAAGAAGAGGATGATGCGCCTGAGCATCTGTTGATGGATCCGGCTCTCATGTTACCCTTCTCGTTGCCTACCAGCACTGATATGCTCGTGAGCTTCGGGGCCGGTTTTGGAGGTCTCAACCGGGAACGAGAACGCAAGTATATCCCTACTGTACCGGCCGAGTTTCTGGTCAAATTGGACTTGAGCGGTGGACGAGCGCAGTCCACGTATGAGGAGAGAGATTGGGAAAATGAGGATGTTTGAGATTAGAGATTTGCGATTTGAGATTTGGGCTCTTGGTGGGTGGTAGTGGGTGGTGAGTGGTGAGATGAGACATTAAGATAGGATGGGGAGGGAGGGTGATTGCTGGTTATGGTAGCTGCATACGGGGAAACAGGAAAGTAACTGTACAAAAAGAAAGCAGTGAGATGACTTTAAGCATGTATGTGCATGAGTGGATGGGAGGGAGAGAGAAAGAGGAAGAGGCACCTGATAGGAAGCAAGGTATACCATGGTCTGGTCTCAGTCTGGTCTTAGTCTCACCGTAGCACCGAGTACGTAGGTCGCACAGAGCGAGTAGGAGTATGTAGTACAGTAGGTAGCACAGCAAGGAAGTATGCGAGTATGCAAAGTATGCAAGCAAGCACGCGAGTCGTTTGATGGGAATTCCCAAATGGGATAGGATGCATAAGGTAGATAGGTACATATATACATACATACATAGGTAGGGGGTATTGGCGTTAGTTGGGGGATTGGCGGGGGGGGGAGGGGGGTTGTGGCGTCGATCGGTCGCTTGGTTCGGGGGAGGCGGGAAAGAAAGGTACCAAGCAGGTCAGTCAGAACGAACGAGAGAATGAAAGAATGATATGAATGAATGAATGAATGAATGAATGCTTTTTTTTTATATTTTACTTTTTTTTCATACTTTTGTTTTTATCTTTGATGGTGGAGGTACAGTATAGCAGATGTGGATGCGGATGTGGATGTGTGGAGATCGAACGGTGAAGTTGAAGTGGAGGAATAGGTGGGGGAGGAGGTGGAGGAATGGAAGTCTAGAAGCCAATTTTTTTGATTGATTGATTTTGATTTTGATGTTGAGGCTTGAGGGGTGTGATGCTTGCACGGTGCACATCTTATAATGCACATCTTATAATGCCCATCTTATTATATATTATATTCGATACTTGGATAAAATGATTTGATATATGTGTATGTGTGTTTGTGCGTGTGTGTGAATATTGCTAGCTGAATTGTAGTAGCTGGGTAGTAGCTGGGAAGCTGGGTGGATTATTAGTTAGTGGATAGAGGATGAAAATAAAAATGAGGATGAAGATCTTCATCATGGTATAGAGTTATTCTGGGACTACGGAGTATGTACTATTTAGTATCGATGGTACTAAGTATGGGACTCTGTGTACTAATATAGATGCTAACATCTACCTAGTACGGACGGGACTATTGAGGATGGGGAGGGGGGAGGGGGGTTGTTGGTATGGATGAGGGATCGGTTGGGTGTAGAAGTGATCTGTGTCCGTCCTATGTGATATTTGTGTAGGGGTGAGGTGGGTGAGTGATATGTGTGAGGTGAAGTAAGTGACTTGTGTGAGTTGAGGCAAGTGAGGTAAATAAGGTAAGTGAAGTGAAGTGAGGTGAAGGGATGAGGATAGGATAGGGTTGGGTTGGGGGGTTGACCAGTTCGTCCAGTTCGCCCAGTTCGTCAATTTTTGTCTTAAGTGGTAAGAGGTGAGAAGAAGTGATTGATGACCGTCACCGTCTCAGTTTGCGGTCGTGGTCATGGTCGGTGATCATGGTCATGGTGGGTGATGGTCGTTCGTGGTCAGAACCCAACCCCGGCCCATGAACAACTCATCCATCCATTTTCCCTCTCCTCTTATATTTTTTTTCTTCTTTTTTTTCTCCCTCCCTCCCTCCGTTCACCACCAACGCATCGTTCACCGGGGATTTTTCCTGTCCTCTCATTTGTTGCGTGAAGGAGAGGTGGATGTGAGGGGGGGTGTGAACTGTGAAGGGGGGCGGGGGGCGTAGGTTTGTGATTTTGTACATATGTGTTGTCTTTGATTTTGTATGAGTGTGTATGTGTGTATGAGTGTGTATGTGTGTATGAGTGGTGATGTGTGTGAGGTGTGTGAGGTGTGTGAGGTGTACCTGCATACACATCCATACATACTACATACTTACCGTAGGACATACAGGACAAGGACTCAGACTAGGACGAGGACACACCTACCTACCGTTCCTCTTTCTCTCCCTCTCTCGTGGGTCGTGGTCGTGGTCGTGGTCATGGTCGTGGGTCGTGGCGAACAGCAAAATCTTGCATATGTTCATACGTGCAGCAAGCAGGTCGCATATTAAAACTCTCACCGTTCCCTTGCGCATTCATTCAACAGACTTTGAGAGAGAGACTGGGTCTTTTTGTTTTTGCTTCTTATGATTTGACTTTTATATATATCCATCGAACTTCCTTCCCCCAGCCAAACAGCCAAACATCAAACATAGATATCTACCTTGGGGTACTTGCCGACTTACGAATGAAACGAAACGTACTGGTACGGAACGAGACGATTTGACACGACACAACACGATACGACACGACACGAACTGATTTAATTCAATTCGACTTGAACTTGAACTTGACAGTTAACAATTAACACAACGGGCCTGAAAAAAAGGGAAGAATTGTTTGTTCTTCAATTCGCAAATTATTCTCGACACCAAATTTATTATTATCACCTCACCCAAACCCTAGCACAACCAAAAAAAAAAAAAAAAATTTTAAAAAAAAGAGAAGAAGCTCGGATACAATACAATACAATACAATACAATACAATACAATACAATACCCTACCTCCCACCAACACCAATTCCAGTGGAGATCCAATCATCCATCTATTCAGGGCGTTCAGCCAATCTCGATCCCTCAATCTTGGATCGAACACTCACTCACTGTTTGATAATCTCCACTCGACGCCTCAACCAACGAGACCAACCAGATCAAACCACACCATCTCAGACCCTCCCACCTCCAGACCCAGTCCCGCTCCCAAGACTGGAAGTCAGCAGTGAAGTGGATATTTGCAAGGTTCTAGCTACTCTTCAAGGGCTGAGGATTCAGGTACAGGTCCAGGTCCAGCTACCGGATACCGATACCGATACGGCGACAGGTTCAGATTCAGATTTGGGCGTGGATTATTTTTAAGATTTCTGTGACCGTTTCTGGAAACGGGGAGTGGGTTTGATCCGATTCAGTCATTTCATTGATTTTCTGCAGCAGAAGCACCAACCAGCAGGGCAAGCAAAAGTATTGGTATTATTGGGTATTCATCCGTTTGCGACGGAGAGTAAGAGAGAGGAGAGAGAAAGAAAGAAAGGAAAGGAAAGAGATTAATAGGAAGAAGCTGGACTTTTACTGCTGAGGAGGAGGAAAGAAGGAACAAAGCGACAATCACGGATCCAAGCACTTTCTCTGTTCACTGTTACTGTTCAGTTCCACTTGCAGTAAAGCTGCAGTAGAGTTGCAGTAGATCTCACAGTAAACTCTGTTTGCTCGACCCTGCATCCCGTCCGCATTCTTTTCCCACACCAAAGGTATTCATCCACTACCACACTACGACACTATCTACCACTCGACAAGCATAGCGCATCACGCTTCTGCAGGTCGCGAAGGGGGGGAATTGGGGAGAAAAAGGTATACGGTAGAGAAGAGAGCGGGCAAAAGAAGAGGTGGAAGACAGCATGGCGCCGTCGCCTTCTGAGATTGCGCTCCACATTCGCAAATCCGCCAGTTTGAGATCGAGCTACGGCTACGGTCACGGTCACAATCACGGCTACACACACACGCACAACTCGCCATCCACCAACACGAAACACACATCCGCCCCTCCGTCCTCATCGCCCTCGAACGCTT
Organism: Margaritispora aquatica; assembly: GCA_007644065.1. NCBI lineage: Eukaryota > Fungi > Ascomycota > Leotiomycetes > Helotiales > Discinellaceae > Margaritispora > Margaritispora aquatica. The sequence continues at coordinate 3,050,138 of VJWN01000001.1, forward strand.
CACTGTCTTCGCTGGGAAAAGGTCCGCGATCGCCTACATCTACCGGATTGTCGCATTCGCCGTCCAAGAAGTCGTCGCGCGCCAGCTCCTCCTACGCCCCGTCTTCATATGCGCTCGGTGGTGCGGGCTTCGAGGCGACGCAATTGAAGGTACTAAAGGAAGACCATGGGTTGATGACCCTACGATACGAAGAAGCTTCTTTTGCGAAACCTCCTATCCCAGTTACGGTCGCGCCGCCCAGGAGACCACCGACCGATCTACATCCTGCGCTGAGGGTAAGGAGCGAGACAGACGAGCTAGATTGGGTGGGCAAGAGGGATAGTGGGCTTGCGAATACCGTCAGCTGTCGAAGTGCGGTGCGCGAGGGGAGTGTTGACACGGCTATCACGACGCCGACGGAAGAGGCAGAAAGTTCATATGATAGTGGATTGACGATTGATTTCGACGCGGGAAGCTTGCAACCCAGTCCGCTGGTAGAAGTTCTGGTCGAGGCCCCAAAGACACCGAATCGAGAGAAATTTGCAGTGGTGCAGAAGGTCGCGAGTCCGAGTGGGAGCTTTGCGTCGAGGACAGGCAGTATGCGCAAATGGGTGAGGTCGAGAGGGTCGAGGAAGGGGCAGGAGTCGGGTAGTGAGGCACCTAGGACACCGAAGAGTAGGAGTGAGGAACCCAGGACACCAAAGAGCAGGAGTGAGGAATCGCAGATCGCTCAGAGGCAGGAGGATGTTGTTGTGCCACAGCCGGAACCAGAACAGGAGCAGTACTCGCCTCTCAATACACCGATACCCTCGTCGGAATTCTTAGATGAAGACCTCCTGCACAGCATGTCCTTCTCAAAACGGGGGAGCATCATGTTTGGTGGGAAGAAAGCGGTGAATGGACATTTGAGGTTTGGTGGTGGGAGGAGGCAACAGAGCATATCGATGTTGGCTACGCCGACTGTTCAGGTTCTGCCAGCAGATATCGAGATTGAATCGCAGAAAGTGCGGTCTATGTACGAACAAGCAGCAACGCCATTATGGGAAGACGGGAAGAATGCATCAATGGCACAGAAGATAGTGCCAGGTGAGTCTTCGAATGATCCTTTTGTGTAAGTGATTTTCCCAGTGGGGGTGTTCTCGCTAACGAGTTGTAGCACAAACGGCCTTCTGTGCCCTGGCACTAATGATCGACCGGACAGTGCGCTATCCTTCAGGAACGAACATGAATTAGCTGGAGGTATTGAAGACTGGGAAGATATCAATGGGCGAGATGTTGATCGATATGGCTTTATCAGTAAGACTAAAAGTGGTGAATCGGGTACACCTGATATCCAACCACCTCAACGCGTCTCCACAGTCTTGCACCTAGCCTCAGAAACACCAAGAAAGAAGCGAGGCTTTGGTCGCTCAGCATCTACTGCTGCATCTTCGAAGTACGCCAATACCTCAGGTCGAAAAATCTCAGCGCGGTCACTGGACACAAGTGGCTCGCATGGTTCACAACGAAGCATAAGTCGTGTGCGATCCATGACCAATCGCTTGCCAGGGAATGCAGATAGGAGGTGGATGGACGAGGCGGGGGACATGTTGACCCTCCCACCTGGACTAGCCGACATAGCTGAAGATGAAGAAGGTGGACGAGCAGCTGCGGGAATGAAGCGAAAAGAGTGGGAGAGAGCTGAGAAGTGGAGGAAGATGGCTAAAGTCAACAAAGCCGGCAAAGATGGGGAAGGCATGGAATTCGAATTCGATGCGAAGAATCCCAAGTTGATTGAACGAACGTGGAAGGGTATTCCCGATCGATGGCGTGCAGCGGCTTGGTATTCATTCCTTGCTTCCAGCGCAAAAAAGAGGAAAGATAGTCCGTGTGAGAGGGATATCATCCTGTCTTTTCATGAGCTGCTAAGCAAGAGCTCGGCGGACGATCAGCAGATTGATATGGATGTCCCGAGGACCATCAACAGCCACATCATGTTCCGGAAACGCTATCGGGGCGGACAGCGTCTTCTTTTTCGGGTCTTGCATAGTCTGAGTCTCTACTTTCCTGCCACGGGATACGTACAGGGTATGGCCTCACTAGCGGCGACCTTGCTGTGCTATTATGACGAGGAGAAGACGTTTGTCATGCTGGTGAGGATGTGGACATTAAGAGGACTGGCCAAGCTTTATGCCGCTGGTTTTGGGGGCTTGATGGCTGCGCTGGAGGAGTTTAGGGGCAAGTGGATGAAGGGGAGGGAGGTAACAAAGAAGTTGGTATGTTATCTCTATTGTCACTCTTAGGCGTAAGTGAGTGAGTAAAAGCTAATTGGTTATCAGGACGAGTTGTGTATCGAACCTACTTCGTATGGCACGAGGTGGTATCTCACTCTCTTCGGCTACTCGATTCCCTTCCCAGCTCAGCTTCGCGTGTGGGATGTGTTTATGCTACTGGGTGATTCGGAGCCTTTACCTTACAGCTCGCATCCTTCTCAGAGTATCAAATCTCCCCCTGTTTCTCCTGTTTCAAATGGGAGTGCAGATGCGGGTGAAGCGGTCGATTTCAGAGGTGGTCTCGACATCCTGCACGCTACGAGCGCGGCGCTCATTGATGGCACGAGGGAGATCCTCCTCGATTCCGACTTTGAGAATGCAATGAAGGTCCTTACGAGTTGGATCCCAGTCAAGGATGAGGAGTTGTTGATGCGTGTTACGAAGGCGGAGTGGAAGTTGGGGAGAAAGGGTGGGAGGGCGAGGTGATGATTGATTATGTGGCTTACGCTTGACGTGACTACGAATTCCAGCCTTTGGCAAGGCGTTTCTTTTGTTTTTACTGTGCAGCGGGGAGAGGGTGGAAGAGGTGAAAAGAGAGGTGTGGAGGATGGTTTTGATTCCGTCTGATTTCATTTGTACTGCGCGTATCCCTTGGGGCTGTTGTTTGTTTCATCGCATTATACCACACCACGGCATACCACGGCATAGCATAGGTAGGTATGTAGGTACCAGACCTACCTACCTACCGGGTGGGCGGGCACGGCTGGCTGTCTGTCTATCTGTCTTTTAGTCTCTACGACTGTTTTCTTGACTCGGATCAAGGCGTTGAGGGACATGTACTGCATTATTTTTTTGTTTTTTTTTTGGTTGGATTCTTGAGATTGTTGGGAGGAGAAGGAGATGGAGGAGAGAATGATACCCCACTGAATGAGAGAATTGGAGAATTGAGATAGGAGATAGGAAGCTGTTTATAGTAGTAATTGATGTTGGTGGTGGTGGTGGTGATGGTGTTGGTGAGGACAAAGAGAAGGATGAAGGTGAAGACGGCGATGAGGATGAGGATCAAAAAGACATGGTGATTAGTTAATTGTTGGATGGATGGATGGACGGATGGACGGACGGATGGACGGATAAGAAGTAAATAGGTGGATAATAGTAATTTATAAGTACATACAGTAACTCTCATACAACCATGGTTCAGGTCTCTCTCTCTCTCTCTCTCTCTCTCTCGTCAACTTTCGGTTAGTCAAGACTTTGCACACTAGAGGTAAGCTAGGATGAGTTCTAAGCTTAAGTGATTTTCCGTTTGTTCCTTTGGGATAAGATACAAGATGTACATATTTGGGTTGATGGGGTGTGACGGTAAGTAAGTGAGGGGATGGCAGAGTAATGGGAGAGAGAGGGTAGTAGTTTCATTCGGGGCATTGAGGTAAGCGAATGATTTTTTAATTTTTTTAAGAGTTTTGTTTTTTAGCTAAATTATATCCCAGGATAACATATATAAACATTCCAAGAGAAAAACAAAGGCTCAAAAACTGAAAGAGGAAGAGCCAAAAGTTGCGGTAGACGTTTCCACTGGGACATAGTTAGGATTGATGGATTTAAAAGCTGGGCTGTTGGAAAGTGACTTACTCTCCAAAAAACCCATTTGGGTCCAAAACCAAAAACTCCAAAAACCAACTCCGAACTCCACACCAACTCCATCTCCGACCCCAAAGCCCACCCAATGTCCAAGGTTTCTCTCTGTTTTATTGTTAGTGATTCAATCCTTGGCCAAGTCTCAAAATGTAACCTTGATGATGTACACCGAGGATAATATACTCGCAGGACTTACTCTCGGTAGTGTGGCTCTCCTGGGAGGGCGCCAGCCTTCATGGTGGGGAGGGGGGGAGGAGGAGGATAGGAGGGAGAAGGAGGAGGAGAATGATCGACCGAGTTGATGAAGCTGAGGGAGATGGGGTCCGCTCCGGACGAAAGCGCGCGAGACGGTCCCGCAGGACGAAGAGTTTCGCCTGGTCTGTTTTGGCAGTTAGTGGTGGTGAACCCGAAATCTGGATGAATTGTGAAAAGGACTTGAGGATGTTGACATACTGTTCCCAGGCTTGCTCCCGATGGGGCTTCTTTCCTCTTCTTTCTTTCATCGCTATTGATATGTGTTAGTGTCTTGTGTGGCAGAGATGCTGAAGTTCGACAGCACACGTCTGAGGACGAGATGACAGAAACACTAAGAGATCTTGAATGAAGAACATTATACGTACTGCTGGACATTTTTGCGTTGCTTGAAGAAAATTAAAAGAGAAAAAGAAGAAGAAACTGAACTCGTCAAGATTGTATGGGAGATTGGCCATGGCTATCCATACTTGAGGCAGTCACCTATTTCGGCAGCGTTCCTTCCTCAAAGCACTTCCACTGTCACTGTTCATGAAATATCTCGCTGACCAGTTCTCCTTCCCACCGTGTTTGAGGCCATTCTTTACTCTCTCTACTCTCTCTACTCTCTCTACTCTCTCTACTCCCCCCACATCACTTACATTCTCTATTCCTATCATACACATTCGTTTTTTCTATTATATCCATCCTCCCTTTCTGTCATACACATTCTCTCTCTCTATTATGTATATTCTCCCTTCTCCCTTTTCATTACACACATTCTATCTCTCTCCCTCGGTCTCCCTATTCAGACGTTCTGGCATATCGAAAAGCTCTTCGAGAATCCGAAAAGTTCTACTTGTAACTGATTATTAGCCAATATCTCCCCACGATCATCATATTTTGCAGTACACTCACCGACATGCAAGAAACCAAGCATCAGACGTTTTCCCTACAGCTCGAATATTTCGAAAAGAGAATATAACTGCAATAATTCAGCCTTCTACCAGTAGGTAATCGAAGGCAAGTGGTTCCACAGTATCCTATCCTCGCCTATGTTAGAAAGGCACTAACTAACATCATGCTAGGACGTTGACCACAACCACCTTCCCCGCAACTGCATATCGAACAACCACGACCAAGAACCATAACCATATACAAAAACTAAACACGTACGAAAACGAACGCAAATTTTCCTACACGACTTCCACAGAGTGAATCAGCAACACATCAAACATGGGTTATCTACCTTCCATATCTGATGTCCTACAATTCATCGGCCGTTTCGTCATTGACGCCCTCATATTCTATTGGATGCAAGGACAATACTCCGCCTGGGAGTACTACCAGGCACCGATCCTACGTCCGGACGAGACGCAACGCCAGTACGGTCCACGTCGGTCAGTGCTTGGCCACATGGAGAGGACGATCTGGTACACGGAGCACAAGTTTGGGGACGGCGAGGAGTGCAAGCAGTGGTTTCGCGAGCGCATGGAGGAGATCCCCGTGCAGGAACTGCGTCATTGGGATGATTTGATGCAGGCGGACCCGGTGCGTTTCAGTGTCTCGGAGCAGAAGTTGAGGGAACGACGTGTGAGGGAGAGGGAGGTGAGGGAGAGAGAAGTGAGAGGGGCGGAGGAGTTGAGAGAGGCGTGGGAGGCTGCGGAGGCTGAGTGGATGGAGAAGACTGAGTAGTTTTTGGTGGCTAAGGAGAAAAAAAATGGTAGGAAGGCTGGGAAAAGAAGAGCTGAAGGGTTGGTTATTTATTGGGGATTTTCACGATTTGGGTTCATATTTGTGGATCGATGGAAAAATATTGTTCTAGACACACACCTGGGAAAGATTTTGCTTAGCTGTGTTGTTTGTGTTAGCTCAAGACACTTATCTATGAAAGGAGATACCGATACTGATTGTTAGGAGACCCTGCTGTTGGGAAGGTCCTCTTTTCAAGACAGTCGGAACAACATTGTCTTCGTTGGGGAAAACGGCTGAAAATGGCAAGTTGGAGCATTATTGATTTTTGGTTGAACATGGCTGGAGATATTTTCTTTATGAGGCCTATGCTTTTGGATTTTGAGTCATATTGCACCAAATAGACGAATGATAATTGAATGATTTGCATCTGAAACGGATATTAACTTGCTATTATACAATGTGCTGAGTCATACAATGTGCTGAGAAGTAATTAGATCGCTACGGATCAGATCAGATCAAATGATGTCCAATGCAAAGTGGAAAGAATTACACTCCACCCAATATAACATCCGCTCGAACACCACGCTCCAGAATACGACTACTAAGACACACTTTAAGACCGCACTTCAACACAACACCACCACACAATACCACATACCAGCAAACCAACCCAACCCACCAACCCACCCGCTCATGTGGCCTTCTCCTTCATCCTCTCGCTCGCGCCTTTAATCATGGTGCTCAGATCTCCAACGGGCATCTTACTCACGAACGGCAAGTCCATGATGGCGAACATGATCGCCATGAGCAGATACCAGCCCACCATGGCTGCAACGAAGAACGCGCCTCCGGTTGCCTTGAGCAGTCTGGCGCCTAGGACAGCGTGGCCTTGGCTGAGGTTCCAGAAGGCGCCGGATGCGAAACCGCTATAGAGAGGGTGAGGTTAGTTAGGTGTTCTTTGTTGTTTGGGCGTTGGGAGTTGGAGGGGGATAGGGATGGATATGGAGGGAGGGAAATGTAGGCTTGTGGGTGATGGATCGAGGCAAGTTCTCTAGACAAGAGGCTTTGGGGATAATGGTATAAGGAAACGGCAAAATCTCACAAGCCCATCGTAGCTCCAATGAAAATGAGCACAAAGCACAGATTCGTCCTCAATGAGCAAATCAGAAAGATCAACGACAATACGCCCATGAATACCGCATAGAACGCATAAGAGTTGATGAACCCAGGCGTCTGCGTTTGCGATGGATTGGCTGGATCCGTGTACGCTGACACGGCGCCGTAGAAGGGCATCAGTGTGACGTGGAAGACGACGAAGTGTGCGCCGTAGGAGAGAAATACGACGGCTGGGAAGGTGTTGCCGAGGAGGAGTTCGAGAACGCCGCAGATGATGAGGAGCATGCCGCCGAAGAAAATGTTGACTGGGCTGTGATAGTGTTAGTCTGGACGTGATGATACACAAGAGTAAGCGTCTGACCCAGTTGCATTGAGTCCTGCGGCTCCTCGCCAGCCCATCAGTTCGGCTGAGACGGGGGAGAGAGCAACTAGGAAGCCGATGAGTGCACTGTTGGTGATATGTTAGAAGGTAGGTAGCGAGGTGTTCAAGAAGTGATTCGAACATACAGTGGTGTGGGATTTCCAAAGGTTTCTCGAAGATTGCCTTTGACTGCATTTTTAGGAGATAGGTAGAGCTTCTCAAAGAGTTCAGGAGAAATGCTGAGAGATTCCTCTCTGCGAAGGGAGGGCAAAAGATCAGCTGCTGTTGATTCACTCATGTTGTCGTTCGTCTATTCCAGGCGTTCGAATCCAATGAACTCTTCAAAGAGAACAATCTCGTCAAATTTCAAAGACAGAAATCTCGTCAGTTCTTTCGCGTTGCTCACACCAACACTTGGAAGCCATCGCAACGAGATGAGGAGGACAAGCACTCTTAAACAAACGTTCCCAGAAAGTATCGCAAGCCCCCTCAGCGGCCCAGAAGCTGGGGTATACTAGCATTACCAGTGAATTGTCCAGTCACCAACTCCCAAGCGACAAGCACCCAATTGAGAACGCTCGTCGAAAGGACACGAAGGGGTCTTTCGCTAGATCTAGCTCTGTCATCCCGTGGAAAGAGATCTACTACTGTCAAGCTACTGCACGGATTTATGCTCAACCATAAATGCCAATGCTTCTTGCAATTTCCCCTCAATTGCCTACCCGAACCTAGGAAGGCTGTCTGTACCTCTGTATATGAAGTGACGTCTATGAGGTGCCATCTCAGCTTCGGACGACAGGCAGTTATGTGCCGTTGAACACCATCCCCGCTTCCCCCAGACTCGCTTGGCTGTGGTAGCGTATTTGAGGCTACCCTGGTGGACTAGCTCAGATCTTGACTCGTAGCGGAAAATGGCCGCTCTCAGCCAAAGATCAAGAAGTGGGAATGATGGACGCTGCGACACTTCATATGTACACTTCATTCGGAATCTTTATCTGTCCTGGAGATCTAGCAAATAATGCAATAAAACATTTTCTTCCATGGTTCCCACAGAAAATGCAAAACCCGTGCCTGCGCCTGCGCCAAGAGTCAACTACTTGACAAGATCGAGATCTTCATGCAAAATGGGAAACATGTCGTAGTTTCCTTCTCTTCACACTAACCATGCACCTGAAACGAAACAAATAATGCGTAAGGGAATAGCAGGCTCACTAGAGCTGAGGAGTACCAAAACCCTTCCTTAGATGTAACCTGTTTCAATAAGAATACCATTATTGTTGTCCTGCGGAAGCTGTGTTGAATTTTGCTGCCAAATTGCGGAAATGATGGCAGCCCTGCTCTTGCCGAACCATGCAACGCATTCTAGATGACCTCCAGTATCTAATAATAGCAGTTGTGAGTTTCAATCCGGCGCAGTCCAGTCCACGGTATGCTATTTCAAAATTCGATCAGTTCACCAATAAATACCAGCATTCTAAGTTTTCCCAAAAGGTGTACATCATGTGGAAACGAAGTGTTCATCAATTCTCGAATTTGGCTAAATGCAGCACTTTCTTTGGCTCATCGAGCGACTAATGCCATGATTTAACACCCCCAAACCGACCCGATGACAGAGGAGAACCTTTCAAAATCCTACGAATTATGTTAGTATTGCCTTGTTGAGCCACAGTTCCGGTGTACGTACTAAGAGGAGTGAAGAACCAGCGGTTTTTGCCTGACGTGTATCTCTCCTCCAATGCCTTCTTCACGGTCTTCTTCGCATCCTCACGCTGGGAAACCTCCTTGAAGGTGTCGGCAGTAACAACTCCCTTCAGTCCTTCCAACTCAAGAGTGTATCTTGTTGGCATCAAGTGGTTGTAGTTGATAACCTTGATGAATGGCTTGACCTTAGATCGCTTTGTTTGGCGGGTCTTGGACATGCGGCGGGTGATTTGCGATGGGTAACGCTCGATACCGGCGACCAGTGCGTGAGGGTATGGGTGAGACTTGTTTCCAGAATCCTGGGGTTGGATGATGACGACCTATTCAGTTGTCCCATCAGCCCTCGTTCTCCAATTTCCTCCCTTTCCAATCTGCCAGCTTCCATTCTCTCCTCTGCAGTTGTTCGCGCGATCGAATGTGGTATGAATTTACCTTCTTGCCGGCAAATCTGCCCCGGGTGATAATGGCAACTCGGCCAACCTTAAGGACTGCAATTGAAATGTCAGTAATTCTGTATTCCCAGCTGCCAAAGATATTCGAGGCGCAACTCACACTTCATCTCGACGTGTGTTGGGTGTCGATGTTTTGTCGTGTGGTCGCTGAAATTCGAGATAGCAAAATTGTTCAATTCGATTGTGCGTTGAGGGGAGCCATGCCCTAAGAAGACTAGCTTCATCTGCCGACCATGTGACCCAGCCTCTGATGGACGGGATTTCCAACTTGATCACATGATCACATCCTGCTTATGTAACATGAGACTTTGCTCTCGAACCTACAGTTCATCCTCGCTTATATGCTGTTTCACTTCACGTCCCTATCGCCATGACCTTCAATTCATCTCAAGACAAAAAGCTGAAGACCGCAATAAGCTGCCAGAAATTTCAATAGTCTCGTGTCAGTGCTAGGATCTCCGATTAGTTTCAAGGAGAGATTCTGGAGGCCATGGTAGTCTTGGTGACCTACGGAATTTTTTGATCCGGGTCCAAGCCAGATGCTTGACTTGCACATTGTCAATGCTTGAATCGATTTTTAAGATGTTTGTTTGAGGATCTACTTCCACTGTTTCACCCATCCCTCCCGCAAACAATGCTTGGGACGTTTTTCAGGTCTGCTATTGGTAGTGCTAAATGCTTGATTCTTGGTGATCATCGATCATTGGAAGATCCTCGAAGCACAACAGTTGCTGCGTCTCGAGAAATCCTAGATCAAAGTCTTTCTCCTGGAGTGAAGTCGAGTCGCCGCAGGGAATACACCGCAGGGAGACTGATGAGCACTCAAAGCATAATTTTATCGCCAAGCATTTGTTTTGCTGCACTTTGACTGTACAAACTCGGTCCCCTCGTGGCGTGCACAAACATTTGGAACCAAGGTCTAAGAACAAGAAGTCTTGGTAAGACTCCGTGAAGCTTCACAGCCTCTCTGCATCTCTGAATGGAGCCACCAATTTGTTTCCAAGGGCTGGGCATGCATCAGCTATTTTCCTTGCCTCCTGAGTTCTTCAGTCAATGAAGTCTGGGCATCAACATAAAAGATGAGATCAACCCATCCATTCTTTCACTCATCCACTCATCACATTCTCCAATCATCTTCAGATCTCCATCTTTCCTTCGCCTTATTTCTTCTTTTTTTTATAATTCGTTTATTGCCGGTCAATAACTCTTTTTAATCAACTTCAAAATGGTTTCTATCAAGTCTCTTCTCGTTGCTCTCGCTGCTAGCCAGCTTGTTGCTGGCCACGGTGCTATTGTTAAGGCTGTTGGAGATATGGGAGGCAATGGAACTGCTCTCGGCAGTGAGTTCACACCTTTACATTTCTTCTATAGTAATTTGAGCCTCCAACTGACAGTCCTTAGTTGACGCTGCTACTCCTCGTGATGGCACCAAGCGAGACCCATTCCAGGCCGATTCTACTCGCTTCAAGAACGCTGCCGCAGATCAATGCGGTGAGACTCTCGGAGGCGGAACCAACGACCCAGCTGCCCAGATCCCAAAGATGCTCGCTGCAAACGGTGGCCAGATGCCCCAGATCTCCGCAGGTGGTATGGTCATGATGACTCTTCACCAAGTCAACGGTGATGGAGCTGGTCCATACGAGTGCATGATCGATAGCACTGGTGCCGGAACCCAATGGACAGCAATGGCAGTTGTTACCAATGTGCCCGGCAAGAACTCCAGGAGTCAAGCCAAGGCAACTGACTTCGTATGTTGATCTCTTCGCTTGATTTGACATCGCTAACTCCCATCTAGCCTCTGACAGCCAAGGTTGCAGCTGACCAGACATGTACTGGCTCAGTCGCAGGAATGTCGGGTGTCTGCATGGTTAGATGCAACAACGCTGCGGGTAAGTGACATCTTTCTACACAAACACGCATGTACTAACAACATCGATTAGGCGCCGGACCTTTCGGAGGATGCGTCCCAGTTCAGATGGCAGCAGCGGCTCCAGCTGCTGGTGCCGCCACGAAGAGACGTTCAAAGCTCATCCAAGCATAGGTGGATCTATGCACCCTTCTAGCGTATCGGCTGGAGTTTCCGATAAAGAACGTAATGGGGGGAAGGACGAAGAACTGTTAACTGTTGATCAAATTCCAGTCCTTACAGTAGTAACACAGTCGATCATTAATGAAATTTCTATTATTACCTAACCTATTTGCTCTAAGCTGTACCTACAGTCTCTTGATAACGATCATATCATCAATGATCAATCATCCATGCTGATTATTCCGTGATTATTGCCTTCGCACAGTTCAAATTGAGCCATTTGCAGTTTGAGTTGTGAAAAGAAGCCAGTTTATGCCTCGCTTAGCAAAACCTAGCAGAATCAACTCGCATAGAACTCCAACACACTTCAAACGCCTAATTGACTCTCTAATGAAATAGCATTATATGACATTCAACAAGCATCTGTAGCTAGTCGCTGCGTCGTGGTACTCTTTCCCCTGAACGTCATTCTAAATAAGGACTAACTCATTATATTTCTTATATTTTTGCCCACTATTTTCCACGTTATGGTTTATAAGTTAGGTAATTGCAATATCCATTCTTCGGAAATTTGGTACATGCAAGTTCTGCCAAAAAGACTCCTTTGTATTTCTCGAAATTTTGATATCTGAGGATGGATCTGAAACATCTTTTGGTCACACTTCCTTCATCATATGGAACACTGTCCGTAAGGTAGCGTATGGTCTTGCCTCTAAAAATTCTGGTTCTTGACTTTAACAATTTGCGAATAGGGAATACAAACTTGGAAACAGAAGAGGGGTGGGTTCATTAAAGTGGTAAGGGAAGCAGGAGAGGAACGAAAATGAAGAACACATGAAAAATGGAGTGGAGCAATAATCTAGTCTTCTGGGTATTTTCAACCTGAATAAGTCTAATCATGTAGGTGTTGAGCATAGGGCAACAGCGCTTATGATATATCTTCTACCAAAAGATAGTACGCCGATCGATGTTTATTGGAGCCTCCATCTTTTGTTAATGAGGAACGATGATTGTTCTTAGAGCGCCGGATTTTTTTTTCTTCAAGATGCAGAGGTGATCAATTTTGAAAGAAAGAGTTTGATAGATTCGATAATAAAATGTGATCGATGTCACCTCAAAGACAACAACACTTGTTTATAGCCACGCCAGTGGCCAATTGGCTGCTCCACTACGGAGGTATACGAGCCGATCCGTTGAAGATACCAGGGCGAATTAACAAGTTGACAGATTTGAAAGTGCGCTATTTGGTCTTATAATCATCAAGGTAACCCAATGATTGTCGATAACTTCTATGCTTGGATTGAAGACTATGATCATTGGTCTATGATGTTGTGGTTCCTATGCGCTGTCAAATGTGCTGGATCACAATGTTTGGTGCGTTGAGTGTATTATTTGGTTGCCCCCAGCAACCAACCCATGTTTATTTTGAGGCCGGCGCTTGCCTTTTTGATAAGCAAACCCGTTTAACCATACCTTACCCACCACAATTTCGTCCGGAGCTTGGAATCGTTACCTTATCCTCCATACCATATTACTGCACTGCTATCGCGGGTTTTCAAAGATTCAGTGAGGTTGTTCTTTAGGGAATCCTTGACGTGCCTCCCGTCACCATTATACATTCCGCATCTACACACTCAATATGCCCTCGATCGAGAGGGATGCCTCAAGGGACAGCGAGAGGCATCTGAAGCATCAGCATTCAGCTTCAACGGATAGATCAATTGTTCCCATGTGAGCGTTAGTCTGCCATAGTTGGGAATATCTACTGACATCTACAGGTGGGATAGTTCGGATCCGGAACGCGCTCCTCCACCATTACCTATGAACCCATCCTCACCCATTGTATCCGCATCGCGCCCTAACACTTCGAGTGCGATACAGTCTGCACATGCTGCTCTCACAGAGAAGGCTCGCGAAAACGGGTACATTACAAATCCTCCACCAAAGCGAATTGAATCGCCAGAGAGATCATTGATCAAGGGCGCTGCTCACAAGCGAATGCAATCCCTACAGACAGGAAATGTGAGGGATCTGAGCAGCTTCCTTGAGCATGGCAACTCCTTCAGCCCAGTAAGGTCACCAGAAAAGTTATACGGGCGTCCTTCAACTCCACACATGAACAAAGACTTTGTACTGGAATCCAGGTCCCCGGAGAAGGAGTTGAAATTTCCAATCGAGCTCAGATCCTACGAAAGAGACTCAAGGTTCTTACTAGAAGACAAACTTCCCGATAAGCAGACAAGATTTGCGTCGGAAAACAGGTCACCGGAACGAGAGTCAAGATTTCTGCTAGAAGGAATATCGGCAGAGAAAGAACCTAAGTTCGCAACAAGCAAACCACTGGAGAGGGAAACAATTAGGTCCACAACACCTGTATCTGGCAGAGAGACGCCAACCAGGGACATGCCGACACTGCGACCTTCATTGCGAAGACCACCTCAAAGTATACTTAGTGAGAATGCTCCTCCTCAATCCGCGACCATGTTAGCTCTCCAGAACATGGCCACCCGAGATCTGGACACCCCTTTGGCGGACGTCACGAATGGATCTACAGCGCTGGTTCGCACACCACAGACGTTTGAAGCTATATCAACACAGATTCTGAATATTACCAGTATAGCTACAAGCTTACAAAGAGAAATGGCACAATTGAGCAGGCGAAGTAAAGATAACGCCACAGATCTTGTCAGCTTGAAAGAAGCTACCAATGCACGAGACGAAGATATTCGAAAGAGTCTAAGAGAACTTGTCACAGGTCTATCAGAGCCTAGCTCCCGAACCTCGAGTAATGTTTATGGATCGGCAGGCCTTTTTCTGGATAACAAGGCACACAACTCGCCCAGTTCGACAGCTCGGAACGTGAAAGCCTTTTCGCTACCTCGAATTCCTAGTCCTAATAGCTTTGCTGCTTCTCTAGACAGAGAAACCACGATGTTCAGTCCAGCAGCATCTTATTGCCATGATGGTGTAACCAACATTGCATTACTTGAGAAAATCCTGCGCGAAATGAGTACCAGAGAAGGACAGGAACAGCTCGCAGGTCGCTTATTAGAAGTTGCGGATCGTCTTGCAAAAGACGGGACCTCTACTTCGAAAAAGTTAGATGAGCTATTGCAACTTATCAAAGATCATCACTCACAACTTACATCCCAGAGTGTAGGGGTCTTTGGAGGAGGAGGAGGAGGGGCAACGAATAGAACCCGAAATTTTAGCTTGGGAAGTGCTCCTGTGCTTGAATTAGATTTTGATCAACCAAATTCAGAACTTATGACAGAACGTTCCGGGGCATTGTTTTCAAACAAAGAAAATATCGGCCCCGTAACAACTCGGGCTACAGAGGTTCTCAACGAGGATGTTTTGAAGCTCATTCGCACCATTAAAGACAGCGTAGCGCAAGGAGGCGGGCTTACGGCAGAAGTTAAAGCTCTCGTTCGTGAACTTCGAGGCGAGGTTCTAGGTATGGGACGAGAGATTGGTCGGAAGCTTGAGCAAGCAGATACTGCTTCTTCAAGGGATACCGCAGAGGAGCGTGATCGTGTAGCTCGTGTTGTGCAGGATGGCCTCGATGACTTGAAGGAGCACATGGACAGCATTCTCCGAGAACACCGTCGCCAATCTGCATCTTCGATCGCCTCGAACAGAGTAGATTATCAAGAAATCTTCAACGTGGTACGAACCGCCGTTAATGAGAAACAGCAGCGGAGCCCGGAACTTCAGAAGGAAGAGATTGTTGACGCAGTTAAGGAAGCTTGGGAGAATTACAAACCCGAAATCGAGCTACAACAATTTGGCCTTGAGCGAGAGGAACTTCTCACTTGCTTGAAGGAAGGCATACAGGAATTCTGCCCGAGAGAAAGTGCTCCTGGAGCTACCCGTGACGAAGTTTTTACTGCCGTTGTTGAAGGTTTAAAACACTTTGTCCCTCCCCAAGTCGAGACACCAGCTAGTCTTTCGCGCGACGAAATCCTTGATGCGGTTAGAGAATGCTTAGAAGAATTCGAATTTCCCTCTGCTCCCCCAGCGGAGCCGCTCGAGACTGGGATTACAAGACATGATATGCTGGACGCCGTAAATGAAGGACTCCATGCGTTCGACTTTGCAGCTACTACCAACGCACTGAGTCGAAATGTAGAAGAGCCACTGACAAGAGATGATATGCTTGATGCTGTCAATCAAGGTCTTCATGCGTTTGATTTTGCAGCAAACACTACTGCACTAAGTCGAAGTGTGGAAGAACCTTTGACAAGGGATGATATGCTTGATGCTGTCAAGGAGGGTCTCCACACTTTCGAATTTCCGGTTGCCCACAATGAGATTGATCTCACGAATGCTATGCCAATGGAACTCATTGTTGAGGCTGTCAAGGAAGGTCTTGCAACGTTTGATTTCGCAGCAAATACCACTGCTTTGACTAGAGACAATGGCGAAGTTCTGACACGTGAAGACGTTCTTGAAGCAGTGTCTTTGAGTTTACAAAACTTCACTTTCCCAACTGCCGAAGTTAGCCGAGAAATTGGTAGAGAACTCACAAGAGACGATGTCTTTGATGCAATCAATGAAGGACTCAGCAATTTCAATTTCCAGGGAACAAGCACGGCCTTGACGCGAGACATTGAAGAAGGCCTGACGCGAGACGATGTCCTCGATGCTGTGAAGGAGGTTCTTGACAAGTTTGATTTTTCAGCCGCATCATCCACTGCTCTGACACACGCTTCGAACTCTAGCTTAAGCAAAGAAGATATCTACGACGCTATCAAAGCTAGCCTAAGCAAAGAAGATGTCTATGACGCAGTCAAAGCTGGTCTGGATGATATCCCGCAGGTTGATGGCTTTGGTGGTCAAATATTCGACAAGCTACAAGAAATCATGGACTCTATGACTGCGGAATTTCATGCAGTTTCGGAGGAAGCAAAACAAAATGTCTCTGCTCATGGTCGAGATACTGAACAAGTATTGGATGCTACAAAGGATGGATTCGAAAAACTTCGTGGCGAGATCGAAACTTATGTGGACCGTGCTTTAGACGACAATGAGAAAGACAGTCTCTTGGAAAAGCTGCAGGAGAGCTTTGAGAGTCTGAGAGCTGAAATCGAATTATCGTCTGCCCAAAACACCGGTGGCTCTCTCGATGCTGTCCAAAGCGAATTGGAACAACTTCGAGAGACTATGGCAACATCATTAGTTCGTGGTAGTTCCGGAGCCGACAAGGATGAGATTCTGGATGCTATTAAGAGTGGTATGAGTACGATCAGAGCAGAGATCGAGCAACCTCACGCATTAGTCAGAGGAAATCTAAGCGAAGACAAGAACGAAATTCTTGAAGCTCTGAGAAGTGGACTTGATAGTCTCCGTCATGATATAGACCAATCGCGCGACAACGACGAAGGGGCTCAGCTTAAGAGCGAAAATATTCTCGAAGCAGTTAGGACGGGACTAGATAGCATCAAAGCAGATCTAGAACAGCCCCAAGCACTAGTGCGCGGCAACCTAGTTGATGAGAAGGATGAAATTATCCAAGCTTTAAGAAGTGGTTTGGATAGCATTCGTATTGACATGGACCGGTTACGGGACAGTAACGAAGGTGCTCAACTAAATAGCGAGAACATTTTGGAAGCTGTAAGGAATGGACTGGACAGAATCAAAACAGACATGGAACATCCCCAAGCACTGGTTCGTGCAAATCTAGTCGACGACAAGGATGAAATCATTGAAGCTTTGAGAAATGGTCTCAATACCATCCGCCTTGACATGGATCGCTTGCGGGACAGTAACGATGGCGCTCAAGTCAACGGTGAAAATATTCTGGAAGCCGTCAGGAGTGGATTGGATAGCATCAAAACAGATATGCAGCCACAAGCTCTGGTTCATGGAAATCTAGTTGATGATAAGGATGAAATCATTGAAGCTCTAAGGAATGGTCTCGATAGCATCCGCCTTGATATGGATCGCTTGCGGGACAGTAACGATGGCGCTCAAGTAAACAGTGAAATTATTCTAGAAGCCGTCAGGAGTGGATTGGATAGCATCAAAGCAGATATGCAGCCACAAGCACTGGTTCGTGCAAACGTCGTCGATGATAAGGATGAAATCATCGAAGCTCTAAGAAATGGTCTTGATAGCATTCGCCTTGACATCGATCGCTCACGAGATAATTACGAAAGCGTTCAACTCAATAGTGAAAGTATTCTCGAAGCCGTTAAAACCGGGTTAGAGAGAATCAAATCGGATCTGGAGCAGCCTCAAGCACTCGTTCGTGCAAATCTAGTTGATGATAAGGATGAGATCCTGCATGCTCTTAGAACTGGCTTAGATGGCATTCGAATGGATATCGATCGGCCTCGTGACAACGAGAGTGTGCTCTCTGGAAGCGGCGAGGTTCTGGATGCTCTTCATGATGGCTTGAACGGGTTACGAAGTGATCTAGAAAAAATTGTCAACAAGCCTGTTGACATGACCGTCAATTACGAGATTCTCGATACTCTCAAGCTGGGCCTAGAAGGTCTTCGAGCTGATATTGATCGCCTGCGAGAGAGTGCCCATGAAGAGCAAATTGTCGCGCAGAATACGGAGAGAGCAGTAGTCATGGCCGAGTCCGCTGACAACTTGAAGCGAAATGATATTGAGAACCTTGAAGTGCTCATAACTCAACTACGCATCAAGGTCGAAGCATTTGATCCAACACCACCTCCACCTCCAGCACCAGCAGATCCAGCTCCCGACGCTGCATCCAAGAGCGATCTGGAAGTAATTGAGGACATGCTTCGGAACTTGCAAGAAGCGGTCACTGAAGTTGCTGCTCGGGAGAAAATTGTTGATGAAGATGCTGTGAAGCGGGAAGATGTGATTTCTATCGAAACGTTGCTCCACAACATGAAAGCCAAAAGCGATGAGGTTGACCCTGAGCAAGCTGTGAAAAAGGAGCACCTTGATGCTGTTGAGCTTCTTATCTCTGATACTCAAGGGACTGTCATGGAAGTTAAAGCTCATCTCGATGATGTATCTAAGCGCGATGATGTTGTAATAGTCGAAGGTCTAGTCCGTGAGTTGATGGGGAGTTTGGAGGAAATGAAAGAGAAAGCAACCCAAGAATCTCAAGCTGGAGATAAGCCCACGAAAACCGACATTGAGGCAATTGAGGCAGTGTGCTTTGAAGTTAAGTCAGCCATTGAACAGATGATATTATCAGACATCTCGGTTCTAGCCACAAGGGAAGATGTCAAGAATCTCGAAGGTATGGTGAAGGAGTTCAAGGGTCGGGTCGAGCATCAAGAAGTCGCTATCTATAAAGGGTTTGAAGAACGTCAGGCCGAGACTGTTGGTGTTGGAGAGCGAGTAGCAGAGATCAAGGTTTTTCTAGAAGAGTTCAGGGATGCACTCAAGGAGAAATTGGATGACAGCTCAACAAACACTCAAACCGTTGCGACACTGCTGGAAGCTTTGAAGGCAAAAGTTGACGACCAGGCCGCAAATGTCAGTGATGAGGTCAAAGACTTGTTTGAAGCCATGAAATTAGAATTTGAGAAATCAAATGCTGGCGTGGTTGGCTCCAAGCTCGAATCAGATGAAAAGTTTCAGCAGACTTGGGATAGATTCGATTTCAGGTTGGATGAAAAATTTGACGAGCTTATGACAAAGTACGATGATGCACAATCCGCAGCTGAAGTCAAGGGAAGTATGGAGGAACAAAAGAATCGCGAGATTGAAGCAGCTCTGTTGGGTACCAAGGCTGTAGCTGAAGATGTCAAGATTTTGATCGACACACTAGGGACTACTCTGACAGACTCCGTCGAAAAAATGGACGAATCTGGAAAAACTGTTTTCAATAGGGTAGAGGATACATTCACCCGAGTTGAAGAAACACACGCAGATGCCAAAGCCGAACACCAACTTACAAGAGAGCAAGTCTTCAAGACTTTGAGTGGAATTGAAGGTGTCCAAGGCCAGCTCTCAGAATACAATCCTCAAATTCTTGAGAGCGTTAAGGACATTCTTCTGGTCGTTGCTCAGCACTTCGAGCACTCGAAAACTTCTACAGTGGCAATGCAAGAACAAATAGTTCAGCACTACGAGCATTCGAAAACTGCTGCAGTGGCAATGAAAGAACAGATTGGTCAACACTACGAGCTTTCAAAAACTTCTGCGCTTGCGATTCAAGACAAGATATCCGAGATACCTCCACCGCCTGAGATGCCACTCATCCATGAACCGCCACCAGCACCTGAGAAATATGACGACACTCCAGTTCACGAGAAGCTAGATAAGCTTGTTGATCATTTACATGTTGCTGGGAAATCTTTTGCGCAACTGGAAATGCTTGATAAAATTCACCAACAAGTTATGTCAACAGCGGCTGAAGTTTCTCAATTTGTTTCCAATCAAACCCAACGAATTGCCAACGACCATGAGGATAAAGAGAAAGCTGTTGAGGCTGCAACAATAGCCTTGGAACAACAACTATCTCGGAAAGAGCATGTTGAGACCGCTGTTGGCGAACTTCGTGAGGAGGAGGAGCGACTTAGAAATTCCGTGGCAATCCTAAAAGCTGAACAAGAAGACCTTGCACGTCAGAAGTTGCGTCTCTCAGCAGATGTTGCTAGCATTGAAACCGCTCTCAAAATCCGTCGTGAGGAACTTCACGATATGGAATGTCGCGCTGAAGGTCTTGAACGCCGTATCTTTGATGGTGTCATGAATCACTCGCGTGCACTTCTGATCTCCAAACCCAACAAAGGTCGAGATGCAATGAGTCGCAAGCGCGTTCCTAGTCATGCAGCATCAGTTGCAGGCTCTATTGTCTCCAAGGCGTCCCCCAAAGCTTCGGTAACCAATCGCGGCAGCGGGACGCCTCTTGCTGGAGCCCGAGGGGTAGCCTCAGTCCCTATCAACGGCACTGCCGGTGCTTCGCGCCGTATCCTCTCACTCAATCAAATTACCCACAACGTTCCTACAGGAAATTTCAAGCGCAGCCACAGCGTAAAGACAATCAAAGGCGCCGGGGCTCCTCGAAAGACCAGCTGGGGTGGCTCTCTGAGCCACAAATATGGTGATTTAAATAAAGAGAACTTGGCACTCAAGGAAAGTGAAGAAGATGAAGAGCAGGCCAGCGACCCAGATGACATTAGTGAAGCGGGTACAACGCGACGAAGTAGTCAAGGCACGACTATTCTCAATTCAACATTGACAGGAGCCACGGAGAGCACGATTGATGAAGGAACGGAGTGGACGGGTAGTAGTGTGAGTGACGAAGAGGAGTATTCTGGTGACGAGAATGACTCTGAGCCTGAGCCGGAACCATCCCAGTTGGTGTTATATGACGAAGGTGGTCAGGTGGCTTGAGACAGATTTTGCTCTGGCTCGCCGCAGTGATTTGTCTGGGTGTTGTTTGAAGAAGGATTCTGCTTGTATATTTTTGCTGCTTCTTGGAAGTGGTTGGATGGATCAGGATGGAAAGGAGCCCTGGAGCTCTTTGGGGAATCTGGGATTGGGAAGCGTTTGGTGTTCTTATTATACCTTTATCTTATGACTTGATGATTAGCGTTTTAGCGAGTGATGGATTATTAATTGATACTGAGTTCTTCCTCTTTAATTATCAATTCTGGCGTGTTGTCGTCGAAACCAGTGCACAAACTTCTTTACTGCCCTGTCCAGAAACAAGATGCCTTCGGATTGTTATATATGTGTTTTCAACGTCACCTTAATGAATATGTCATAGTTATCATTATGCACGACAAAGAGCAAATTACATATTCTCCTCTTCTATACGTCAACCAACCAGACAATCTTAGAGATCGATCTGCTTATTTCCTTTCCTAATTTCCACTCACGATCGGAACGTCATTGGTGAACGACCATAGGCCCTGAGAGTCCACAACATGGACAATTACACGACGAGAGTCTCCCGGTCGTCTCGTTCCCGTCGGAATAGTTGTCGAAAGTGTTCCCTAGCCAGAGTAAGCAAGAACCTTCTGACCTACACCTCCACCGAAAGGACAAATCACTTACAGCTTGTATCCTCGCACCTCTCACGCTCGTGTACGCATTTCCTGCCTCGTCCGTTCCGGTCGGGTACTCCACGATCACAGAATATGCTGCAGCGCTGGCGATGGCGGACCAGCTTACTTGGAAGTCACCGGCGGTGTTGAGACGGCTTAGGGAGACCCCTGAAGCCTTTGGAGGACGGGTGGTGTTTGCGCCGCCAAGGGAGACGGGGATTTGGCCACTGGTGTAGGTATTTGTGGAACAGGGCTTGGTGGTTGTGTAGAATTCCCATGCGACTGGAGCTTGTCCATTCTGGCAAACATTTGTGAACTCGCTATTGCGCCTTGTCAATGTTTTGACATCCAAGAAACCAGTCTTGGGGAGAGTAGGTGACTTACTGTATGGCAGTGAAAGCCGAGCTTCCCGGCAAGCGAGTGTTGAAATTATTGCCTAGGTATGGATAGAATGGATCGCTGACACCGAAGGTGTTGAAGTCTCGGTAGGGAGCATAGGTAGCTTTGCTTCCGTCGGCGTAGATGGCGTCAAAAGCCCAATTGACAGCGACGTAACGATCTTTAGTGAAGCTTAGTTGAGCGGCGCAGGAAGCGAGGTTGAAGGCCCTGAAGTCTGATGGTGCGGCTAGGGAGGTACCGCATGTGTATTGCCATTGGGAGGATTGACGAGCTTCAAGAGACAATGGAGATGCTATGCTTGAGGATGCCAAGCTAATGGCAAGGGACAGAAGAGTGGAGAGCTTCATTTTTGAGTAGTGTCTTAGAAGTGTTTGTGAGAAATTTGAGGTGAAGTTCAAAGAGGATACTAAATAGTAAATCCGTTGCCTTCTTGAAAAGTGAAACAATCCATGTTTACTTATTCACTTTATACCACGAAATGAGGCATTATTCAAGAAGCCGTGCCCTACAACCTTACCTACTAGCACTCCTGCCGGTACCACTCGTGGCAGATCTCCCGGAGCACAATGACGATGGCCATCACTGGTGCACGACAATTACTCCTTGGTACTTGAAATAGCCACACCGTCACACTCTGTTCAACAAGAGTAAAGTTCCTCATAAGCTTCGCTTACATGGCACGTGAAGAAGTCGTGCACCTCAGGAGTGCACAGCATGGTGCAGTAGCGGCTTAGCGAGTCTTGGCGAAGTACGGGTTAAATGGTTCCAAGAAAGTCAAGGTCTTGTATGCGCTTGGCGCTTCTTGGAAGGAAAAATTACTCTTGCTGATTTTGCAGATGCCGAGGTCGTGGACTGACAGGTGCCGAGCGAGGTTTTTCCTTCTTGGTAAGCAATCCTTGAGTTGTAACGGCTGTGCGAAGCCATAATTACACTCACCAAGATGAAGCCATATCCAAACGCACAGACCACCATGAGAGCTATGTCACGGAAAAACTTTGAGTGTGGCATGGACGACTGAAAAACCTGGTCTGAGCAGGATATTTTATGTACATAGAAACCCATCACGGCATTTCAAAGCTTCTCGTACCAAACACAACCAATATTTACAGTGTCCCAAGGAAAATTCTCTATGTACACTTTCCTCCTCCATCTCGCGTGAGATTTTCTTATTTGCTCAGCTTAGCAGATGTTCCTGGCGCCGTTGCCGGTCAAAGTCCATTTGATGTTGGTGCCACATGGAGACTCCCTCACTGTGGTTCCATCGACCTTCAAAGTGATAGAGATGTCACGGTTTCCCGCAAACTCAGTGCGAGCAGCGAGACGAACTTCGCCACCACCGTTGACAGTACCACCTTTGATGGTTACACCGTAGCAATTCTCAATGAGGATAGCATTATTTCCATTGTTTGCTAGATCAACAGTTCCAATGGTTGCACCACCCGACTCGGAGACGCAGAACACACCACGACCACCGCCTCGGGACTTGACCTTGTCAATGTTGACGTTGTTTGTGTAAGCGCCAGAGGAAAGTCGGCCGTTCCTGTTGGCAAAGCGAAGAGTCCCGTAACCTGTCGAAGCACCAACGTTGTCGCCATCAACAAGACCAACTTTTGCGTTTGTGGTAGCCTGGAGAAGCAGACCAGACTCTCCGCAGTTTTTGGCGATGACTGAGTTGATGGTAAGGCCGTTGATGTTCCAGGTCTCAACAGCGTGGCTACTAGCTCCAGTCACAGTGATGGTGTCCATTTTCACATCAGTGTTGGCTGCTTGGTCTCGATCAAAGCGAATACCCAAGCCGCCACTGAGATTCATGGTGATTTTGCCCAAGCTGAGCTTGCTGGTGCCGTAGAAGCGGAGGCCAAAGTATGGGTTGCCAGTCATGGTGAGATATGGGATAGAAACACTTGCTGAGTTGACAGATTCGATGGCACCACGTCCAGATCTAAGTGCTGCATTAATGGTACCGCATCCTTCGAATATCTTGCCACTGGTGATGCTGATTGTGCCTGCTCCAATGGAACCTGATGCAATGACAGCAACACGCTGACCACTGGTGATACCGTCCAGAGCGGCTTGGATTGCAGCTCGATAGTCAGAGCCAGTGTAGAGTTTGGTAGAGCCTTTAGTAGCTGTGAAAGAACTGCCTGAACCTTCCACCTTTGCATTTGGTGTACCAGAGCCGCATTGTGCAGAAACAAGGGAGAGAAGCGCAAGCACTGTTGCGAGAAGCATAAAGTGAGCCATGATCAAAAGAGAACGAATGTGGTTGAGCTGATGTTGAACTTCATTTTCGGTCTCAAATGTTGGAGGCAGTTATATATCTGTCATCCGGCATTCCGTACGGATTTTCCTTATTGGAGGAAATGACTTTCTCTCTTTTGTTGGTCAAGTGGAACAATTCGACCAGTTCAAGACCTATTCCCCTCTTCCAAGGGATTGGTGGGGTAACATCAGATTGCCTTGGCTATATATTTGCAGCAGCTTGGTATCCCCGTGAGAGTGCACGAGCATATGCCAATGTCACTGTGAACAACGGCTCTGTATATATATGATTATAGCCTTCAATGCAAAACACTTGGAATTCGACTTGAGAAGAGTATCTAAACGACCAGAAGCATCAACCAAATTGCGAACAGCTCTCCACTACATTACATCAACCTCGTGAATGCTGCCGAAATACCCGAAATCGATATGTTTTCTCTGTTTTCAAAATTCGAGATGACTTTGCAAGATTAATAACTCGGATAATTGTCATGAATCTCGATCACTATCCCCACCTATTAACCTTAATCCTAACTGTCTTTTCACAGCATCGCGTGACGGCCTAAATGCCGCTTTGGGATACGAAACTTAACCGACGTGATGTTACCCCGAGAAATCCGATCCAAGTAAGCTTAGAACCTGCGATATAGCCAAGAAGTCTACTTCATTTAGCCAATGTCTTCGAAACAAATAGAAGGAGACTGCTAAGAGACTTATGGAATTCAGGACCGCCAGCCAAATCAATGTAAGTTGTCAGTATATGGAGGATGAGATCTAGAGGGTTAAGCTACCGTATCGTTTAACATTAGCATTACTAATGTTAATATTGTAGTGAATGTTGAGACACAGTGATCGACAACATATGTTCTAACAAGCAGCATTACCTTTGTGTTCCTTCAATTTAAACTAAACGGATTGTTCCCCTCCAAGTCAAATTTTGGAAGAAATTCGTCTGTGTTTTGGTTGTTAGAACACGCTGTCTTGTCGTTGAAATCGGAAAACCTTTCTTCTCAGGAAACTTGGCTGTTATCACGTGTATAAATCACCACCTTCCACTTTTTACATGCCTTGGCTACCTAGACAAATCGACTATACAGTGGTGTTTTACAAAAGCAAATAATCCTTACGTTTGCTGATACTATATTAGAAGAGTAGGGCGCAGGTTTCAGATGGCATCATGAATATTTGTCTTCGAGTGGGAAGCAGTATATGTCACGTGGATCACGTCAACCCTGAGGTAGTCACTTGCAGTTTGAGTTTCTGCACCCCTTTCCCCGAGGCGAACGCTTTCATGTAAGAAAACATTTTCATAGCGAAAGAAGAGGTAGTTACATATGTTGGAAGTATTAGAAAATTGGTGTAATTGTACTGAAATAACATTTCCCAACTTGTAATAACGACCTGAAAGCACTTCCAGTCGCTGATTACTTCTGCCACCGCGCTTTCGAGTCTCTACCAAAAAGTTCCTCCCGATAATTTCTCTACGAGTTGAGATCGATGATGGTGTCAAGAAGTTCTCGGTTTGGAATCTGAAGTAGAAACGATGTTAATTGTGTAAATGATTCTCCCGGATAAGATGGATCGCTCACCTCAGGAAAGTCCAAGGAGACAACAGAACCTGTGCCTTTGAGATTTGATTTTCTCAATATCGATACAGCCTCATGGTTATGTGCCTTGGCGCCGTATTCAATGAGACTGGATCCAGCAAATGTGGCCACGTCCCCAAAGTTTTTGGGTTTCTCTGTTGGGCTGTAGACTAGATCCCCATACTCGTGAATCTTGTCGTACTCCTTGCCTATGCACTAAGCGAAGAAATCAGTACACCTATGGGAGCAATTTTTTTTAGAGACTTACATCGCTAGCTTTCCATACCCACTTAGGAGTGCTATTAGGTGGATCAGGGTTGATATCTTTGTTGGAGTCAAAAAACACGATGCAGCGCTTGTTGGAAGACACATAATCATTGTACGTTTTCTTTTGTGAGAAATATGACCGTGGGGCTAGCATATCCCCAAAGATTGTTTCAAATATCTTGATCAGCTCCCTGTACTTGTTTAGTTTGTTGCCGAAGCCCATAGCTTTGTGGACTCTATTATTGTTTAGTCTCAAGTGTACTAAGTGTAAATAATGAGACTGACTTTAGCACAATGAGCTCGCCTGGGTGCGATTTCAACCAAGATCCCATGGGGGAAAGCATTGCATACAATATATCATTCGACTCGAGAGAGTGAAAGATTCGGATGTCCTGGCCGTTACTTGATGAAACCCCCACTCGAAGGTCGAACCAGCGAATCCCCAAGTCCAGCTGTCCTAAAGACGACCAGGTTAGTTTCAAGCTCATAAAAAGGATATGCTTCGTGGAAATTTTACCATTAAAGTCGAGGTATTGGGCTTGAGCCTGTGAATATTGCGAGTACTGTCAGCACGCTTTGAAACGTTTATGGATTTCTCTAATCACTAACCCATCCTCGAATCTTAGAGCTAGTTTGAGGAGCCTGGGGATTTTAATTAGCACAGACAAAGGTTCGGGTTAAACTGATATGAATTGACGTTACCATTGCAAAAAGGGCAACCAAGATTTGAGCGTCCTCGCCTTAGCATAACGTCAGTTTAAGAATCACAAGAATCGGATGACTTACTTTCGTTAAGACTCAAATTAAACGTGCCTGAATCATGAGTTGCAGGCTGTAAAAAGTCAGAAATTTTGGAAACGACTGTAAGAGATGCCAGAGCTGACGAAAATAATCTCATTGATTCTCTTGTTCCCAAGATAGGACTTGCGCTGTTGCATCCACTCCTCACGGCCACCAAAAGGACCATATGTAGTAGTATGCAGATCTTTGCTCGTAACAAATTGCAAGACGCCATCCGTCGCATATCTAGCTATCGGACTTTTCTCTAAAACCGTATCGACGAAAACTTTTTTGGGATTGTTCACAATGTCCGCTGGATTATTATACGCTTTCGTAGCTATTCCTATCGCGGTATTGGGGACAGTCATCACAGTGTCTATAGCAACACTAGCCCTGTAATCGTTGTTAGCATATTGCGTGGTTTGTATGAAGTGCACACATAGGATAATAGGTGCAAATTCGGTCTACGTAGGAAACTCACGCTTCTTTCAAGCTAGTGAAAATGCCCCAACCCATCTTGAATGTAGCGTAGTGATTGAACGAGGTGAGCTTTGAGAACAGAACTCTGAGAATGCATTTTACCAAATTGGATTTCATCTCACTCTTATGTTCTGGCCCGAGCCCACAACATCTCAATGGCTAGCTGATACTGATAATGGCGGAATGCAAAGCGTAAAGGCGCTCACCAAAAGAATACTGCCAAGAGCCGGCCCGTGCCGTCTCAGCTACAAATTCGCCACTATACACCCACACTGTGCCATGCCTTCGTGTATTCACTCTGTATTTGGACATATTTTTCTTATGCACGAGTGATGCACTTGGAATAAACAATTAATGTCTCGCATATGCACGGGCTGAAGACTTGATGACGCTCTCCCGTCCCCTGTCCCCCAAGTAAACTAATTGAATATCATAGAAGAGACAATTTCTTATTGCCCTGCAATTGAAAGGAGATTCTCTGACTAGCCATGGAATTCTGCGTTCAAAAGTCCCTCACGACAATTCTGGATAGTCGTAAGAGAAGGCCTTCACTCGAGTTCCTTTTCTTAAGCGAGCGGGTTGTTCATATATCTGAAAGTGTGTAACTATGCCTAGATGCTGGGGATAATGATTGTGGCACCCCTTTTGTAGCTAGTACATATTTTCTGTAGATCTTGATGATCAAATTGGTGGTAGAATGTTCTGCCTAAAGCAGTGAGACAATCATTACCCCTATCCCTTTCGACACGGAGTTCAGTTGTCCCAAAGTCCACAACAC
Source organism: Margaritispora aquatica (assembly GCA_007644065.1). NCBI lineage: Eukaryota > Fungi > Ascomycota > Leotiomycetes > Helotiales > Discinellaceae > Margaritispora > Margaritispora aquatica. Next base: position 3,078,136 of record VJWN01000001.1, read on the forward strand.
TTTCAGGTCTCTCTTCAACGACACAGCACTTAAAATCAATTCTGAGATTAACCGCATTGCCAGAACAATTCTTGATTGATAACCAGGTCTAGTATACCTTCAAAAGAGTTGACATTCGAGTATATAATAGATTATAACAACATCACTGTCATCACACCTGTCAACTCCTCGACCACGTGTTCAAGCGTTAGAAAACTTGATACTATAGATATAATATGCCTAGGACCTCTTACTGGACTGTCTCTGGGTATTTGCAAATCCCAAATTTAGCATAGATTGCCTCCACTGCTGTTGTAGAAGTCCTGTTGGCCACCGGAAGAATTTACATGGATGTAAAATTTCGTAGACAGTGTGGCGAGGACGCCAAAAGTGGATAACTTGAGCTAGTGAGCATCATCTAGCTCGGGAATGCTGATGAATATTACATCTGGGCTGGCAAGCTTTAAGGCACCTTTTCTAACATTCTTTGTCTAAACCGTGGATGGTCACCGCTGAATAAACATGTCGTTTTGGTACCCCACCGTCTTGTGTGTTGGAGTGGCATTTGTATTCGCCATCATCCAGCGAACGAGCACAGCTTGCAAACTATAAGGGCACGTTTTCCTACATCAAACCACTAAAGATACTATCCCCGCCATGATTCTCGTAGGCCCACTAACCTGGTTAGCTCAGGTCCTTCACTCAAGACTCTTCAAGAGTCTGCTGCCGACGGAACTTAAGCCTAAAGTTCTTTAAAATATTATAATTTCGGTTTAGTATCCACTATTATACTTAAAATGCTAAAATAAAGATCCTCATGAATGACCGAGGGTAGTAATATTAGCTTACTGGAGACATATACTTCTAGTACTATTTTCCTTCCTACTTTAGTACTATATATTATAGCTCTGCGTCTCTTTCTAGCTATTCTCGAAATATTTTAAAAAGGCTAGAGCAATTATCCGAAAAGAAACTAAACGCATTACTTTAGTTTTTTATTATCTTTAGGATCCTTAGCTTAGATAATAAGCGAATAGACTTTAAACTAAACTAGAGTTTAAAAGCGTTCGATTTAAACCAGTAGGACAAAATACTTGAGAGTTCTGAGATCATCTGTTTGCATTAACATACTAAGAGTAGGCAAAGGGACTATCTTACAACATTATTTAATCTTCTTATTTCATCTTAAATTTGTACGTGCGTCCAAATTGTCTTTAATCGCTTGCAGATAACCGTACTGCCTCACTGCTGTCCCGTATCCTTCTTTATGCTATTATACACCTCTATCTGTGTTTGCATCTTGTGAAATTACCGAGGCACCGAAATTTAGGGAGCAAGGGCTGCATAGACCCTGTTTGAACGGTGGGTTGAACCTCGAATTACTCTGAGTTATGGCATTTGGATAAACTGGCTCAGCAATTCATTCTAGTCTGCAATGTATCACAGGGAATTCTATCCTACCCATTCTTCTCGGCGGTCCGCATCTAAGTTCTTACTTCTCGGCTCATGCACGTCACAAAATGCTCTGCTGCAATGAACAACGTATTTAACAACAATATCTTCTTACATGTCTAGTCTGGGGCTAAAATACAGCAGGTGCCAGTGAACTCGGCGGTTGAGCAAAGGTATCCGCCTTTTTCCTCGCTGCGAAAGAAAAGAAAAAATATTTACAAAAAAAGGGTTTACAAGACATCCCTATCAACTTCTCATCTTATCGTTACAAACTTTGATCTTCCTCTCATCTGTCCCTCCCTATAACACAAAAACAAAGATGCTTAAGCAGTAGTCTCTCCGGTGTACTCAGCACCCTTATTTGCGTTATAAAATGACGAAATCCAGTCAAGGAGGTTAGCTAGTGTGGTTCCGCTTGGGGGGCCGCTAGCATCCACGACAGCAGTGGTGGTTGGTACGACTGCCGAGCTGGTAGAGGCAGCAATAGCGGTAACAGCAACAGTTTGGAGGGTAGTTGGAGCAAAACTGCTGGAGGCAATAACACTGGTGGCCGAGGCAAGTGAAGTGACAACGGCAGCGGCGCTTGACGAAACAGCTACCGATGCAGATGTCTCGATTGCAGCATTTGAAGAAACAATAGCAGAGGTAGAAGCAGCAACCGCGCTGGTGAGGACCGCGGATGTTGCCACAGCTGAAGATCCAGATCCAGACCCTGCACCACATGTAGCAACGGCTCCACCTGGAGCGGTATAGTTTTGGATATCGAAACCGTTGTAAACATTAGGAATGTAGATTCCTGGATCGGTGGCGGAGTATGCACCTGGGAGTTGGATAGCTGGTGAGCAAGAATCCCCTGCTGTTCCAGTGATGGTGAGTTGAGCACAACCGATATAGCTAGGAAGGAAATTAGTAAATTTCAGAAACCGAGTCGTTAGGAGGCCTTACAATTGAGCACCTCCAATGGTCTGCGAGCCGTGGAGAGCAAGCATTTCGGATCTCAACAAGTAATCACCGCTGGCGAGACCAGTAGGGAGCTTGAACGTGTAGGTCATGTCCTGAGCCTCCATGATCTCATTGGCCCATGTACCATTGACTTGGTCGAACTCATCAATCTTCACCCATGAACCGACACCAGTGGCCATTGATGCGTTTGTGACGGGGCCGAAAAGGAAATGAGCAATTGGACCCGGGTGGGTGGAGCTGTCCCATTGAACCTTGATACTGTCCCCCTCATTGGCAGCAGTGGTAGAAACGCCAGACGGGACGTTATTGCCGTTGACATTGCAGGTGATATCGTTAGAAGTAACATCTGTCTATCGAAAAATTAATACTCCGTCTCAGAGAATTGATAACCAAAAGATGTTGCTTACCACAGGGCTATTGGAAGGAGGCATGCGGATAGAAGCCTGGTAACCGGGGCTGACATCATTAACCCAGAATTGATGGAAGTTTTGGTGCGCAGACACAGCTGCGATGAGCGAAGAAGCGAGAATTGCCTTGGAGAACATGTTTGTAAACCGATTTAATGAATGAATGTGGATCACAGATCACACTTTGAAAAGAATGTAGGTAGGGGTAAAAAGGCGGCAAAAATGAGAACAAGAGAACAAAAGCCGAAGTCAATCGATACAGAATGAAAGGTTATTTGGGAGTTTTAGACTTTTATATGGTATTGTCACTTGGTACTTGGTGGACAGTGGGGGTGTTCATCCAACACCGCCCTAGTGATGAATTTGACCTTACATACGCTACCTCACTGCCAAGCGTTTCGAATAAGCTAAACATCAGATGAAAGAACTCAAGAGGAAACAGTCCTTATTCTTGACGTGTATAGTTTGAAACATTGAGGTAAACAGGTTAATTAAATTGTGGGGTGAACAGGGTGTGTATGGGCGGAAAAGTGGGCGAATATGCTCGCTTCACGGGTAGTCGCGCCAGGGGCTAAATTGCGGCTCACCCCCTTACTTTGCGAGCTTTCAATGCTTGGATACTATTGGTGAAAAAGTGGAGCTCGAGGTGTATAGCTGAGGGAAACAAGGAGTGTTAATCACGTGGCATAGAGGTATGTAAAAAAGATGGGATTAAAAAGTCTAAAGAACTTCTATAGTAGTAGAGAGCTCCATATAAATGCTTAGATTAACGCCTATAGCTCTCAATCTTATATAATAAGATAAGTAGTAAAGAGTATAGTAAGATTGACAAAAATTAATATAGGTAATAACTAAATATTATACATACGGTCACATGATCCGCAACTGAGAATAGCCGAAGGGATTTATATACAGATGCTTGTCATCGACGAGCTTGACAGTGGCAGTGCTAGCAAAGTCGAAGACGTTAGACCGAAGAAATACAGCCATAGACACACTGAACTAGTCCTAAAACGTGAAAATCACCCGCCCTTGGAGGAATGATAAGGGCTCTGAAGGCTTGAGACCCCGCCATTGAAAGCGCGATATATAATCCAGCGCCTGGATAATACGCAAAGTCGGTATGACTTTGAAGAGCCAGTATGAATCTGAGCCAACAAAATTTGTTCGTAAAGTGAATCTATCAGTGGGATGGTGAACTCGCAAGCTTCGTCATACCTTCTTCAAAATGACATTCTTTTGCCGCAGCTTTGGAGTATCCGTGCAAACTACACCGTCGCATTCTCGTGTAGAATACTTGACTTTAACACATGTATCGTATAGAAATCGAGTACGATATGTGCCATTTGCAATTGTTGACAATATTTGACAGGGGTGAGCTGAGTTGGATTTAAAGTTCCAGTAGCCATGTATCGCGGAAAATATCATTGATTAAACGTTTGAAGAGTGGTTCCAAGGAGAAGCAGTAACTTTAATATGACATTTCTTGTTCGACACATACGTTATCACTTTCACGCATGCACAGCCCTTTATATCTCGATATGAATTTTCTCTGGTGTGGTGTTGAAGGAAGGTGAAATTGATCAGGGTAGTGAACTTAACAAAGATCAAAGGTCGGTGTATCTAATAGTCATAAAAACAAGCCTTATACAATCTCAATCTCTTGAAGACTGTACTCATTGCCACTAAGGCCCTTATCCAAATGGTTGACAAGGAACACGTTTGCACCGTCAGGCCAGAACTCACCTGCCATCATACCATGCACATAGGCTGGTGCAATGATCTGATAATATTCCCCTGCCTCTCGTAGTATAAATGGCATATCAAGACCAGCGATAAGAGCGACTATGTCCTTGGGGCAAATGCAATTGGGGGCAGTCCCCAGGCGGCCATCACGGGTGACAAAAAGAGTTCGCTCATAGTAAAGTGCAGAAATCAGTGCATCAAGAGCCTGAAGGGGTCGTAACCACGGTCGAGCAGAGTAGAACCTTCTGAGATCTGGAGTGAAGAAATTGGATGCATGCTCCAAGGCTTTGGGCGTCATGAATGGTGAGGAACTAGCGGCTGGTGATTGAGGATTAATTGCGATGGCCAAAAAATCTTCTAAGGCTTGGACAACATTTGTCGCTGGGTCTTGTGGACCATGTAACATCGTCGAGCCACTACGTCGACCCTGCTGAAGGACCAGCTCAAGCGCATCCATCAAATCATCTCCTGCTGGAATGTTGGAATTCTCAGCCACAACTACCCAAGGCTTAAGCAACGTCGATAATTTCGAATACTTATGATTTCTCTCTTCTCTTTCCGAGTCACTTTTTGCAAATTGGGTCCAGCCTTGGTTCTTGATGAATCTATCAGTATCCGCGTCTCTTTGCGTACATAGTTCAACTCGATCCTCGAATCGCGCACGCAAGATCAGACGCCGTTCGAGGCCAGTAGAGAAAGAGAACCATGGCGGAGAACCACCGGAGGCGTTTGAGAGGCTTTTATCGCCCTCGCCCGAGTTGGCTTCGGACTCGTGGGCATTCCTTTGACTCCAGTCGGGTACCCACGATGGGAGACTGGCAAGTCGAGTTGGCGTTGAAACATAATACAAAACACGCAAGCTTTTATCCTGCACGATACAAGCCTCCGCCCACTCACGATAAATCTCCTCTGTCGTCTTCCTGTAATCTGGTACCGGCGTTTGAATTCCAAGTTCCATAGCAATACCATACAGAGCAAAGACCTTATCTTTCGGGTCGCTCGCATTCTTTATACGAGCCAACCACAAGAGACGGGAGAGCTCAAATGCTGCGGTTCTTCCTTCAAATTTCCATTTCAGTGCGTCTTGAAGCGGCATGCCAGATTTTCTCCGAATACTGATGGTGCTACTGAGATAGATTTGGAGTCTGATGGCGTCACTAACAGACTCCTCAGTATACCCCTCCATTGCAAGCTCTCTAACCCCTGCAAATAGTTTTTGCCATTCGATTGTTTGATTGCCACAAAGAATTGAGCAATTATCAGCGTTAGGTAACACAGATTCTTGAACAGTCCACATGCGGTGAAACCAGGATCGCTTGAAGAGCTCCATGAGCTGATCAGTGCCCCTCTCCTGTCGTTCTAAGATGACGTTAAGAGCTGTATTATAGGTTCGCAGTTACGCCAGAAACAAATTGAAAAAATTGCAAAAAGAGACGCAAGAGAGGAACCAAGAAATGGCATACCTTTCTCCAGGTCCAAGTTGATCTTATCGAGAATCATCTGATTGAAGGGTGAATCTCTTTCGCAGCAGTTGTTGACCATCGTTAGGAGCTCCAGCGCACAGTCTGTGTCGCTATTCCCTTCTCCTAGCCATATGATTACCGACGACGCAGACTTGTATATATCACCCATCATTTTAACTTGTGCATTTCTCTCGTCCAAATCTTTTTGATTGATGCAGATTGAATCAATCCACAGGACACGCTCACGCTCCTCTATGCCTCTGATTTTGCGCATAGCTGCCTCGCAGTTTGGCGTGATGTATAAGGCTCTGCCTTCACAATTTACAAGACATGATGTTTGTTGGGCATCCCAAGAGTAGGACAACGCGAAGTATTCCAGGTCTTGGGTCAAAAGCTTCTCAACTTGTTTGAGAGAAAGTGGTGTCTTTGGATCTTTAGATGGTTCGAGGATGAGGAGTCTGATGAAACCCTCTTTCAGCGGTCGGTACTCATATGGTTGATTGGTCGTTATCGATGATTCTAGCTCGTCTCTTCCCTGCCGCCGAGCTCGAGAAATAAGCCTTTTGAGCATTTTGTCAAAATCTAATATACGCATACAGTCTTGTGAAGTGTCACTGACTCGAGATTTGCTAGTGGGTTTTCGAGTGTTTGGGTGGGCGAGTAGCTATGTTTTTAAAGGTGTCAAAGGATATTCCGGACTTTAAATCCGAATGTTCAGCTTGGTGCGCCACAATTCTCAACTGTCTAATACCTTTATAAGCCTACACAATAAAAGGCGCCCCTCTGACGGAAACAATCCCAAAGGACCGAGGGAGTCGAGAGTTGCTGTAAAATGATTGCGCAACTCTAGAAATTCAGGTTATGAAACTTTATCTCCTAATCCAAGCAAGCGCTGGTAAATTTCTGGTATCTTTGGTAGAATTTCCATCTTTGTCAAGTTACTTTCTCTATTTTAGCAGTAATATAAGCATAATCGTAGATTATACCGGTTTTCTCTCTGCAAACAAGATCCGAGTTATCAGCTCGCCTAATACTTCGTATACTGCCTAGCTCCCTAACACTGTTGCTTCTGACACATTTGGCTGACACATTTGGCTGTCAGATGGTTCGTGTCGTACGATCAAATCTGAACTCCTCTGCTGTCTCTGTCGTTGCCTACTGAGGCACCCTTTAGAGATCTGCAGAGGTGGTGAGGCTCTGGAGCGTGTCACGTGGGCCTGGAGAGGGTGAGGGTTGGACGAAACTTTGGCGTCTGACCCGAGATCTACGGTGCTGATCAGCCACACTCAGCCACTCCTCCACTTTCGTCCAAGGCGACGAATCAGAGGCGTCGGGTGTGAAACCCCTTTTTTCTGCCGAGGAACATCGTCAACGGGGGGGCGCGAACTAGATTTAACCTTATTAGGTACTTACACTGACTGTGCCTGGGCCTGTGCATGTGCTTGTCATCACCACTAACAACAACAATAACCACAACAACCAGGAATACATTCTTACTTACGCCTTGACACGTGCGCGAGAGAATAGACTATGAGTTGCGAAATCATGGATCAAGCGGCATCGCGCACTCTCTCGTCTCTCATCTGTCATCTCTTATCTCATGAACAGAAATTCAAAATGAGTTGTTTACTTTTCGTCCGTCCTAGACGTCGTATTGCATTGCCCCTCCCTCCTCCCAGCTTGGTCGGGTAAGCAGCCCAAAACATGCTAGGCCCCCCGTCTTCCCCCTACATTAGGTTAACGAAGGTTAACTTTAATCTCTTCGAGGTCCTTCACCTGGCTTTATATAGTTGGCCTTCTTCGCCGTCCGTGCTTCGTGGATCTGGCAACCTTAAGTAACGACTCGTGATCCGGTTCCTTGATCATCGTGATTATACGTGCCAGCCCACCGAACACGAGGGATACAGCCGCACGTCTATCCAGGACCTCCCCACGATACGAGGCCGGACGTTGTGATCTATTTGCGGCACCGTGCTCAAACAGCCCATTTCCCTGCAACCGTGCGATCATCTCTATTATTACAGTGGAAGCAGCATCACGTATATGGAGGCATATAAGACCGTGCAACAATCCGCTGAATAGTAGTCTAAGAATTGGTAGCATACTTAGGCAAGAGTCTACCACCCACAAGAGACACGGTAGAGGAATGTTCGGCGCTGAAACTAGCACGGAGAGGCTACATGCAACGACGGCTGTAGGAGCAGGAGGAGATGATGGAGGATTTTCGGAAAAAAAGAGGAAGATAAGGCCGCTTTGTGAGTTGGTTATGGTCCCCCCAACTGACGCAGATTCTAACACGTAGTAGGGCTTTGGATCGCAGGTGTCATAGCGATCCTCGCAATTGTAGGAGCGGTCGTGGGAGCTCTCATCGCGAAAGATGTCATTCATGTTCACTCGAAATCAACGACGGCTACCGTCGCTGCAGCAGAGAACCCTAGTTCGTCTTCCACGACTTCTGCATCTGCATCTGGGACTCCTGGTTCTTCGACTGTGACTTCTAGTTCACCATCCAAAACTTCATCTGAGGCCACCAGTACACCAACACCAACGGCATGCTCAACTTCCGATGATGTTCCTTCAAAGGCGAAAGGCACATGGATGGACCCAACATCATGGCTGGATATGACGGGCTTCAATTGTACATTTACGGATGAGACAGTGGGCGATCTTCCCGTCGTGGGCCTAAACTCGACATGGGACAACTCCAAGCAAGCAAACCCAAACGTCCCTCCACTAAGCAAACCTTGGGGCTCCTACAGTACCCAGCCTTTCCGTGGTGTGACTATAGGAGGATGGCTCTCTCTTGAACCCTTCATTACCCCTTCACTGTTCGAGTCCGACTCGAGCCTGAGGGATGAATACACCTTGTGTAAGAAGCTTGGGCCAAAGAAAGCCGCCGCAACGTTGGAAAAGCACTACGCTACTTTTGTCACGGAGGATGACTTCAGATCCATTGCTGCTGCAGGTTTGGACCACATACGGATCCCGTTTTCGTATTGGGCAGTGAAGACATTTGACGACGACCCGTATGTGTTCGGCGTCTCGTGGCGCTATCTCCTTCGCGGCATCGAGTGGGCGCGCAAGTACGGTCTTCGCGTGAAACTGGATCTTCACGGCGCGCCTGGCAGCCAGAATGGGTGGAATCATAGTGGGCGGGATGGAAAGGTTGACTGGATAAGCGGCCCAGAAGGTGCTACCAACGCCCAGCGGACGCTGGATATTCACAATCAGCTGTCCAAATTCTTCGCTCAGGATCGTTACAAGAATATCGTGGCTTTCTATGGCCTCGTTAATGAGCCCGCCATGACTATCCCACTAGATGACCTCGTCGCCTGGACACAGAAGGCGTACAAGATTGTCCATGACAATGGTGTTAGCGCTACTCAGGTTTTCAGTGAGTCGATGCGCGGTTTGGAGCCCTGGCATGGAAAATTAACAGGGTATGGGAACTCCCTTGCTCTCGACGTCCACGAATACACCATTTTCGATACCGCCCTGCTTAAGCTCAAGCACACGGATCGCATCTCATTTGCATGCAAAGCCTGGGCGGACCAGCTCAAGGCTGGCATGAGCCCAGCAACCGGGTTTGGTCCAGTCATGGTGGGCGAATGGTCACAGGCAGACACCGACTGTGCAGTGTACCTGAACGGTGTAGGTACCGGGGCTCGTTGGACCGGGACCTTTGCCAGTTCAACCTCGCCCGCTTGTCCGACCCAGGACCGTCAATGCAGCTGTGACATGGCCAACGCCGACCCATCTACCTTCAGCTCGGAGTACAAGCTGTTCCTGAAGACGTGGGCTGAGGCACAGATGTCCACGTTTGAACTGTCGTGGGGTTGGTTCTACTGGACCTGGAAGACTGAGTCGACTCCTTTGTGGAGCTACCAGGCTGGTCTAAAGGGTGGATTCTTGCCTGCTCTTGCATATAAGCGGGATTGGGACTGCTCTCAGCCCATACCCAGTCTTGGGGGTTTGCCGGAGTTTTACTAAGGTCACCTGGAAATATTAGTACTGGCGTTTAAGGATCTCGGAGAAGCATGATTAAATGGCGACCCATACTTTTTAATGTCTGAATATAATTTTCTCCTCGCGTATTGTATAATATGTAATGCTGAGTTTTCAGGAGGCTTTTTGGAATTTGGAGGACAGCAACTCTTGAAAGGGAACGGAAGGAACGGAAGGAGCTCTAACCTTTTGGTCATCGCCTTTCACAAAACAACACGAGTGTGATCGATACCTGGAAGATGTTCTAGCTGTAGCTGTCTTGGATAATAAGAAGCTATCGTCGTTGTTGCGGTAGTTTCAATCAATCGACTGGGTTCACGAGAAATCTAAGAAATAGTGAAGGCAATCTTATATACCATTCACATTCAAACTTTGCCGATCCTTGCATAGGTAAGGTGCTTTTTCAAACTTTGTTACGTGCAACTCAAGATATATTCCCGATTGTCCTCTAATATCTCGAGGCATTTTCCCCCAAACCTCTCTTTCTCTCTCTCTCGCACATAAACAGATCGAGGGACAATAATCCACAGTCCCAAACCGATCGCAACAAGCAAGCCCGTCCATCCACGTCACCAGAGTCCCGGTCTTCTCCAACATCACTAGGCATATACCAGATCGTCCTCTATCCGCAGTAGCAGGTATTATCGAAGCAGTCATATTGCAACCCACGAGCAGCGCACTATGTTTTAGACGAGAGTTAGCCTCTGTGGAAGTTGTTTATTTCGGGGGACCCATTTTCCCATCCTTCCCGACGTCAACATCCTATCCCGCCTCTCAACAGTCGCATCTCGCAAACCCGGGTTTGAGGGACATGGGATGGTGATGCCAAACGTAAAGATTTCGGTTTGGATCGAGTGAAGGGGAAAATGTGTGAAGGTGAGAGGAGGAGGAGGAGAGCTCGAGGGGAGATCTTACGCTGTTCGCGCACTCGTTCACTTTGGCGAGACTGCATGAGGCTTGGGGAGCTGGCTCTGGCACGGCGGCTGGCGCGGCGATGGCTGCTGTGATGACAGCGAGGAGGGCAATGAGTGAGAGTTGCATGTTTGCGATTGTCGTGGTTGGTTAGTTGGTTGGTAAAGAGAGCGAGTGATTGAAGTGAGGGATCTGGATGGATGACGAGATGAGATGAGATGGTGGTGAAGAAAGATTTCCATTGTGAAAGAGAGAGATAATTCTCTTTATACTTGACCTCCTCACCAAACAAGCGGAACGCGGAACCTCACAACTCCAGTCCTTCTCCATCTCATTCTCGTTCTCGTTTCCCAAAAGTATAACAGATTACCCCAGACCCTTCTCCTGAGCCCCCTCTTCACATAAAATGAAGTCCAAGGTGCCAACACGCCAAAAAGCCAGCACTGCGACACACCTCATCACTTTATCCAAATCACCCACCTATTATCTATCCGACAGGCCGAAGAATACAAGGCGTCGCGAGATTTTAGACTTTCTCGGAATGCTCTTGGTTGTCGTCTGATGCCCTTGGCGGGATGCGGGCGTCGTCTGATCGAAACCCCAACTTCCAGGTACAATCGCCTTGGCCAGTCCTGGGACCCTTCTCATGCGGTGGACTTGGACTTGGCGTGCATCATGCTTTGATCGTCGGCCGAGCCTGGGATGAGGAGTAGGAGAAGCAATAGAGGTCTGTGATCTTTGAGGTATTTCTGATTCAAGAAGTTCTACGTTTTCATTCAGGAAGATATAGGCACTGTTTACACGCCCGAAATGGAACATGCGACTTGAGAGAAAACAACTACCTTGACATGAACAGCATTATCGTAACATCGTACATCAGGCCCACATAACAAACAAGAAACAAAGACTTTCAAAATAGTTTCATTTCGCTCGTTTACTTGTAGTCCGCTCATATCAAAAGCACAATCTAGGTCTATCGTCGATGCAATGATACCTAGCAAGTAAGCTCCGTCTGAAAACTCACAGGAGTTTCGCGAACGCCGTCCTATCTAATACAAATCCCATGCATGCAACTTCCTTTGCTTTGCTTAGTGTAACATAAATTTAATCCCATCATAGCGGTCTATTGTCCCACAAATCTGCTGGCAAAACAGACACCTAACATACAGACAGCATTGGAATGCATGCCGTAAAAAGCCAAACATAAGAAAAAGAAATGAAGCGAAGCACAAAATAGAATTCCAATTATGTACTTAAGAAAGTAACAAAACAGGCGAGTCAAGCTTTTGTCCCTGTATTTTCTGTTTAATTGTATCCATCCATACGATTTCGTCATCCTTTATAGGCCATAGAGCTGACCAGGATTACAACAAGTAAAGTTCCCCAAGCCTCGGTCTCGCAGATTTGAAAAGTTGTGCCCTGCGGATTATGTTCGTCAAATTCATTGCCATTTACGAGCTCCCAAGCTGATTCTTGGCTGCTGCGAGAACGGCTTTTGGGTCGTAATCTGGTGCGTAGGTAGGTGCGAGACTTCCAAGTAGGAGGAACATGGTCGTGATGAAGGTGCCGATAACAAGAAGCTTGCGGGTTGCTGGGCGGGTTGCGCCAAATTCGGCCCACCTGCGTCCAGCTTCTGCAAGGTACGGCTTCAGCTCCTTCTGTCCCAGCTTATAGTATACCATGCCGCAAAGTGCAATGCTGTATCCGAAAGCCTGGAGCCCAGAGATTTGGGTGCCCCAAATGAGCATGGAAGCGCCAACGAGGAGAATATCCTTCAATACACCACAAAGGGTAAGAACAAGGCCAGAAGTCTTGCCAATCTGTAGATAGTTAGTTTGCATTTCCAATTTCTCAAGGGAATGCATACCAAGAAAACGACTGAAACATTCAATAAGAATGCACAGCATGCGTTTGCAAAGAATGTACCAAGACCAACAGCATATACCTCAGCCATTGATACCTTGGGTACCTCCCAAACAAGGGCAATCGAAAGATTCATTGCGGCGCAAACAGGTGCAAAGTAGTAGAGGGAGACCAAAGGATCCATCTTGAACTCTGCTCCATTGAGGAGTCTTTGGACCATGCAGATACGCACTGCCTCGAAAGCAATACCTGCAACCTGATAGAGAAATCCAGTCATAACAAAGTCGATTTCCCCGAATGAGGCCAATGCGACACCAATGACAATCAAAGAGACGTTGCCAAGTTTCCTCAGATCCACAGCCTCGATTTGAAGAGCCCAGCCAGCAACTAGAACCGCGACAGGGGTGAATGCCTAGAAGCATAGTGTAAGCTATTGCATATTTGACGGTATTTTATTATCACATACCTTTAGCATCTGAATGAAGGAAACACTCAGGTATAGGTAGGTCAAGTTGCCGCAAATCAAGCTCATTGAGAAGAACATGCCAATTGGCACAATAGCTCGCAGATATACCTTGCCGGTCATCTTCACTGTCTTCCTTCCATCCAGAAGCTTTGTTGTGCGGGCCATAATCTGTGTCATGACAGTTGCAAATACCAAATGCCATGCTGTTAGGAGGATTGGATAATCTTCACATTGGGTCAGCCCACTGCAATGATTCTCTTGTTCAAGAAAACATACGGAAACCAAGTGTAGAAAGAATCCATTTGTTGAACAGAATGACACTAGAAGAGAGAGAAATCCACACCCTAAATACGATTTGAATCAGTATTTGCTCATGAATGAGGAGACCAGCATAACTAACATCACATAAACAGCAGGGTGAATGCCATTTGATGCTGGCTCTGATAGCCTCTTCTCGGCATCCGGATTGACTGTTGGTAGAACCGGTGAATTCGCAGATCGATTGACTTCGCCCGACACGCGGACCTTCTCCTCGCTCATGATTGCGATCGTTTTTGAAGTTGTTGATGTTGACTTTCCAGTTATTTACTTGAAGCGTCCCTCAGCACCGCGATCAGAACCCAGGAAGACACTCTTTGCGACAAGGTAATGAGCGTACGACGACGACGTCCGATTTGATGATACTGCGGGAAGCCGTGGCTGGTTTGACTTCGAATTCGAAGATTCGTGGAGGCAAGTTGAGAAATGTGTTCAAGACTGAAAGGAAAAGAGGGTTGGTGAGAAGTTAAGGGTTGGGTTGGATTCCTGAGGCTTGGAAGGCGAAGTGGCTAAAAGGCATGGATACAAAAGGGGACCAATTATCAGGTCGCTAAAGAGCAACACATATTTTCTCAATCCACACCTGCGACGACGACGCAACCTCCCCTTCTCTTATATTCTTTTTGCAGTCGCATGAAGACCAAAGAAATATATCAAAAGCTCGAACTTCTGTCTCTTCATTCCGATTATAACTGGAGGGAATTTCTGCTGTGCCAGGCTAAAACTGCCAAACACCCTTTCTAGTTTACAAGCCGTCACATTTTGTTACCAAATTAGAAATACCTGTGACAACCTAAGCATTGGGTTCCATCAGCCCCATCTTCACATTTTGCATCAAGGAAGCTAAGGGAGGTAAGGAAAGCCGAACTTTGGCTGACGAGGTTCGCTGCTTTGGCGTACCCACAGGAAAAATATCGAAAAGCTTCTTTTGAACCTGCTAAGGAGTTGAACGCTTGCAGATCTGTTTCATCCTGTCCTATATTTGAGATGTGTCGTTGTGGTTCAGCTTCAGAATGAATCTAGGTGGTCCCAACTTAACGTGAACGAGAAGCATATGGAATGGACCGATACTTTGATCATCGATTTGCTGGACAATACGATTCTAAAGAAGCTCTAGTTGCAGGTCATTGCTTCAGCGGCTCGTCGTTAGAAGTCGCATGTCAAAGATTGTTACTCTGGTTATTGAGGGTATAAGTGGTTCTTCCGTCCTAGCTGGAGTACCTTTTGTGTGGAAACCTAACACCTGTTTTGGTAAATGTCTTGAAGAGGTGAACAAAAAGAAATAAAATCACCAGATCAGGTAATTAGTCCATGGAGGTTATCATTGGCCTCGCACATCTCAGCACAAATTTACCAAGTTAAAAACCTCTCGTGAATGAGATACGGGCAAATAGCTTTTCGTTGCAAGTGGTATCACGGCATTGTGTGATATTGGGGTTCCTGCATGAGATGGCAAACAAGCGGTCGTGGTCAATCGTCATTGTCGACGTCTCACGATATGAGTGATAGCATGAGATGAGCTCATTTGTAATAGTGGGGGCCATCTCCGTGCTTCTGCCAGCCAATTGTTCATTGGTGATTCGAACGGGAGTCGCAGAAGAAGGGCAGATAGTGATCCGTGGTAACCTTACACAAATTGACGGGAGTTGAGGATCTATCTATCTCTTCAAGGACAGTTGCTAGATTACCAGTGGGCACACATGTTGTCCAAGGTCGAAAGCCGAGTTTGACAGCATTAGAAACCACAGATATCCAGTTTCAACTTGACGATTCTCTCCCGCTACCCTGCCCCGTCCCTGAGTCAAGAGAGCCATCATGTGTTTAATATGTCATGTTCTGTACGGAGGTAAGTACTTCTAGCTAGGAGGGAACTAAGAATATGCGTAGCCACAAAACGTTTTAGTGATACTAAATTAGTAGGAAAAAGGAAACTATAGTGAAAGCAAATTCGGTACTTGGTCGGATAGCTCTATATACATACACACCCGCCAATTCAATGGACAGTGATTATCGACATGGTGTTTGTATTGAATACGATGTGAAGCTACCTAGCTGTTTGAGCCTTGTCATCAGTACGAGCTTCACGAATTACCTGTTGAGAAATGGGAGAATTGAAAGAATTGAAAGAAAGGCGTTGCTAGAGATCAAGGTAAATTGTTGCAAATGTTGATGTCTTGACAATTTCGTCGTCAACCTCTTGATTTGATCAAAATCAATAGAGGTCTGACCCCCTTTTTTGGACAAACGAGGAGATTGAGGTTCGTCGCTTCAAGGCCAGTTCAGTCTCAAGCTTCCGAGCCAATCGATAAGACACCTGGAGCAGTATAAGCTAGCCCTAAAGGGGGAATGGCGCGTTCAGGATCCGCCCACACTTTTTGGGTGGACAGGGGGACGCGGCACGTTGAATCAAGCCCCCCTAGTCAAATCTCATTAGCCAAATGCCAAATGTGCTGCGCAGCCTCGAGACAATATTTTTAATCCACGACCCCTCCCCTCTACAAACACTCCTCTCTAGATTCCTCTTCAATATCAAGCTCTCTGTCCAGTACACTTTTGACTGTGTAAAGAAAGTTCACTTGAAAGGAAGGCACTGAGGAATAACGCCAAACCCCACCACAAGCACTTTGTGAAGTTGTTCGATTTCACCCCGCAGCCAAAAACTACAGCCTCCAAGATGGCTGATATGTATGTTGAACTTACCACATCCTAGCCATTTCGGATACATTATACTGACGTTTCTATTCACAGCAATGTTGACGTGCTAGTTATCGGTGCTGGTCCAACTGGTCTTGGTGCTGCGAAGCGTCTTAACCAAATCGTGAGCTATTCTCTACACCGCCCACTTCAAGAACAGAGGTTGACAAAGCTCAGAACGATCCTTCTTGGTTGATCATCGACTCAAACGAAACTCCAGGTGGACTTGCCTCCACAGATGTTACTCCCGAAGGTTTCGTACGTCTACTGCGCTCCAATTTCCATCGCAACAGCTAATGGCATCGTTGTCAGCTCTATGATGTTGGTGGACACGTTATCTTCTCCCACTACAAATACTTTGACGACTGCATCGATGAGGCATTGCCCAAGGAGGACGACTGGTACACACATGAAAGAATCTCATATGTGCGCTGCAAGGAACTTTGGGTCCCATACCCATTCCAGAACAACATTTCGATGCTGCCCACTGAGGAGAAGGTCAAGTGCGTTGATGGTATGATTGATGCTGCTTTAATTGCTCGCACGGCACAAGACAAACCACAGAACTTCGACGAATGGATTGTTAGGATGATGGGTACTGGAATCGCTGATTTGTTCATGCGTCCATATAATTTCAAGGTTTGGGCTGTGCCAACCACTAAGGTAAATACTTTGTCCGAGCTACAGAACATTTCTGACATTCGCAGATGCAATGTGCATGGCTTGGAGAGCGTGTGGCCGCCCCAGATGTCAAGACCTGCGTCAAAAACGTTATTCTCAACAAGACAGCTGGAAACTGGGGACCTAATGCCACTTTCAGATTCCCTGCCAGGGATGGTACTGGAGGTATCTGGATTGCTGTCGCAAACACATTACCAAAGGAAAAGACGATGTTTGGAAAGCAAGGAGAGGTGAAGAAAGTCAACGCTGCTGAGCACACCGTCACCCTCTCAAGCGGAAAGACCATTGGATATAAGAAGTTGATCACAACCATGGCTGTGGATCAGCTTGTTGAGCAAATGGAGGACAAGGAGCTTGTTACTTTGAGCAAGGGACTATTCTACTCTTCCACCCACGTTATTGGTGTTGGCATCCGAGGCGAGCGTCCTGAGAGAATTGGAGACAAGTGCTGGGTAAGTTTGTTGAAATGTCTTACCATTCAACTAGAACTAACTGCGACCTAGCTCTATTTCCCAGAGGATGACTGTCCATTCTACCGTGCCACCATCTTCTCTAACTATTCTCCATACAACCAGCCAGACAAGAGTGTTAAGCTAGCAACACAATACTTGGCTGATGGCAGCAAGCCAAAGTCCAACGAGCCAGAAGAAGGCCCTTACTGGTCCATTATGTTGGAAATTTCAGAGTCATCAATGAAGCCCGTCGATCGCGAAAACCTTTTGAAGGAGTCAATCCAAGGTCTTATCAACACTGATATGATCAAGTCTGACGACGAGATTGTCTCTACTTACCACCGCTGCTTTGACCATGGATACCCAACTCCATCTTTGGAGCGTGAGGGCGTACTCAAGGAGCTCTTGCCAAAACTTCAAGACATGGACATCTATTCTAGAGGTCGCTTTGGCAGCTGGAGATACGAGGTCGGAAACCAAGACCACTCTTTCATGCTTGGTGTTGAGGCGGCTGATCACATCGTGAATGGCGCTGTGGAGCTTACCCTCAACTACCCTGATTTCGTTAATGGCCGTAAGAACACCGAGCGACGACTTATTGAAGGTAGCCAGGTCTTCAAGAGCAAAGCCACTGACAAGGCAGATGCTACTGGTGCTGCTACTACCAAGGACCTTCCAGTCCGGGAGCGTGCGGCATCCAAGACATCATCTAGTGCCCACGCGAGGAAGAGTTCCCGGCAGGTGAAGTAGATCACCCCAGAGAGATAGAGAAGACACATGAGCTTGTGTTCTGAGATAGAAGATTATGTTTAGAACGAGATATGATGGCTCGGAATACCCCCGGAATGTAGCATGAGCTTTGGTGCATGAGCATATAAACGCGAGATCTTGTCACTAGACAGTAGTAACACATGAGAAGATACCCTCGTGTTTTTGTCAACTGTGTAGATATGCTAGCTTAGCATAGTAATAGATAGCGTTTACTTTCATCGTTGTTGTGTTAGCATGTGCAACCATGACTCTGATTAACTACAAGTCTGTCCCATTTGCCCCGACATCAAAGTTGCTGAGATTATAAGATCGGTTTTTCTGGTACTAAAATTACTTAGATATAAGGAAGTCTTATGCTGTCCATAACGCCTCCTCATGGAAATCTCATTCCGACGTCTTTAGGTCTTCGCTTAGGAATATCACGTGAAGGCTTTTGCTATCACCTTGTAGAAGGAATTCCCTTTTTATGTTCAAATATATTATTTCAAGCTTAAGTATATGTTTGCGAGGTACTTTCTGTGTCTGAATTTCAGAGTCGTTGATAACCTTCACAATTTATACAATATCATCACTTTCCCTCCACCCGCCGCACACTTCAATCCATTCAAGAATAAAGGTTATATTTACAAGTAATCATCACCAACGTTTTCTTTTACTTGGCAATTGTATCTTTTGACTGCGAAGCACCATCGGAAAAGAAAGTCGGAGTCCTTCCCTTTTGGATCGCCATATGGTTTTCCATTTCAACAAGAACTCCAAGCAGTGAAGGGTCTCACACGGTCAGATTAGGAAAAAGCGTATCAGGAAACTAAACTTTACACTTGAACTTTTCATCCACTTCATCTTTCAAACCACGTCGCAACCTATTATCTTGGAGTTTGTGTTCAACTACATGTGATTTTCCACGTCACCACTCCTGATTTCGCTCAGCGTGAGCCTCACTTCCATAGCATCTGCGGCAACAAGTCAAGCATCCGCGCGGATACTCTCCGGAAATTGTGTTCATCTTCTAATCTACAGTCTTAGGATGATGCGCTCGCATCCAATAATATCCATTATCAAGGCTCTGTTTGACTCATACCTAGACTCTTACATAGCAAGCCACGCTGAGCGTATCCGGAACGGATACGAGCGTGCGGCATTTCAAGACAAAAATATACGTCGTCTTCAAGTTACAGATCATGGCAGTTGAAACAGAAAATGCCACCCAAATGTTATATGTCATAAGATAACAATCCTGTTTAGACTATTACAGGCGTAAATGAAGCTCTTACCAAGTTACTTTATTGAAAAGCAGAGGACAATAATAACAATTTAGCAGTCAAAGCCCAATTACTCATCTCCAGGAGTTTACCACAACCATCTACCGCCCACACCTCAGACATAACATCCCACCATTCTCTTAAATCCCAATTGATAACAGCATCATAAAACTGGCCGTTGATTTCAGAAGGCGCACCCTCGACCTTTCTGAATGAAGCTGCTGGAAGCGCGAGGGAAACTTCCGTCTCATCGCCAACACACAGAGGTGTGACTTTGCGCGCGCTCATGTCGTAGTACAGCCCCTCAGCAAGCGACACAAAATGCGGACCACTAGATTTGGGCATCTCGCATAGCGTGGAGTTCTTCTGGTTGGGATCGGAGCTGATTACCAGACGGGAGTCTTGGACGTAGCTGGGTCAGAATTTGTCCCGAAGAATCACATCAAAGAATGAACATTTTAGAGGGACGTGATAAACATCATTTACATTCCAATATATCTCGGGTCTTATCGATTAGTGATATATGCCCTCAAAAAGCTGTAGATAGATGTATATGACTGTCTTAGAAGGAGACAAATAGGGTAGGTAGCGTACATTATCGTGATCATGTGATTTCGGCTTGGATCGAGGAAATCAACATCTGTGATACGAAGCCTGCTTTTTTATGAATTTTCCGGTTCTTTTGATCCCTAGCCTTAGGATTCTGTCTCCAATTCGTTTAGTACAGGCATGCTTTCAGCTGAATCGTAAAGGCTATCCGAAAATACGACAAATTCGTATAGCTGACACTGGACAAACTCGCACAAAGTTCACCCGAGTGTATGGCAAGGAGGGGACCCCACAACCCCGCATTTTCGGTACCCCACAGTGCGTTTAATCTCCCATTTGTACTCGAGAACCCGTCGGATGTGAAAAGTCTTCTTGGGGACGTTTACATCCGCATGTTGTAAGCTTAAGTATCTACCAAGCGACCCGTCCCAAGAGAAAATACCGGCTTGGCATTGCGGCTTTGGCGGTATACTGACGTATGGATAGCCTTGTATATCTTCAAAGAAGACAATACGTGGAGAACCTTGGTTTTGTTCTTCAAATTGGTCGTTCCGAGATGTTTTGGCTAATGCTTTGCGGAATGCTTTTCGGAATAGGTTAATGAAAATTCTCCACTCCATCGCGGAAGGTAGAGAGAAGCTGATACAATTCCAAAATTTTCCTTACAGACTAGAGCATGACGAGAGAAAGGTACTTAAACAGAGTACTGCTCATTCTAAGAGCTAGATATCTACCTCAAAATCAGGGAGAACCGATCATCTCCACTCTCACGGCTCGAGCTTCATCTTGATCGAATGTTAGCAATATTCTAATTGCTTGATTTCCACCTTACTACCGCAATGGTCTCAATACTTCTTTGGAAGATCTTGGCTCTGGCAAGCACTGTCTTGTCGGCAGCTGTAATTGATCCGAATCTCAAACCTTCAGTTCCAACAGTCACCAATGTATCATGGGTTGACACTTCGTTATCCACATATGACCGTATCGTGCTTATGGTGGGCGGCAAGCCTTTCTTCTTCAACGGCGTACAGCTCCGTATTGATAAGGTTAGTCTGATTGAACAAAGAATTCCTTTTCACGTTTGATTTCCCTTGGAAGTAGAACTCCTATGCTTGCAGGATCGTCTTATTGCGTTCAACTCGCTTAAAGAGAATGCTAACACGAATCGTGACATTAGATGTCAGGAATCTGGAATATGACAGACGCCGAGATTGCCCCATTTTTCAAACTCGCAAATGACACCGGGTTCACTGTCGTTAACTCTCAAATTCGTTGGAAAGACATCCAGCCTGACTGGCAGTATAATGCCACCCAGTCTTCGCATATACGCGGAGGAATGTACTCAGACATCAACTTCTCCTCGAACAAATCAGCCCAGATCAACTACGAAAGCGGCAACGAATCAAATCAAGCGTTGACATACTTACAATTCAACTTCTCGAGCTACTCGATTGCTCAGATAGATGCAGCAAAGATTCGGGTCTGGGTCAACTCAGCTCCAACTAATGGCACGAACTTTTTCGCAAACTTGTATGGAATTTCGAATAATACCTGGCAGGCATCGAGTCTTACTTGGTCCAACGCCCCAAACCACAACGGTATCAACGTCAGCGGAACAAATGGTAGCGATTACTGGTTCACCGCATCCAACCCGTCTTGGGATCCTATTAGTGGGGCAGCATACTTCGATTTTGATGCCTCGGATTTCATCACCAACCATTGTCCAGACAAGATTGCGAGCTTTATCTTCCAGCCCCAGGTGAACAATACATCCTTAAGAAATGGTGCGCTACTCGATGGAGCCAAGGGCTCAAGACCACCACAACTCACACTCTCGAGCTCCCACAGCTGGAACTTCACGGTGATTGATAGAACAATCGCAGCAGCTACAACAGCCGGTGTCAAGCTCGAGTTTCTCTGGTTCGGATCTGACACCACCAGCGCCACGCAAGACAACCGTGTGCCTTACTTCGTCTTTCGACACAACCTAGTCCAGAAAATCCAATCCGATGGCACAGTCATCCCAGTATTCCTCAAACGCACCGCTTGGGGCGATGGCGTCTACCACTACCTGGCGGACAAAAACGACCTTGCTCTTCGCGCTCTCGAAAAGACTGCACTCAAGAGCCTCATGAACCACGTCGCGACCTATAATGCTGCAAATGGCAACAAGAAAACACTCATCGGCATCGACGTTGCCAACGAGAACTCAATAACGCACATTAAGGGTGTCGGTAGCACTGTTTGGAAAAACCCAGCAACATGGTCTGCATACGTGAATTTCTCATCCCAAGCCGCCTTCATCGCACGTACAGAATGGGAGTTCACAATCAATCTCGCCAATGCCGTCAAGGAGTCCAACTACCCCGTATGGACGCGATCCAACACTTTCCGAACAGCAGAAGAGAAACAACTTGTGTATAATGAGCAGCAGCGTCTCATCTCCGGCACGAGTCTCGATTTCGTCGGGCTAGATCCGTACAGTGTCTCCACAGGCGAGATGTACACCTATGGACACCAACAGACGGTGATCGCGCAGTCGAACCTCGATTGGTCGCAAGGCTCGAACCTGCCGATGGTGATGGAGAATTCGGGGGCGGTTACTGGTGCTGAGGCATTAAATGTCGCTACTCTTGCGGGAGGCGGCTTCTACAATGTTTACGAGCTGATGGGTCCTGATAATTTCGGACTCTTCTATCCTACCTCGCCTACCACGCACAACTTCACGCCTGTTGCGCGAGGCTCGTATGTCTCGGGGGTGGTTAGCACGAACAACCTCCTGAAAGCCCTTGCGCTTGATCTGTCGACCAAGAAACCTAGTGGCGCAGGCGGGAAGAATCTGTTCTTCTTCAACCCAATGAGCAACGAGACTCTTGCTTCATCAGCGAGTGTTCAAGGGTTCGGGGTAAAATACACCCCTTCCTCCACAAGCAGCGTTGGAATTGCCATCGTGAGGAGCAGCAAGACGCTGTTGTTTGCTAGCACGAGGAATGCTACTTTTGAAGTCGCTGGTGTAGCACAGTACGGAGTCCAGGATGTCACATTTGGGTTCTACAATCCGGCTGGAAATTGGGTTGCTCAGGGTGCTTATGCGTTCACAAGCTCGAACTCTAACATAAGCATTTCTATCGCGCAGGGAATACTGGTACATGTGCAATTCGCTACGGCGTTTCCGATCTCGTAAAGATGGAGATTCTCAGTGATAACATGGACTGATAGAAAATGAACTTTCTTTCATTTTAGTAGCTTGGTAATAGTTGTAGGTTAGCAAATGTAATCTAAAGACTCTGTCACAACAACGGAAAGTAGCATCCGCCAAAATGAATGATGTCAATTAAGAGACAATATTAAAACATAACCCAATGTCGAAAGACTTACACATTGAGAGTCGCTTTATTCGACGTCAGTCACATATAGAATCTATGGTCTGTATCAAACTGTTCAAACTGCATCCAAGTCATAATGTCCGCTGGCGCCGTCCCGAAACCATCGCCATCCATATCAGGAAACGGCACTGGCGCACCAATGATGTTGGCATACTCAGCCGCAAGAGCATTCATTCGTGCTACACCCTCAGGACCCTCCACAAGCGGACTGGCCCCATTTTCAATCTTCCTCTGTGCTTCTAAGCGAAGCTCCTCGAGCATGACACAGTAGCGAGCGACCAACGAGCCGTTTTCGGTCAGTGTTGAGAGATGGTTGTGGCAGCGCATTGCACCGGAGAAGTAAGTCTGGTATATCTCCGCTTTGGATGATGCTTGCTGTATGGTGTAAACGTAGAGCACAGCGGCAGCGCAGAAGCCGTAATAGCATGTACCCTTTAAAAGCGTTAGCTGTCCATATGTACTGTGGGATATTGAACAAACCCAGAAAGAACGAAACATTCGACCAGACTCAAACATCAAATCCACCTGATTTACAATACACAATGCTGCTTGCAGACAATTGTGAACAATCTCGTCGATTCGAGGTTTAAGGTCGTTGGTGATGAGGTTGTAGCTATGAGATGGCTGCTCGAACCTGGAGAAGTTCTTGAGTATCAACGGACGGCAAGTCACTAAAATGGCATGCCAATATGTAAAGTTGAGGACTTCGCGCTGCCTTTGATAGATTGCAATTAGTGGTGATGATTCGAGACTGGTTATTTGTAAGAAACTCGGGACCGCTTGCCTCCATTGCTGGAGGGATTGAAAGTGCTTTTCTGAAAAATCACATTGCTCGCCGACCGACAGTGTGCGGATACAGTAGAGATCTCTTAACACTAAGCTCAGGATGAGATGAAGTCTGCTTGTGTCAGAACCCATGTATAAGCCCAAGTTACCTTCATCCACCTACCTGTAGTATGAAAGAGGAGCGAGCATGACTGAATTATTTCGATCGCTTAGTGGTGGAGGAGGAATAGTCATTAGATCCTGATCTTCGGCGCCGGATGGTAGCAGCTGGTCTATATCTTCATCATGAAATATTCTTGGCCGTCCTAATGTCAGGCTTAGATGAATATCAAGATGATAAGCGCTCCAGAACGTCCTCCGGCAAAGATCAAGGTCTATCAAGCTATATCCATGGCTCCCACGTGCTGACCGTTTTCGGTGAAGACCAAGGGCGAGTGCTATGCGGGCTGCAGAGCCGAATAATGCCCAACAATGATTTATTCGGGATCGCGAGAGAAGCCAAAAACATTGGTAGAGCCGAGCCTGAACACTGACTATACCGACCGCATCTTGTTCCCTTGCTAGATGATATTCGGCCGCAAGGAAATAGTGAGCACTACAAGTCGTTAATATACTTCAATGGAGAGCTTTGATGGGTATACATGAACACGAACCTCTTGTCTGAAGTGTCTTTGTTGTTTTCTATCGGCATATGTTCCTGCGCCATAGCAAATATCATCCAAAGTATAGCACGCCGGGTTGGAGCAGTAGCAGGATCTCTCATCGATCCCATAGTGTCATGAAATTCTTCAAGCCATTGATCAATAGTTTCTCGCTGAAGCAGCCGATCAATAGGCACAGTAAAGTCAAAGAACTTCTGTACAAGACGCGAGGCGTCTTCTGTAGTGATCATCACCGAGGGAGTCGGCTCATAATCTGGCAGTGGAGCATCGCCGAGATTGAAGCTGGAAGAGTTCTCGTGGCTTTGATATAATCGCTCTCGTACACGTACTAGAAATGATACTCCAGATGCTGGTCCCAAGTATTGGCCTTGAGGGTCTGTGATCGCTTCTGGTGATGAGACATGTCCTGAGGTGGTGTCAGTGGAGATAGAGACGAGGCCGGTATTGGCTGTTGGTTCTGTTTGCCGATTCCATTCCTGTCGCTGATCTGACGAGTCAAGTATCGTGGACCTTTCTTGCCTTCTCGTCAAGGACAATCTATCAGATTCCGTTACATGACTCTCACGTCTTCGTTTATGTGGTGTAGTGTATTGACAGCTAACTAGTTCTCGGGAGCAAAATTCACATGGTTGAGTACCAGTGCAACGGATTTTGCGTCTGACAATGTAGTCAGCAACATGCTTTTCATATTTCATATGAGCATTAAGCGGTCTACCGAGAGTTACCTCTTGCAACGATCACAGGCCCTCGCGGTTCGTGGCCTCTTCAATTGTCCATTGTGCGGTACTGCTGGAAGAGAAATTGTTGATGAGGAAGACACAGAGTTCAATTTTGCATCCATGCCGGAGCTTTTCATATAATGCAGGTGTGTTAAGCTGTTGGGTTTGTTTTGGGAGCCTGCAGTGAAATCTCACAAATCAGAGGAGAAGTTTGCGGGGAATGCCGAGCTTCCCCAGGTCCGAGTCGGAATACTGGGATGCGTTCACTTCAGCCTGAATAGGAATTGGTCCGAAGCTCAGATTTGAAACTTTCTCTTGGCACGAAGATGTGAGGTAAAATCTGTTACAGTACATCGCTGCAAGCGATAAGAAACAACAAACCCAAATACCTCTGGTGCCTGCATGTGATGCTTGACTGATCAAGTATCCAGCAGAGTACATAACGTGATTGGATTTAGATTTCAAACAGTACCTGTTATACAATTTGGACTTCAGCTCAATGAGCTTGGATACTTGAAGTAGACGAGATTCATTAAAACGAGACTCAAGATATTTGATATCAACTCGAGCTATTCATTCATCATTGCCGTGAGCCTTGAATACTCCATACTCCTTCCACTGCCTACTTTCATGAAGAAAAAGAATGGTCCCTAGGACTTCAAAGACTGGATTCGGGCATAGTCACCTCATCTGAATCCTCTCCTTTATTCCACGAAACGTTGGAATATCTCATGGAGGGCGAATTGAATATGTAGATCCTCTTCCGCCCGAAAACGCAGCAGGGAAATATTAGGTTTCCGTCGACAACTTCTCGCTTTGCCCACCAAAGACAGACACTTCCCTCTAGGCATTCTACATTGAAGACATGAAGCGCAAAAGCCTCGCTGTCCAAGCACGCTCCTTGTTTCTCGACATACAGAAATGGTCCAACAACGAATGTTCTTGAGAAGCAGATGTTTTCAACAAAATGCATAATATAAGATGAAGTACTTCGGATACTAGCAAGTTGGAAATCTGATTTGCCAACCCAGTTTAATATTTTTCTGTAAGAGCTCGGCTACCGTAAAGCCTTCGCTCCTATCAGTCCATACATACCTGTCTGTACCTGCTTGAAACCTGTCTTGGAGCACCAAGGTAGTATGAGACTGTGAGAGGGAAAAACATATATGTACACCTTACACAGATCTTAGACAGGTGAAGGGGGAAGATTGGCTTGTTGTATAAGCTGCTGCGAGGGCTTGTGTACGATAAAGATATGTAAAGATGTATACATACTGTATGTATGCGGTAGGATATAGGATACAGGCTGATATATTGGGGTGAGTAATGTTACACAGAAACGTCATTTGGACACTCACACCGCCCAATTGCGGCAGTATTTACGGAATGTCGTACCACATTTCCAATGTTGGTATTTTTCCAATGAGCTTCACCTACAAGGCTTGATGCTTAATGCCAAGGAGAATGTAAGAAATGTATGCGATGTATGCGATGTATGCGATGTATGCGATGTATGCGATGATAATTACCGTAGTAATAATTCAAATCTTGCTTGGTCTCTATTGATAGCAAAAAATTTCAACCTGAGCCCTTCCAAGGTTTGCTTTTGAGCTCTGAGGGAGCTTTCCTCCGCAAACAATCAAAAGTTCGTAGGTTAGTAAGCCACTCTACGTCATTCCCGGCCACTTGCAGAAGGGCTCATCGCCGATCCACCCACGGCCAGGCTAAGCCTATCAACCCCTAGACAAACATCTGACAGTCTACGGAGTAAATCAACGAAGGCGGCGGGTGGTCTGCTGGTGACCACGCGAATTTCGAGCAGAGACATCGTTCGAAGTCAACAGCTCAAGCCACCAAGAGATTCGATCTTGACCCTAGGAAGAGCTTTAGTGATAATCTGCGAGAATCAAAAATGCGCCGATGGCAATAACCTAACAACATAGGTGCTCAATAGGATCATGGACAACAAGGCGCTGGGGGACGAGCAATTGGATCCTCCTCTGCGGCTTTTCGAGCGCTTGCGACAGATCCCAGGCTATACTTGGGACGATTCGAAAGATGCCTTCCACTCAAGTTATGATAATTGGTGAGTCGCAGATGAGGGGTAGCAGGAAGAAGAGCCTCTAATCTCTATTTCCTAGGCAAATATCTGGACAGAAGATTGTAGGCTCCACAAACTTGAGCAATGGTACCACATCAAAGCCCGATAATGATCATCACACAGATGGACCACCTAGTAATAAGAAAGCTCGACCGCGGAGGAGGACCCTTAGTGAATCTGGTAGTGATTCCAGCGGATCTCAAGACGAACCCCCAAAGACAAACAACATCGAGGTTGTTGCGCGTATCTCAACGCATGCATTACGGGAAGAGCGAGCCTGTAAGTATAACATTGGAAGAGAGTTCTTGCCTCATACAAAACTCTGTAATATGCATATGCCTGTAGCGTATTTGGTGGCTACCAATGTGCTCCATCAAGGTTACATATTGATTTCCTGCTTCAACAAAGCATATGTTAAATCATAATTAGTAGGAGCCTAACTGTGCATTAGTTCATATATGCAAGAACCTCATTACCAAAGTCGATCCCGGCGGTAAACACATCATTCGACCGCTGGAGATTATCCGCTTGACAAATGTACAAGGTGACAAAGGTCCAATCATTGTGTGCATCTTCGAACGACCGACTCCTGGGAAGTTTGGGAACTATATGTCGAGAGTTGTTGATCATGGCCCAGCGTTCTATATGGGCAGGAAGATTGAGGGCAAACATGCAATTGTACAGGAGGAGTTTTTCCCCAAAGAATTGGTTCCACTCCAAACATTTCTGGATTTCGCCATTGGAGCCACAGAATGCTTGGAGATTCTCCACCATTCGCAAAGGATTGTTCACGGAGAGATCAGAGGGGATGCATTTCACTACAATGAGGTGACAGGCCAAGTGAAGCTTGTCAACTTTGGTTCAGGGCTTCGGACGTTCGAACATGGACTCACGAGCAGTGGGTGGTCAACACTATCCAAAGAAATTGGAGCTAAGACGAAGCTCTCATATATGAGCCCGGAGCAGACCGGACGCATGCCAGCCGAGCCAGATAGTCGAACTGATATTTACTCATTGGGCATTCTGTTTTGGACGATGCTTACTCAACAACCAGCATACGAGGGCGAAACTCCAATGGATATCATACAAGGGGTCCTTGGCAGACGGCTACCATCAGTTTCCAGCATCAGAATGGACGTTCCTGACGCAATCAGCAGGATTATACAGAAAATGACTGCCAAAATCATAGGGGATCGGTATCATTCGGCCAGTGGACTGAGGTACGACTTGACAGAAGTTCGCAGGCTGTTGGGAGCGGGTGATTCTGCCTCGCTTAAAGTATTTCAGATAGCTTCCAAGGATATTTCTTCATTTTTTATCCTTCCAACAGAAATGATAGGCCGGAGTAAGGAGCACGATGAAGTTGTCAAGGTTATCGACCGCGTTTCGCGTCGTCATGTCGTTGGTCAAAAGCAGGACGTTTACAGTATATCCTCCGGATCCAGCTTGTCCGATGGCCGGGGCGATGGGTTTGACGCAGTGGTTGCCGATGGATCAAGTGACAATACATCGTCAGCTGAGGGACTGTCCATGTCACCTGAGGCTAGTTTGCTGTCAAACAACGTCCGCCGTTCCATAAGTAGCTCCAATCGTATGAAGTCTACTGTAAACTCTCTTCATAATTCTTACGAGAGCGGCGATAAGTCATCAAAAAGCAATAATTCTGAGAGTGCAGATGGGTCAAACAAATTCAGTAACCATGAAAGCTCAGACGGCTCAGGGAGATTCAGCAATATGATCAAGCCGTGGGAGAAGAATATTTCTCTTTCTATGGAATCTGGCAGTATTGCTGGCGATAGTATGAGCTCCAATTCAGAAGCTAAAAGATCAAGTTCAGATGGTGCAGGCAGTCTGACCAGTCAACGCAATGCCCAAAAATTTCGGAGAAAGGGACGTTGTGAGGTTGTCAGCATCTCAGGGGCCGCTGGCTTGGGGAAAAGCTGCCTAGTTCAGTCCGTGCAAGTCGAAGCTCGTCGTAGGGGATATTTCGCAAGTTCGAAATTCGATCAGGCCAAGAAAACACCATTCGGGCCTGTTCTCAAGCTTCTCTCTAGTTTATTCAAGCAGGTGTTTTCCGAAAGCAATACTGATACACCTTTTCACCAACTTCTCAAGAAGTTCGTGCAACCTGCATGGCCGATGCTTCACAAGGTGCTGGGCCTTCCAGAATTCCTACTTGGTCCTATGCTGCCAACTCCGAAACCTAGTCATTCAAGTCGATTGTCTGAATCTCATTCACAGCACTCACAACATTCACAGCATTCACAGTACAACAAAAGTGTTCGAGCGGAGTTTAGGAGAAGGGATTCGTCTCCATCAAGCTCAAGGGCGAGCCTTTACAGCATGGCTCTCGGCGCTCAGAGTTCTCAAGATTTCCTGCGTGCTGGATCGACCACCAAGTCCATGCGGTTGATGAACACATTTCTTGATGTCCTTCGTGTGTTTACACAACATAAGTTCATCTGTTTTTGCTTAGACGATTTGCAATTCGCTGACGATGAATCCCTGGACTTAATCACTCAAGTAGTTTCGGCTCGCATGAAGATGGTGCTCATTGTAACCTATAGACCAGATGAAGTTCTCCCTGAGCGAATAAGGGGCATTATTGAACCCCCCAATTCAGAGGGTATCAGTTTGAGCCCCACATCCACCCGAAATCTGATTTTACTAACGAAATCTTAGAATATGTGAAGGCAGGAGGTGTTGGAATCACTCGGATTACTCTGAAACCTCTTGCCGAGGAGGACATAATTCGTTACGTCGCTACGACGCTTTGTCGACCAGAAGGGGACATTGTCCCGTTAGCCGCCGTCGTTCAGTCAAAGACTGCTGGAAACCCGTTTTACATACGAGAAATGCTGGATAGCTGTCATCGCAAACAGTGCATCTATTACGACTACAAGGAAAGCGCTTGGTGTTATGATCTCGACAAACTGTTTACACAGTTCGAGACAAAAAGTTACCACGACACATTGAACACTGAATTTGTCACCAGTCGTCTCAACGAGCTTCCACCGGCTTCTCGTTCTATACTTGCCTGGGCTTCATTGATCGGCCACTCCTTCTCCTTTGAGCTCGTACAAAGACTACTGAGTGGTGAATTTGACTACGATGAGAATGCATCACCGACTGGCAACCTTCGGCGCTCGATCTCGCAGCGAAGTGCTGTTGAAGGTTTACAGGCCACAATTCAAGCTTACATCATCGTTCCCACGGAAGATGATGATCGATTCCGCTTTGCCCATGATCGGTACATGCAAGCAGCTATCTCCCTTGGTCAATCCGAGCCTGCAAAAATGCATTTTGTCATCGCACAAACCCTCATGAAGTATTATGCTTCAGATGCAAGATCCAAGACAAACACAGCTCTGCATATTAGTGCTGCTGTCGGAATCATTAAGGAGAGAGTCATTCATAGGCAATCGTACAGGAAGCTCCTTTATGAATGCGCTCAGAGTGCTGCTGAAAGCGGAGCAAGATCAACAGCAATTAGACATTATGCAACATGTTTCGCACTGCTTCAGGACAATCCCTGGGATGATGGACTGCCGGATGTATACTATGACGAAACACTGCAGCTACATACTAGAGCAGCCGAGTGTCATTTGTACATGGGTTCGTATTCGGAGGCGAAACGACTTCTGAAGGGTGTTTTTCAACATGCGAGGACTGCTGTAGAGAAAGCACCTGCCTGGGTTCTTCAATCCAGAGTGTATGCACAAGAAGGCGACTCTTCTGCAGCATTCAACTCACTAAAATCTTGTCTTGCAGGGCTAGGTGTTTCAATGGATGATGATCCTACTTTTGAGAAGCTTGATACCGAATTTGAGAGACTGGTGCTCAAAATACAATCTTTTGACCAGGATTCTTTGGTTAACAGAGGGATGGCTAAAGATTCGAATCTCGCCGCTGTCGGAGCAGTCCTTGCTGAGACCATTGGAACTGCTTTTTGGACAGATAACCTCATCTTCTATGCCATGACGTTGATAATGTTAGACACACATCTGACTGTAGGCAACTTTCCACAAGCGGGTATGGCATACTTGTACCTTGCGAAGATATCAATCACACGATGTAAATGATTAAGTTTGCCAGCGATATGGGTAACATTGCTCTCGATCTGATGGACAGATGGCGAGACTCTTACACCATGGGCCGGGGTGGCACACTTTATCCGCTGTTTGTAGGCCATATTCAAGTCAGCATCCAGGAGTCGTTACCACAATTGGAGGGAGCTCTTGAATATGCCATACAAGCTGGCGATAGAATATCTACCATACTTAATTTCGGATTGGCAGGAACTCTGAAATTCTTTGCATCTGAAAATATTGTAGATCTTGAGGCGTTCTTGCAATATGGGTGTGAAGAGGTTCCCAACTGGAACAACGACACTCGGGGAGGGACTATGGCCATTGCCGTGAGACAAGTTTGCCGGGCTCTTCAGGGGAAGACTTCAATCGACAATCCTGAAGAGGTAATGGACGATGAACATCATAACTCAAAGGCTTATAAATTATGGCTCAGGAATTCAATAGCCTATTCAAATCGACCGCTCAT
The DNA here is from genome assembly GCA_007644065.1 of Margaritispora aquatica. Classification (NCBI taxonomy): domain Eukaryota; kingdom Fungi; phylum Ascomycota; class Leotiomycetes; order Helotiales; family Discinellaceae; genus Margaritispora; species Margaritispora aquatica. The sequence continues at coordinate 3,110,330 of VJWN01000001.1, forward strand.
TTTCTACGAAGCACTAGAAGTTGTTCCCCTATATCTCTATGGCTATTTCGATAGAGCCATCGAAGTAGGAGCCCGGACACTGGAGAGTGTTGATGTTATGTGGTCTTCCAGGAATGGACGTTTCTTGATGTTTATACAGGGTCTATCTTTAGCAGGTCTTATCTGGACACAACTCCACGATCCTGTTCTAGTAATGACCAGGGGTCCGAATGGTCAACATGTTGTCAATGGGATCAATGGTCAGCTCAACTCCGAACAGCAAGATGCCAAAAGGAAAATCAACAACTTCAAACGTTTAATCGAAGATTGGCAAACGGTGAACGAGGTGAACTACTTAGCATGGTCTGAATTACTTGCAGCCCAGCTATCCGAAATGGAAGGCGAGCATGGTGAAGCGCTTGTGCATTATGAGAAAGCCCTTGACCATGCTGCAGAAAATGATTTTACATTTGAGGAAGCATTGGGCAACCTCTTATTGGCCGAATTTTTCCTAAGGAGTAAATCGCGTCGAGCTGCTAAGGGAGCACTACGAGAGTCAATTGGACTCTACAGAACCTGGGGCGCCAGCGGAATTGCAAAGCATATTGAGTCAAGCAATAGCCTTTTACTTCAAGGTTTGACCCACCATGAAAGGACGACAGATGCGGCGGTCCAGACTGATTTTGCTGGAGATTCCGCACCAGCTCAATATCAAAATATGGATGGTGTAGATGACGAGCAGCGACAACAAACACGCGATCTGATTACCGAAACAAAGGGCGATAGAATTGGTGCTTGGCAAGGAGGCTCAGCTCGGCCGGCAGCTGGATCAGGGTTACCAGAGCTTGACATGCTCGATCTAACCTCCATATTGGAGAGCTCGCAGGTCATCTCAAGCGTTCTACAGGTTGATCAACTACTCAAGACAATGTGTGAATTGATCCTGCAAAACTGTGGTGGCTTGGCAACGTCTGCTGCCATTATCGTGGAGGAAGACGACCCAATTGGATGGAGTATCGCTGCGAGTGGTGATCCAGAGAGCGGGGCCCATGCCCATATCCCTGGAATACCTCTTACAGAGAGTGGGCTGGTTGCCGAAGGTGTAATCCTTTATTGTACACGATTTCGAGAGACTGTCTTTGTGCCCGACCTCATCCGCGACGAGCGTTTTAGTAATGTGACCGAGAGCTGGGCTCTTCGTAACCCAGCTGGCAGGAGCATTATCGCACTGCCGATTTGTCATGGAATCAAGCCTCTCTTAGGCGTTCTTTACCTAGAAGGTGCACCTAATGCTTTCACGGATAGGAATCTGACTGTCCTTCAACTCTTGGTAAACCAGATCGGAATCAGTTATTCGAACGCCTTGACACTCAAGGAAGTGGAGAAAGTATCTGCATTCAACAACTCCATGGTTGATGTGCAAAAAGCTGCTCTTGCAAAAGCTCTTGCTGCTGAAAAGACGGCAAAGCGGGCACAAGCTGAAGCGCTCCATAACGTTACTCTTGCTGAAGAAGCCGCCAAGGCAAAATCCATTTTCCTAGCCAACGTCTCCCATGAATTGAGAACACCACTTAACGGAGTCATTGGTAACTCGGAATTACTTAGGGATAGCGAACTGACCAAAGATCAGGTCGAGATGGCAGATTCAATTCGAGTCTCCGCCGACTTACTCCTGACAGTCATCAATGATATCTTAGATTTCTCGAAGATGGAAGCAGACAAGATGGAACTATATGTTGTCGCCTTCAAAGCCGATGAGATGATGAGAGAAGTGTTTAGGTCGGTGTCTTACAGTAATAGAGACAAGAAGAACGTCAAGAATGTCGAAATTCTACAGGATATCAGTCTCCCTCAATGTTTAATTTTTGGCGACCCAGTACGGCTACACCAAGTCCTTGGTAATTTAGTGTCAAACAGTCTAAAATTTACGGAAAATGGATCCATCACCATTGGTGCTCGCACAGACTGGGAAACTGTGGATCAAGTCAAATTGACGTTTTGGGTGAGGGACACAGGCATTGGAATCCCTCCACAGCAGCTGGTCAAACTCTTCAAGCCTTTCAGCCAAGCAGATGCAAGCACCGCCCGAAAGTATGGTGGAAGTGGCCTTGGCTTGAGTATTTGCAAGTCGCTGATTGAATCTATGATGGGCGGCAAGATCGACCTGGTCAGTACTGAAGGTCAAGGGACAACGGCGGTTTTCACAGTCATATTTCCAAAGGCGAAAGAGGCGGCTGTTGGGGATTGTCAAACGGGTCCAGAATCACCAGCATCAAGACCGGTTGAGCCAGAGCGTTCCACGACGCCTTATTCAGACTTCTCCCATATTCAGCGTGACCAGTTGCGAATTTGCATCGCTGAAGACAACCCAGTAAACAAGAAAATCGCAGTGCAGTTTATGCATAAGCTAGGATTCAAAACTGTACACGCCTATGATAATGGGCTAGAAGCCGTAGAGGGAATGAGAGCAAAGTCGAAAGAGGGAACACCCTATCACATTGTCCTGATGGATGTGCAGATGCCAGTTCTTGACGGCTATGAAGCGACCAAATTACTGAGGAGAGATCCAGACCCAGCCGTCTCTGGCATTCTAGTCATTGCTATGACCGCAAGTGCTATTCAAGGCGACAGAGAGAAGTGTCTGGAAAGTGGTATGAATGATTACTTGGCGAAGCCTGTCCGTTCAAACGTGCTAAAGAAGAAGTTGGATCAGTATATTCAACAGGTAAGATCCCAATCCTCCCAAGTTTCGTCGCTGCGATTAGAATGCTTCACTTTTAAAGTCTGAATTATTTCACATCAAATGGAGCAGATAAGAACAAGTACATCCACAAATGATACCGATGTTAATTACAAGTGTAGCCACCTTCGCCAATACCAAACCTCGAAGAAGAAGCCAAACGAGTGGCTCACAAAGTACTCAAAGAAGTAAACGGCACGGCAGCGTTAGACACCAGTTACGTTTCAACTCCCACAGGCAACACACCTGAGACATCAACACCCACAAATCTGTCGCCAAGAGTCCCCGGCGAGCCTTCAGTACAAGCTGGCATGACATTAAGTATTCATGAGCCACAGCCACAGCGCCCATCAAGTCCATTCCGAACAAGCAGCTTTGGAAAAATCAAGAGTCATGCCATAAACTCAGATTACGCACTTCATGAAGATGACATTAGCCCGACCAGCCTACCAGGAAAACTCAAAGATGCACTCATGGTTGAAAAGGAAGGCGTTAAGGGCAAAGAGAAAAGAAGTGAAAGTGGTAGCAGGAAAAGTAGCGGGAAATCCGGCAATGAATCCTCCTCTGTGCGATCGGAACGCTCAGGGAGGACCGGTACATAGGAGCAACAGCATAGTGAAAGATAAGCCAAAGGACGTTCTGGTAGACAGAGTGAAGAATCTTGTCGATGCAACGAAATCCAAATCCAAATGCGGAGAGCTAGACTCATGATGACATGATAGATGAATCTTTCAGCGGCCGACTCGGACAAAGCGAGCAACGCCAAGAAAAAGATGGACGGAGCATAATACATTACGACAAGCAAAGATAAACCTGAGACTCAGACAGCGAATGAAAAAGAGCGATAGCATGGACGAGGTTGTTAGGCTTTTTGGGGATAGGAAAGTCAGACAGATACACGGAGAGGTGGTGCTCATTTTCTCATTAGCGTGGGCGTTGGTCGGGTTATGATTTTGCTTTTGACATTATAAATCTAGTCATTATTACCCTGGATGCGACGAGTGTGGGCTTCTTAGTGAGCACCTGTATATGATGTGCGAAACACAGGAGGGGTTGGGTTGGAATGAATTGTATTGGATTGTATTGCATCAGTAGTGGGAAGGGGGAAGGAGGGGTTTAAACTTGATACCCTGAAAGTTTTGGCTGTCAGTTGGATGAGAGAACGTGAGAAAGAGAGGGGCGAACACTACATAGAGTGAATAAACGAATGAACGAAAGGACAATATATCTCAATCACCATTCTAGGACATCATCCTTGCTTTGTGAGTTTGGTACAGGCACGTTATCTGTTTCTTTGCTACTCACTTCTCCATATTCAACAACATCTTCAAGTGGAAAACTCGACTCGGGTCGGATATCGTTGATGCACAGGTGGTTTTTAGAAATCAGGGTAGCATCTTGAGGTAAGTTGACTGCCTACCTACCTTGAATGATAAGGGATCCCGAGGATGGAAGGCGAGTAAGGTAAGGGTAAGTGAACACAGTCGAAACTTCCATTTTTCATGGCATCAGTGAAGTGATCCTGCATGTGGCTGATGCTTCTATCTCTAACTTTGAGATCGAACTTAAACTCCAGCTTAATATATCCATTGCCCTCACATTCTCTTCGACTATTCAGTTTTTCAATACCGAGTACTGGCTATCTTGAATATCTATACTTTCATTCTTCCTCTTTTATTAATATGGAGGATCAGACTGAGAAGCTGGGAGCAACCTGTAAGTTTCAATGCGGAAAATTGACCAGTCTTCCACTCACGCGATCTCGCTATGCGGAAGCTTGCTAACATCGAGTGGTGTAGTTGTTTCTAATAACTCAGGCATGTCTGCCGAACAAGTTTCACACACAGAGGCATCTATAGTCCTCTGCCATTGTTGCTTTGACGATTTTCGTCCAAACATGATCGAGGTATTGACATGCGGTTGCCATTATTGCTCTAGTTGCTTGCGGAAGTATTTCGAGACTTCTGTACAGTATGGTAACAAATTTCCTCCCCGGTGTTTCCACAACCGAGAAATACCAGTAAGTTTTCTTCCGACTGGTTACTGTCAATGGGGTTATATCTATGAGCTACGATTGCTGATTGCCACACGTGTAGATCGACCATGCGCGGCCTTACTTGATGCCACAGACGCTCAGCATGTTTGTTAAGCGAAAGTTTGAGATTGAGAATCCCGAAGCTACCTACTGCTCGAATGCAAATTGTTCACAACCGCTTGACGAACCTGACGGCACAAAAACAACAGCAAAGTGCTCCACTTGTAACTCACTTACTTGCACTATTTGTAAACGTGCTTCCCATCCTGGGGTTTGTGCAAAGGACACCGATGAAGAGGAAACGGAAGCTTTCTTGAAAGGAAACCGCATGAAACCTTGTCCCCGCTGCAAGACGCCTTTTCAGCTTCTGGAGGGATGCAATCACATTCAGTATGTTGGTACTACATCCCATTTACTATCCGATTATTCCTAACATCATTATTTGTCAGTTGTCCCATATGCATGCACCAATGTAAGATATCATCCTCTTCATGCCAAAAGATAAAATAAATTTCTTGCTTCCAATTTCAAAGGACTCTAATCCACTGACAATTGTATGAGGGTGCTGGTTCTGCTCCTCCGATTGGGGCAATCTCACTCATAAGTGCTCAAACAAGGACTGTGGTTATGGTGATTTTATTCAGGTACTGCTAGCTCTGTGCCTTTTGAAAGTGTTTTTCTCTCGTTCCATTGCAACTGAACAATACTTCAAAGCCTAACTAGTGAGCCAGGAACTTTTGTTGCGTCGGCTTAATGGAAACTTTTCTCCCGCATTTATTCCTGCACAATACCATCCGGCACGGACTGCTGCACTAGCTGTTTCCACACAGCACCAGTCTACCTTAAATGACTTCAACCAACTGACCGCACAGCAGCCGTTTCCCCTCTCTGTATACCAGTCTCGTCTCCACCAGTCCTTCAATCGTCATTATCAACAGCCACAGGTGCGTCCACAGACTTATGCGGAAATCGCTGCAGGCCCACGGACATTGATGCATGAGGCTATTCACGCCCGAGTACCTTCTAGTCTCGGTCCCCAGGCTTCAGCGCCCCGTTTCAGTCAGCTGAATACAACGCCTGACATGCGACATCCTAATAACCTACTGCATTTGTACGCACTCCAGTCAGCAGCTCCTTCTTTGGCGATGACTGAACAGCAATTCCAACAAGCACACAATACCAGACTCAGAGACCTTCGTCAAGATTTTGGTTATGCGCCCGCTTACCTGAATCAGACCCATCGAGTCGCTGCTGATAGTTATCCTCTCCACCCAGCAAATATGCAAGTCGAGCACCAGTGGACTCGTAATGTCCAGACCAGCGATGGCGAACAAGCTGTTACTCATCTCGAAGCAGAGAGCCTGGCGACTGCGCGTGCTATGGGGAAAGCTTTCCAGATTGAGGAATGCAGCCACATAAAATGGATTCGGACGTACACCCATGCTCGCTGCGACGATTGTGGTGGACCTCAGCCCGTTACACCACACCGTTTTCAGTGTGAGAACTGTCCGAAGAGACTATGTGAGTCTCTTACTTCCTACTCTATCTTCCAGCCTAGATTTTGCTATAAGACAGAGAGCACGTCCAGGTGACTTTAGTGATAAATGAAGGGTAAGTATTTGCTAATAGTAATTTTTACTAGGTACCGCTTGTTGGATGGAAATTGGAAAAAATGCAGGCCTTGTCGCAGTGCCAAAATACACACATTAGTACTGTCCCTACACCTGCTGTGCATGTCTTAGCATGAATATTTGGGTTGAATGGGCTTGGCGGTGTTGTTTGACGGATATAAATGCGGTTCTGTTTCCCTTTGTTGTGTGAACTTTCGAGGTAAGGTCAGATGTAAGGTGTGAATGGATTTGGGGAAGGCAGGAACAGCGATGTATTCTTCTCAGCGTTTGTATATCTACATTAGAATATGGATCTTGTAGCTTACTGTTTTCGTGAGTCTGGGAGGTACAGGTCAAGATTGATGGTGGTGATTGAGCTTGTTGTGATAGGGTGATTAAGCGAGATCCTAAAGGCAGATGATCTCTTTCTACATATGAGAGTTGGGGAAATCGCAGCTCTCTTCGAGCTGAATCATTGGAGAATAGTGTTGATAAATATTCAAATTCATATAGGAAATAGTTTATCCACCTGAATATCTCTATATAGGAGACCTACACAAAGAAGTTCGATGAATATCCAAACATCTATCTCCTAGCACATCTGAAGAAATAACCTACTCACTCTCTCCACATTTGAAAGTAGAACGTGATTAGTGAAAAGCAGATGTCCTTTAGGTTAATTGATAATATAGCATAGTAGGTTGGAGATAGATGATACCAGCTATCGAGCTGCTTGACTTTGTTTTCGTGAATAGGTATGCTTTCAAGCTCCAACACACAGATAGATACATTCACTCACTACTCTTTCCGAAAAGGTTGGGCACATAGAACAAAAAAAACAAGGACCGATGCAAGGAGTGACTAATATAGCTAACCAGACTACGATATTGGAAGGTATAGCTCAGCGAGAAACTCGCGAGGAACTTGAAATCATACTGTAGTATTGTGTTCAATTTCGATTTCAATTTTGGATTAAATTTTCACGAGTCCGCTTTGCTTTGCTTCGCTTCACTTCATGCACAGGATAACAAAGCTTTTTATGGTCGGCCATGTAACTGAATCTATGGTAGTGTTAGCATTCATGCTAGCTGTAAGTTAGAATAACTAGCTTGGATTTGAATTCAAGTGAAAATAGAACAGCACATCATCGCCTCAGTCTTAGACTCAGACCCAGATACTTGCCTACTTAGTTTCTATTTCCAAATTCTAAATTTGCTTCGACTTCGACTCCTCGCTCAACCTCTCTCTACATTCGTACCGCGATATGGGGGGAGAAGAGAAGAGAGGCATACTTTGTGCCTGTGCAAAAGATATCGCGTCAATCAACTCTCATAGGTATGCAAATACATACATACCGTACTGTACCAATCTGCCTCATCTCTAACTTGCCCGGATCTAGAACAGACACACACTCTCCCTCTCGCTCAGCAGCTATCACTTGAGCTACCATGTCATGCCATGCATAACCTCGCTAGGTATTAATGTTGAGATCCCCTTTTCCTTCTCCTTCTTCATCTTCGCCTTCAATCTCAACTTGCTTAGCTGCACAACACAATCTGCATGGCATACCAGTACCTAATATAGCGCACAAGCGCTGCCTGTGTTGTTGTCCATGTGATGAACTCACAGCAGTAATTGATGCTGGAAATCTACAGCGAGCAAGCAGTGCTCTCGTTATCAGCTAAAGAAAATTAGTCAATCAAGCTAAATCATTGCCAATTCCTCCTCTTTCCCCTCCCCCTCTCAGTCTGCTCCCTCACTTCTTTCCCCTCTCCTCATCTCATCCCCTGCCCTCCTCTTCAGCAAAACCCCCTGCCACCAAAACGCATCATACATCATCTAACATACACCATATACCACACACCATACACCACACCCCCATCCTTGGCCACGATCACCAACCCACCACCAATCCACCACCCAGTCACTCACTTACTTCCATACCAACCCAACGGACGAACGAGCCAACCAGCCAGCCAGCCAACCAGCCAGCCAACACCAGCCAATTACCAACAAACCAACCACATAACCACACAACCACACAACCACGCAAAGTACTCGTAACCCATAATTTGCACCAAGTGACAAGTCAGCCCTGCTCACTCACAGGCTCACTCGCGTGCCTGAACGGAGACAAGATCGTCACTGCAGATCCGTTCGTTCGTCCGTTCGTTCGATCGTTCATTCGCACCACCCATCCACCCACTCACCACTCACCATACACATACACAATAAACCCAAAATACACACCGAAACACACAGATGATTCAACTCAGCACTCCTCCATTCCACCTACCACCTACGATAACCGAAACCCCATAACCAATAACCAACCCAAGTCCAAATCCCCTCTTTGCATATACATGAAACAAATGAAATGAAATGAGATCGCTGATCTCCGATTCCTCGCCATCGGGCAGGTGGGCAGATCAGTACGTATGGCTGTTGCGTACTGCGTACTAACTACTCGTACATCACCGTCTATCTGTTTGTCTGAGTAGTACCTTACCTAGTTGACGCAGTCGCTCACCCGCTTGTGCTTTCCCATCAGATCCGCCTGCAAATGCACTGGTTTCATTTCTGTGGTGGAAGTTGCTATCGCTTGCACTTGCCATCTCCCCTCCTCTCCTCATCTCTCTCACGCAGTCTTTCAGCATCACCTACCTAACCATCAATCAATCAATCACCTATCATCTCATTGCAGCCTCAAGAACTGGACAGAAAAGTGAGTTGAGTGACTCACTTCCTCACTATATTTCACCTCACCGCTAACTCACTCACTCACTCTTCACTCACCGCCAATTCCATGTGAAAACGCAATCGCCCTCCCCTCCCCTCTCCTCTCCTCTTTCACCATAGCCATGGAGAAGCACGTCTAGTGTCGTGTGTCGTGTCGTATCAGCTCGTCTCGTCTCGCGTTGCCCGGTCAGGTAGACAGACCGACAGACAGATATGTTCCTGATATTTCGATCATGCCCGATCGAGAGCGAGTGAGTGAATGCCATTGTTACACGAGAGAGGGGAATTTGTTGATCCTGATCCTTACCACTACTCTCGATCTTTCTTTCCTTCTTCCATATGGAATCTCACCGGGTTCTCCGAATTCGATGTGACCGATGTCTTTCCCATGTTCACCACCACCACTCTCGTTGTTTCCTTCTTTCTTGTGGGATCTCACCGAGTTCCCAGAATCCGATGTGCCCAATGTCTTTCCCATTATGTGACGAATGTATGACTCCCCACTCTCGATGCCCGCCGTCCCACCAAGTGATCTGATGAGGAGTGAGGTCCGAATCCAAGTCCAATTCCAAGTCGAAGGCCAAGCCGAACCGCCAATGCGATTCTCAGCCGGCTATCCGAACACCCTTCCTCCCTCCCTCTCTTGATGGGCCGTCTTACCCGAAGCTACCTTGGTAAGGTTACTTACTAACCTACTTACCAACCTATCTCGCATAATCACCAAGCTGACGCAGCATCATCATTAGCATTCACGAATAACTGGTAAATCCTCATTGCAGCCTCAAGAATTACGCAACGTCAACTAAGAAGCCGAGTACCATAACCAGGCAGTCTGATTAGGCATAACTATAAAAAGACGCTCAATACGAGACCGAGTGCAAAATCCCGTGCCTGACTGCGCTGCGCCGCCATGTGCTATGTCACCTCAACCTGTCAAAGCTGCCTATTCCCTTCACTCCCATCCCCGCAATCACCGACTGGTAGGTACGAGTATGGTACCTCGTAACCCGACCTTCCCAAATACTCCGCCATGCCATGTAATGCTATGCCATGCTATGCAAATGCAACTGTAATCCGGCTATGCATGCATGAATTCTGCACTGCTCTTGTCTTACACTCCAGCCCTGTCCAGCCCTTCCCTGCTCTGTCCCGTCTCTTGTTGGATGTACGGGAGGTATGTATCTCGGAGCCTTTCTCGGGATGCACAGTACAAAAGTCGAGCACACCTCAGCCAGCATCAGCATCCCACCTCGGGATGCAAGCGCCTCCGAGCCCAGCCTTGCCTGAACTTGTTCGGAACCAGCCTCTGTGCCGACGCCACGCCCACCAACCTAGTCTCGGGATCACATCGCCTAAGCAATGTGATGGGGATACCGGTCTGTTCTCGGTTCTGGCTGCATGGAGGAGTAGGCATGGACTTTAGAATGGCATCGTGATCATGACGAAAGTGTATTTGCCGTTTGCTTCTTTTTAAATGCCTCATGCTGCGTCGTAGCGTGTTACACCGCAGGAACTTTTTGCTCTGAATAAAGCCTCCGGTAAAAAGAAATCGGTGAGCAAAATTGCAACTGTACGTATAATCCGGTGAAGAAAATTGACTGTTGAAAAGTCAATAGAAAAAAAGAGAATATTGCTGTGCAAATTCGAGCCACCCTGCTCCCGATATCGCTATCGTCTGAACGAGTTTGCGGACAACGACACGACTTCTGCGCTCGAAGCTGAAAGCAGAGATCGCCACTGCTGTGCCAAGAGCGTTTTTCCTGATCATTCAAAAGAGTGACACAAAGCAACATAAGAAAGGGGTTGCATGATCTGGTGCGAGGCTGGAAGGCTAGAGAGAATCATACTGCGACGTCGGGAAATAGAAAGCCTCACTTTTGGTCTTATGTTTGTGCTCGCTCACCGGGCAAGGAAAGGGGTATTCGTACCGAGTTCTACGCGTAGTCAATATTTCGTAATGTAGAGCATTTGAGATTGTTTGGATAGTTCCAAAATTTTTGTGTTGCTTTGAAAAACGATGGGTTTCTTCCAAGAAGTGGGATTGTTGCTCTTCCCTTGCAGGCTGATGCCGAATTGCAAAATGCTGCATACGAGGAGAAACCTCCGAAGTGGACTAAGAACAAATGCTAAAAGAAATACGACATAGAAATGGTCTGTGGGTCCAATTGATTGTTTGTCTGAACGCCCAAACACCCAGATGAAGACATGAGTTAACCAAAAAAAAGAAGAAAAAAGAAAAGAAAAATACCTCAGGAGCAAATACATAGGACATGGGATGAGCGGAGAGAATGCCATGCGTTATGTATATCGACAAGGCATTGGTTCAAGCTGCAGTACCAACTACATGATAGGACGACAAGTTGTACCAGCTTCTTGTGTCACGAATTCCTTTTGACCATGGCTGCCATGTGCACGTAACACAGAACGACCATCTCGATCAGGTACCAGCCCAGGTCGCACAGCATTGACATCAAAGGCTCACACGGGTGTAGCACAGCTGCTGCCGGCCAGGTACCACTTGGTGGGGGAAAACCGAGTCTAGCAAACTTCAAGTGCCTGCTTTTCTTTGCACACGAGCAAGCTGTCGTGCCATCAAAACTTCAGGAACAGCGTGATATTGCGTGCTCAATGCTACTTGCTGCACATGTTGTGGTGAAGTGCTTAATCAGTTTACAGCCTGGTTGCACAAAGCGTTCTTGTAAAAGACGGAGAATTTTCAGCTGAGCACAGCAGAGGGGTAGATACTGTTTGCTAATGTGCAGGAAAGAAGCATCAAGCGTCGTGACATTGAACTATTTAGTCAGCTAGCCACAGTTGTTGAGTCGAGCATTTTGAGGTAAGACATATCATCTCAATTGCATGTAGGACGAAAATGCAAACGCGACAATGGGGTGTCCGGCTGGATTCGGCCAAAGACCAGTCGATGTTCAGCGATCTTATCTCGTTGTTTGGTCATGTGGAACCAAATGAAAGCAACCATCAATGAAGAGAAAAGCGTAAGATGACATGTAACAAGTAAGACAAAATGCAGTCAGATCTTCAGCAGTAGAAAACAGGAAGCAAATGAGGGTTGGCCACATTTCAAGGCAGTTCTCCAAAAGCAGGCCTTTCAAGGCTGAAAAGTTGGCTCGCATAATCAACCAAGGTGTCATGTAATCCTGAGGAGGCTGATGTTTTCGAGCTGTCTTATTCTACTCGCTTCTTCGGTGAAGGAGGACGAAGGGAACGCTGCGGCCCGGGGCAGGAAACAGAGGGCTGGTAATGACTGCGGGGTATCATTGGTAATTGATCAGCCGGAGTAACAGAGGATGGATGATGGGTCTCGAGGGGTCTGCTGAGGATGCGATATGTCAGATTAACCATTCACTAAAAATGACAGAAGAGATGCTTGGAGCATGTTGCATAGCCTTGCATACATGTTGCAAGGAGAGACCACTGCGAGTGGTCTGTGTTTGAAAGCTTTGAACGAGTCTGACGGGACATCGAATTGAGGAGGCATCTTTCGTATTCGTTGGAGCTTGTGGCCGAGTAAAAGCAGCATAGAGTCGTGTGCCTTTCAACCTCTAATTCCGCGAATGAAGCATGTTTGTAAACATCATTTGGCCTCGGACCGGTAGGTTGCTTGCATGTCAGGCAATCCTCTTTGGGATGGACCCCCACGCTTTAGGATAACAAGACCTCGAATTGAGGAAGAATGGGCAGGGCTTGCATCTGCTGATGATGCTGATAGTGCTATTGATATTTTTTTACGTTGCGCTGTAAAAGAGGTAAAAATACATGGTTGGCTAGATTTCGAGGCTGATCATCCAGATCGTCTTGATCTGGTGTCACGGTGGGACAGAATATTAAGCATTTTGCGACAAATCGAACATGAGCTGCAAGAAAAAAAACATCGCACTTTGCGGATTGATCATCGAACAATATCAAGACGACTGATGCTTCTCGGATTACTGGTGAAACCACCTGAAGGAAGAAGACAAACATGAAGACATAATGTGAGAATGAGAAATCAAGCCATGGTAATGATTCTGCACCTTGCAGCACCCGTGGCCACTCAATAGCCTTCGTTCTTTTTGTGCATATTGCATTTGCATGCAGATCAAGACGCATCCACCTCAAGAAAGAAGGTCACCCAAAAGTTTCAAAACTGCTAAAATTCGACTAGAGGGCTCTTGGCTATAGCGCGTTTGCATCCGCAGTTTCGTAAAAATAAATAATGGAAATGCTGAAGGCTTCATTCAACTTTGACGTACCGTTGGGGGGCGAAGCTGAAGCTCTCGAGTTTGGAAATGGTGGGGAAATAAGCGATGCCATGCTGACAACAAATCCCAAGGAGAGAGAAGCCAGCACCATGATGTGATGACCCCACAATCTATTTGCGTACCCCAAGGTGATTCTCACCTCAGTTTGATTGCGCAGATAACGAATGGCGTTTTGCGTCTTTGCAGATCGAAATAGCGTGTCATGTGAAACACGAGCTCGCAAGGGTGTGACCTTCCAGAAGGATTCCTCGTATGTGCAAGGCATATGCATAAAAACGGAGCAAGTTGGGGAGGGGTGATGTGAAGTGAGGTGAGGATGAGCACAGTGAGTGAGATGAAGTTCGACCCGCCATCCATCAAACATCCCAAGAATCCAAGACGGAAATTCGGAATGTTCTCTCAACTGTCTTCGTGGACAAGAACTCGAAATCATCAGACGATGTTCTTCTCGTAACCCGCACTGTCCTACATGTGTCATGCAGGAAGCTTCTATTGGAGAAATGGTGAAGCGAGCTTGCACCATTTTCAAGCGAGGACACGCCGGGACATTCGGAAAGTTTCAACATTTGTATTGGAGAAGACGGACTTAACTCCGACCTGAAGTCATACCTAGGTAGCGTTCATTATCACGCGCCGACTTGAAGGGAGAATGGAAAGTATACCGATGAAGGGCATAATGGACCACGAGGAAGTGGTTAGATTTCGGGGCTTTGAAGATGCGATGATTTGACACATCTGTTCAGCATTCCCCTCTCCTTGCTGTCTCTGCATCGATCGACACTTGAATTTAGACATCCATTTCAAGGCAAGCAATACATACGGTTGGACAAAAGCGAGACCTTGAACCTCCAATGATTTAATTGCCGCTCCACGATCCAAACGTTTTGGCATATCGATTGCATGCGTGATGGAATGCTCTCCACTTCTGACGGGACCAAGAGTCAAGAACCCCATCATCCTCTGTCGAATGTTGCATCGAGCATCAGGTGTGTGAGACGGCAGATGAGAAGAGAATGTGAGGATAGGATAGGATAGGATAGGATAGGATAGGATAGGCAGCGTAGCCTACCTATCATTTCTTGACCTCCAATGCAGCAAAGCTCCCCGATCGAGATGACTTGATGCGGGCGTGTGTGCGCGTCCATTTGTGTGGTATGAAGTGTGTGAAGTGTGTGAAGTGCGAAGTGTGAAGTGGTTCTTGCTTCTGACATTCGCAAACTTGGAAACCGGATGGTATCTTCCTCACCTCCTTGATGTGCTTGGAAATGTCACTATGAATGGAAGGAATCTCGAAAGCATCTCTTGGGGGTGACAGGTGGGTGGAATGAAAGGTGGAATGAAGCATCATTTCATTTCATTTCATTTCCTCAACACTCATCAAAGCAACACTTCATTTCCATGTTGCTTCTTTGCTTTTTTCCATCCTTCCATTCTTTCTATTCCTACTAGTATCGAACCCGCCTTGATTCAAGTGCACATGAAGTTCATCAGGTGATTTTTCTTTCTTTTTCGGTTGGTTTTCATCCCTAGGCCATTCGCAAACACATTTCCTTCCTCCATTCGCCCCTCTCACTCTCACTCTCACTCACACTCACACTCACACTCACACTCACACTTCATCCTAGCTCCGAGGTGTCCCGAGTTCGTGTCACGCTCCACACAAATGAGTGCGAGGTGGAACTGCTGGAAAGTTACAACGGTGCGGGATCGATGGGTGGTACGTGCCTTCCCTTGACCTTCGAACCCCATCCGGGAGCATGGCTCCAACGCGGATTGGTGGATTGGTAGAAACGGCAGAAATATGGCATGCATGGGGCAGCAATCTCTCGAGCTCGGCTCCCAGCTAAGCGGATTAGAGACAGGGGGAAATATCTCCTTCCCTCCTTCCTTCCTTCCTTCCTTCCTTCCCCACTCGTAAAAGCAGCGGTATCCACCAGCCACGACAGCCACTCTCCCCTCTCCCCTCTCCTTTCCTCTCCTCTCCTTTTCCCTGTTCATCTTTCACCTTCGTCTGCTCCTCGCCTGGTTGTTTGTTTGGCTGGGCTCGCCAATTCCCCCAATTCCATTGCCACTTCCACTTCCACTTCCACTTCCCACTCCAGCCCATCCCGCTCCTCACTCATTCATTCATCGACTCAGCAAGTACGAGACCTTGACCTTGACCTTTCGACAATCCAGGATTTCCCTGATTTTCCGATGCTACCCACAGACATTGGCACATTGCACTTCTTGGATTCGCTGGCTCAGGAACCTGAAACTTATCCACATATTTTGCATCTTGCCTTTCCCTGCTTCCTCCTCCTCCTCCTCCTCCTCCTCCTCCTCCTCTTCTCCTCGTTCCGATTCATACCCATACTATAGTCAATCTGTCGGACTCATCACTTTTTCCCAACATCCACACCACGTTCTTCCTCGGGACTGAAGAAGGAGGACAAAAAGGAGATGAAGAGAGACAAGGAGGAGATGCCAAACATCTTTTTTTTGTTTTAGCCTCTCAATAGTTGCCTTTTCTTGCCTCTGAAGAAACAAAACGTGGACTTCATGGTCTGCCAAGTATAGGGGAGGAATCCGATGCGAACGTGGAGGTCTTGTTGATAACCTAAACTACTACCGGCTGCAGTTCCAGGTTCCAGCAAGGACAAGCTGGTTGGACCGCCGGACAACAGATGAACGCAGATGAATGCAGATGAACGCAGACGAACACATATTTTAGTGTGTGCCATGCAATTGGCCGAGTCGACTGTGCTTTGGCAATGTGTATCATCGTACTATAACGACGGGCAAACAAAGGCAACGAAGACAGTTCTAGAATCTGGATGCTTCGATTCCACCACCAGCTCCGAAATTTGAAGGAAGGCGTGCCTATGCCTCATTGTTGATTTAGTGCCAGTGCAGAGACCGGGACCTTTACACGCGATTGCGGAGGCGGAGATGAATCGTGGAAGTTAGTGAACCCACTGAACTTGTAGTAGGATCGTCAATCCTGAAATTCGATGACGAACCCCCCAACCCTCAATCTCAATAGCAACCGAGCTGATATCTCCTGAGATGAGACGGAGCCATCTCAGATTCTCAGATTCTCACATTCCGTATGGCAATTCAAATCACTGCTGCTTTAAAAACATCAACATAAACACTAACATAACATAACCTAATTGTTGCAAGCTTGAACCTCTCCAGCAATGAGGAAGAACACATGTGTCTTTCAGCCCAACAGAGCCAACCTTTCCTGGTTGGTGCTAGTCTTTGCTTGTCATTGGCGGGAGTCTTGCCCTACGGCTTGGCTCAAGTTGGGTGTGGATGGTGTGTGGATTGTTCCTGAAAATGATCATCATCGTTATCGATATCGATAATGTCGAATTCTAAGGTACCAAGGGTAGATCTTCGAAATTTCCATTTTTTTTTCTTCTTTTGTTCACTACATCGGATGGCGCGTTGCTAAGATCAACCTTCAACCATCGAAGGTTGTGAATTTCTGTTACACGCCTCTACGGACTCAACCAGCCTGCGGACACTGCGCATACTCAAAACCTGCACCAGGATATTATGACCATCGTGATCATAGCATTAGCTACACTATCTTACTGCATACATTAATGCTTCCTTTTTGCACTGCCTCTTGGAAACTCTCCTCACAATCCTTCGCTGACGCCTAAAAATGGTTACCTATCTTACCCAGAGACTCAACGAATAATCACATCCATATTGATGTTAGCCGCAGTTGCGACGCATACTCATCAACCAGCCCCTATTTCTGTACTTCTTTCTGCACAGTAGGCTCATCTCATATGCAAGTATGTTTGTACATAACCGCACGAGAAAGCATGGGAGGTACCTCTTGCGTGCAGGTAGAGGCAGAGAGGCAGAGGGATACGGAAATACCCTCCCTCTCTCCCAAGACGGGCAAGACGTACAAATAATAGCCGTGGACTTGCCAATATGCATATGCAGGTTGCACATTCTGCGATACCATGAATAACAAAGTCAGAGTAAGGCGACATACTCACACCATAGCCTTGACTATCCAATAACTAATCTAAGGACACCGAGATTCATTTTCATCGCTCATTTTCCAGCGCTTATTACTTATTCTGTCGACCTTGGGCAGACTGGGCAGGCCGACCGACCATGAAGGCACAAATAATATCCAAGCTGTGCCCAAAAATTGTTTCGTGTGACCTGACGACATGGGAGATAAGAAAGCCAACGATTGAGATTCATCGTGCATTCGTGCTTTCGTGCTTCCTGCATGAACAAGGTCTTTAAGCCTACCAAGCAGCAGACCAAGCAGCGTGCAACTAGGCCCCCCAGCTATTATGACGCGCGATGCTCAATTCCAAGCCAAACCACGAGGGAACAAATTTGTCCTAAATCGAGAGATGGATTCGCCAAGCTCGCCAAGATTACCTTTGGGTAACGTGAAAATGTGGAAAACGAGGCAATACGACAATGTGCTTGAGCTAATTGAGGGTGATGGGTGATGAGGAAAGTAGGTACTGCTCGCTGTGCGGAGTACGAGAATGTGTCTAATCAACGACCTGTGAACCTGTGAACTGCCCTTGTCGTCGAGGACAACCAATGTGCGCCGAGCGGTGTAGGCCGAGCAGTGAGGGGCACAAGAAAGAATGGTGGCTCGTTGGGCTTTCTAAAGAGTGAAAGGAAAAATCGTACCTGATCTTCTCCTGTCCCTGGTCGAAAAACATGTCCACGAGACCCTCGAGATGGCAATCGTCTCGTTGATGAATGTGAAAGGCAACGGAAGTGTCCAGTAATAAGGGCATGCAACAAACAACAACGATATGAGCGGTGAAAAAAAAGCATTTGCAACCTTTCCCTCCCCCCATGGAAATGATGAAGCTGTTCCCCTCGGGCGACCAGTGAGAGATATGCAAATGACAATATCGGTAAGACATGTCAAAAGGGAAACAAAAAGAGTAAAGAGTACTTGGGCGCAACGCATCCTCAGGTTTCCTTTTGGGCATTATTATTGTTGTTTGCACTTTTGATCTTCGATCTCTGATCTCTGGTCTCTTGATATTCATGTCAAAGAACGTTCTCAGCTGAAGAAGGGAATTGCGTCAAAGATTCAACGATCTCCTCAGTGATCAACATCAAGCAACTTTTCTACATACCACTCAACCCACCCACTCGCAATCCCACACTTCCACTTTATTAGATTACTCTACCCCCCAAACACCACCTGTTGAGAGAGCCCGGCCGAATTTATATTCACCTCGTACAGCTCAGGCAAGCAAGACGGCACGGTTATTACCTGGAAGCAAGCAGACGCAAACGAAAGCAGAAAGGGAACTCAGCAACAGCGACAGCAGCAGTTGCAGGACAAAGCTACATACCATACCGTAGAGCAAATCAACGGCAGAGGACCAAGCTGTTTGCAAATTAAAACCAAAATAGTCGAGGTAGCTATTCCGAGCTACATTGATCTGGACTCGTCCCTTAGCCACCATCGACTCACTTCGCACCACATTATCACTTTATATCCTACCTCTGCACCACGACTACCTGACTGTTTTGAGTGCCGCTTCCCCATATTGAACGGGACCTGTACCTGTCAAGAAACATCAAAACCATCGGAAACATCAGAAACGACGTGGAGTACCCGGACACATCACCTTATAGCACTTGTCACTAAGTCGTTTAACATCAAACGAAACAAAAATAACAATCTCGTCAGAAAGTACCATACCATCCATCCATCCATCCATCCATCCATACCATCCATATCATCCATACCCAGGGCTTACCAGAAGTACGGAGTACGAAATCAAAAAGCTTGACCCACAGGTTTCTTATCCTGCAAATCTACGATTAGGAATCCAAATCGTCAATCGTCAGGGGGGGGAGAGCAAGGCCCATCCCGGCGCAAAAAAAAAGTTAATTCACTTTTTGGATGTTTGCGAGCAAGCAAGTGGGCAAGTAGTGGGCAAGTGGCAAGTGAGTGGAGAGACAGCAAGCAAGATCAAGCTGCTCCTGCTGCTGCTGTAACGCAACGACGCACACATTCCAGTAGCACCGGAGCACTGAGCACGATACGCTAGGGTACGCTAACCATACCAAACCTTACCCATACCAGACCCATACCCATCCATACCATCCCACACCCTTACCCTTCACGCTACCAAACGGCGACCCGACCGCATCACGCCAGCGCCAGTCCTCCATCATCACTCATCAAGAAACCTGGCACTACCTGGCACAGGGAGCACTGGGAGCACTGGGAGCACTGGCAAAACTGGCAGTGAAAAAGAGCAGCACCTGCCTGCCTGCCTGCCCCTTCCCCAAATAATCAATTCCCCTTTCCGTTTCCGTTTCCAAAAACCCCCCTTCGTTCCTTCCCTTCGCTGGTCGACACCACCCTCCCACACACCCCCCTCCACCACCACCTCACGTCCTCGAACACTCGAATTCTCGACTTCTCTATCCGGCTTCGAACATCGACAACACTTAACACTCGACATCATTGACTCACCTTTTTACTTACAAATTCACCTCATCGTCGTCGTCGTCGTCGTCTTAAGACATCACATCTGCGCGCATTGCTCAATCATCATTATCATCATCACCATCATTGTCGTCGCTAGGCTCAAGCAATTCTTTCCTTCAGCAATCGAGATCGAATTCTGGTTTTCCAATTCTACCTACCTACCTTACCTTACCTTTACCGACATCCATCCGCCTCCCGTACAGAATTACCATAAGCGTCCACAACTACATTACTGTACCTCCTCCCTCGTACGGCAAAAGGTACTTACTTCTTTGTGCATTACCAGCAAGTCAAAAACGAACGACAGGACCGAGCAATAAATTCCCCACGCCTACGCCCACGCTGCTGCTGCTGACGCTCACAATCGGCACGAACTGCAGCTGGCTGGGATCACAAAACTGCCCTCTGCCACTCTCTGCACTACAACCACGCACCACCGAGAACGACCCCCCCGTGTGCGACGCTTAAAATAATTCCGCAATAAGCCTGGTGCAGCTGCGATCCAACTTTTGCGAATTCGATACCGTCAACAGGGCTGTCGACGAGGCCACCTGACTTGCGATTCACAACAGCATTTAAGAACCCAGGCTATCTCGACCCGGCTTCACTTCCCACTCGGGCTATCCGCTGCACATACCCAGGCTCAAGTTCTCTCAGGTCCCCCTCACACTCAGTTGCGCCAGCGAAGCACAAGAAGACATGCGTCCGTCTACAGATATATGGTCCTTATCCTAAACCTCGACCCCTAAACATCTGCCGGGCCTGCTGCAAGCCTGCGCGATTGGGCAATTCACACGAAATCCGATATCCTCGTCCTCAAGTACCTCAGTACTCGTCATGTCTTCTTCACCAAGTCTTTCTCACTCGAACACCAACTCCAATGCTTCGTTGAGCTTGTATTCCAGATATCCCAAACCACACCATGTCCAGACAAGCCTTCTTCCGCTCCTCAATTCCAACGCACCATCCGTTCCGCATTCTGCCTTCTCTACGTCCTCGGTGACTACCTCGAGCTCACTCCAAACCTCGCCCATCATGTCACCCGAAAGTGCACAACTTATTACCAACAACTCCTCCATCCAAGGTTCTCCCGATCACCTTCGTGGCCGTGAGGCCGACCTCGCCCTTCCTCCTTTCGAGCTTCCCGAATCCATTGTCTCGCGAAAGTCAAGTCATAGTGCTATGAGCGAAGCCATATCTGCCAACAAGTCACCGAACCTGATTCGCAGATTGTCAAATCGTGCTTCCAAATTTGCTGGGCGAAGACGTCAATCTTCTACCACGGCTATGAACCGAGATCACAGCTCAGGCCCAGTGATCATGAGACGGCGGAGCGACAGTACGAATACAGCTCCCGAAGGTGGAAGGGGAGCCTTCTACACAGATTCAGACGATGATAGCACATGGGACTTCCGTGACGAACCGACATTATGCAGCAACGATGGCACTCGTGAGTCTCCAAGCGCGACTGTATCCGTGGGCTCGAGTACACCATCTGCAACTCCTGGTCCTGGCCCTGTTGTACCCTCCATTCTCCTCCAAGGAACGTCCATGACAAAGGTTACCAAGAAGAAGAAGAAGCTTTTGACTTTCGTTCTTGAGAAAGAAGCTGCCAAGGTCTCTTGGGACAAGTCTCGCCCGTCAAAGTCTTTCTACATCGATGATATCAAAGACATTCGAGTGGGTGTTGATGCACGCAATTATCGTCAAGAGTTTGGAGTTGCCGATGGTGATGAGTCAAGGTTCTTCTCTATCGTGTATGCCGTTCCGGACAAGTCGAAAGGAAAGTCCCAAAAGGTCATGCATTTGATTGCCAATGATGAACAGACTTTTGATTTATGGACTTCTACACTAGACGCCATGTCGAAACATCGTCTCGATTTCATGCAATCGCTCTCATCTTTCCACGACAAAGCTGTCCGTACCTACTGGCGAACAGAGATGGACAAGCTCTTCCAAGATAAACCTCACGCCGAGGATGATGAAGAGATTACGATCGCTGGCGTGGAGAGGCTTTGCCGATCTCTACACATTCATGGTTCCTCCAACTACCTCAAGTCCAGGTTCGATCAAGCTGATGTGACACGGTCCGGTCGGCTCAACTTTGCCGAATTTCAGGAGTTCGTTAAATTGATGAAGCGAAGGGAAGACATTCGAGCGATTTACCGAGAACTGGCTCGTGATTCGGAAAAGGGCCTTTCATTCGCAGAATTCCTCACGTTTCTGAAGGAGATTCAGAATGAAGACGTTTCCAACGATCTTGCGCATTGGGAAAGCGTTTTTGCTAGATTTGTCCGCCGTTCCAAGTCCAAAGAGCAAGCACACCAGGATGCCCTCGATGGCGAAGAGGGACGAATGAATGAATCAGCTCTGTCAAGCTATCTGGTTTCAACCTTCAACATCCCAATGCGTAGCCAGCCAGCTCAATATACTCTCAATCGTCCTCTCAACGAGTACTTCATCTCAAGTTCTCACAATACCTATCTTCTTGGCCGCCAAGTTGCAGGCCAGTCAAGCGTCGAGGCGTATATTTCTGCTCTGAACCGTGGTTGTAGATGTGTCGAAGTTGACTGTTGGAATGGAACGGATGCACCAGTCGTGATGCATGGCCGTACGCTCACAAGTCAGGTCTCCTTCAGGGATGTCATGTCGACTATCAGCAAGTACGCGTTTGTCAAGTCACCATATCCACTCTGGATCTCGCTCGAAGTTCACTGCAATCCCCAACAGCAGGCAATGATGGCCGAAATCATCAAGGAGACCTGCGGCTCAAAGCTTGTTACTCAGCCAATTGATCCATCCATTGAGCAACTTCCGTCTCCATCACAACTAATGCATCGAATCTTGATCAAGGTAAAGAAGCCTCGCCTTTTCGAAGACAACATTACCTCTGAGCCTGCGCCTGGTAGACACCGTGGAAATAGCCTGAACTCTCCATACATGCGCCCTCAGCAGTTTGACAATTCTCTTGTCTCGGCTGGCCTCCTGCCTCCAAGCCCTTACTCCAAACCCACGAAGGTAATGCAACGCAGCCAGCAATTAAAATACTCTGGAGGTGAGGGACAAGATAGCAGTGCTAGCAGCACAAGCGATACGGAAAGCAACAGCGACGACATTGCTGTGGCTCAAGACAGCAAATCAAACAACAAGACCAGCAACATTGTCAAAGTCCTTGGAGAACTCGGTGTCTACAGTGCTGGACTCAAGTTCCGCAGCTTCGACAACCCGGAGAGCAAGACCTACAATCACATATTCTCATTCATGGAGAATACTTTCGATAAGAACAGCAGGACCACCGAGGACAAACGAGCAATCTCACGTCACAACATGCGACACATGATGCGCGTCTATCCAAATGGATGGCGTGTAGCATCGACCAACTTCGATCCCAACAAATACTGGCGTCGAGGTGTTCAGATGGTCGCATTGAACTGGCAGACCTATGATCTTGGGATGCAAATGAACGATGCTATGTTTGCATCGGGCACAGATCAGTCAGGCTATGTGCTCAAGCCAAGTGAACTCCGAGAGATTAAGATGATCACCAGTGTACCAGAAGAAGCCGGTGTTGACTATGTCAAACGCGAGCGCAAGAATGTTAACTTCTCCATTGATGTCATCTCAGCACAACAACTCATGCGCCCAAAGGGACTTGCGTCCAATCGAAGCGTGGATCCATATGTCGAAGTGGAGGTGTATCACGCAGACGACAAAAGCAAGGCCGGCATCGTTGGTGAGGGAGGATTGGATGCTTCTTCTAAGGATGGTTCTGGGCTCGGTACTCCCCATAAGAGACGAACTCAGATCATACAAGAGAATGGTTTCAATCCTATCTTCAACAAGAAGTTCAACTTCGCCTTGACCACCAAATATCCAGATCTTGTTTTCGTGCGCTTCACTGTCAGATGCTCACCAGATGGAAACTCATACAGCGACAAAGGTCCAGCACTTGCTACATATACAGCCAAGCTCAGTGGTCTCAAGCAGGGATATCGAACTCTTCCTCTCCTGGACAACAATGGCGATCAATTCCTCTTCTCGACTCTTTTCTGCCGCATCAAAATCGACCCAGCTACCAGCATCTATGTCGATAGCCCTGAGCCCAGCAATTCTGAGAGCACAAACGTTCTCAAATCCATTGGTCGATCGGTCTGGCGAAATTCGCCAATGTCACCCCGAACCGACCATCATCAATAAACATCTCAACCCTCTATTCGATTCTACTGTACAAATTAACATGTATTTCAAACCGTCGGCCATATTACGACTTGTACTCATAAAAGTTTCTTGGATCCGTCATCAGCAAGCGAAGCGTCATTGAGGATATCTCACATTTCAGAATTTTCATTCCCAGGCGCAAACAACAGAAAGGATAGGAAACCGGGCATTAAGGAAGCATACATATACACGGGGATGGGAACTCAAAAGTGGCTCACGCTACGCTCAGCATTCATTCGGTTTCACAACCATGTCTTTCATCAGTTGCAATTTGCACTGCATACACCACTCATTTTAATTTCCTTTGTTCTTCATCTCAGGCGGACAGGTTCCTTGAAACTCTTGTGCCAGCTGTGCTGCTGCTTACTTCCATTCAGGGTCTTCATTTTGGTCTGGCGGACTGGTTTTGCTCGGCGCAATGATGACTTTTTCCTTCTTCATACTCCATCGGTCTGGTCTTGCATGGGTGGCAATTTTTCTATTGGGACTGGGCTTGATGGCCTCCCTTTCTTAATCATCCGGATGGAATCTGGTGGCGTTTTCTTTTTCTCCTTCGCTCTGCTTCAACTCAACGTGCCAGACATCTATGCACCTGAGCTGGAGCGAGTGAGTGGATTTTAACGTTTCTGATCGCCTTCTGTGGAAGCGCTTGATCGATTCGTATGGGTTTCATTTTTCTTCTCTCGATAGGATTGGGCAGGATGGGAGGCTGAATTCGGGATTAGGCTGCATTGGAGGCTTGGTTGGTTGGTTGCTTGGGATGTGGGCATTGCATTACTGCATGAGGGAGAGGACATTCCTAAGGTGCGGATGATAAGATTGACGAGGTTGAATCAAGTCGTGAGAGAGATATCAAATGCATATGATCTCCACAATAAATCTTGCTCTGCGCTGTGTGCTTTTCGTGACCACACTTCTTTTCCATGCGATTTTACGATTGTAGTAGAGTCTAACTTGAATCCTGAGGATGGAGCTCGTGTCTGAATATATATTGAACGAATAATTAAGTAAGTAGGTACTTAGCTTAGCACAACGCTACATTGACACTCTCTCAACCTCTCAGCCTCAAATAGAAAACCCCATACTCACTGTCTCATTCCATCTACGTCCTCCAACAAGATGCCAGAACCCATTCAACCCATTTGACACAAACAATAGAGCAAGACAGTTAGGACCTCCTTGGTCTTCCTTATCGAAAGAAAAATGAAATGATGCTGAAATGGGCATAATGTCAGCTACCGAGTGAGCGACGGTATAACCTCGCTTAAACATGCGTACATGCCATGCCACCGCAAAAAAAGACAAAAATATCAACCCTCTGAAATCAGGTACATCATTTATACATCTAGCCAACAAAACGGAATAACAAAACGCTCATTCCAACCATCCTTGCATATATATGCATACATGATTTGCGTGCAGGCCTACCTAAACCACCCAACTAACATTACCCTCCCTACGTTAATTAAGGTTACAAAATGTACCTGATACACGCAGACAGATCGCATGAACGACATACAAGAAAAAAAAATTTAAAAAAAATTGCTTTCGTACGACACCTGAGTGATTCGAACACTCGCTCCCGAAGGAAATGCCTACCTACTTTGATGCCTGGGTGAGCGTCAATAGCAGGGCATCGCGTTAACCACTCCGCCAAAGTGCCTGGTTGATTGCTGATTGGAGGACAATACGGGAGTTTGGGTATATATCCCGCATGATGCGGGGGTGATGCTTGGAGGGTCAGGTGACCCACGTTGTTGTTCATTGGTGGGCTGGTAGGTAGAGGCAGAGGTGGAAGTGGAATTGGACGTAGAATTCTCGAGTGAGGCGTGATGGGAAAGTGGTCTTAGTTGTACCTTATAGTGAGCTCTTGTTGTACGTAGCGCAAACGCTCCGTGATTTGGTAAATTACTTGCCCAGTAGATTGTTAAGGAATTTGGTCGGGCTTCATCGCAATGAGTGAGTTTCCCCAACTCATTTGCTGGACAATTGAATCACCTCAACGACGGTCCACGCACACACATACAACGAAACTGATGTCGTTGCATGAACATATCGCTTGAAATCACTTCAATAATACGAGTCATCATAAATTTCCGATCAAAAACACTTTCTTTTCCATCCTCACCACTCCATAATTGTCAACGCTCGTCCTCGTCCAAATCATCCTCAACCTTAACACCCCTCGAGACATGCCCCTTCTCAACAGCCAAAGCAAACCACTTCGACCTGCCAACCCTTCGAAATCCAAGCGCCCTGTAC
Source organism: Margaritispora aquatica (assembly GCA_007644065.1). Taxonomy (NCBI): domain Eukaryota; kingdom Fungi; phylum Ascomycota; class Leotiomycetes; order Helotiales; family Discinellaceae; genus Margaritispora; species Margaritispora aquatica. The sequence goes on from VJWN01000001.1 coordinate 3,136,680, forward strand.
GCACCAACCGCGTTCCTGTACTCTCTAGCCTCAATCTGGATCTTCTCAGCATCGCTCTTCCCCTCCAACTCGGCTTTGAAATCCTCCTTGATGACCGCCGGATACACGACCACAAACTTGACTTTCGCGCTCTCGCTCTTCGCATTGGCCATTCTCTCCCTGATCTCGTCAAGTAGCGAGCTAAGCAACAACCGCGCGATACCCTGCCGACGAAACGACTTGTCCACGCACAAGTACTGAACAACCAGCACCGCGCTCCCCTCGAGCTCACTGCCCCACGGTCCGCAATACTGCGCACTCGTAGACTTGTGCTTCGCGGTCAACATGCCCTTCGGGCAAAACAGCGCCGTCGCGAACGCCAACCCGTCGGAATTACACGTATTCAGGTCCTCAATGGCCGTGAAGAAGTTGGTCTTGACGTGCACCTTTACCTTTGCCTTGGCATTGCCCTTCGCCTTGCCCTTTGGTGGCGAGAGCGAAGTCTTGAGAAGCGGGAGGTTGATGTACCGCGCGATGATCTGCCCAGCTTCCACGGCACTCACAGGATGCAGCGCATGCACCGTGAGGGTTTTGGCGAAATGCTGCGTCTTGGGGCTGGTGGTGAGGTTGTGATTCAGGTCGAATAGAGGCTTTGGTCGGACGGGAATCGGGAGCTCTGCTTCGGACTCATAGCCTTCATCGCTGCCATCCTCTGAGCCTGAAGCGTCCAATTCGTCGTCGTCATCATCGTCGACATCCGTCTCCAGCGGAGATGCGAGATTTTCGCATTTTTCGATATTTTGAAGTGCTCTGACTTTCAATTCTCGAAGAAGATCCGTTGTATCTTCAACCAGCGCGGCTTTCTTGCCACTCAATGCACACGTGGTATCTAATATGCGATCAGCGCAATTCAGTGCAAAAATTGGAGTGCAGAGGGGGAATTTGTGTACCTGTGGGATATTGTGGGGTCAAGCTTTTCGCGAACGTCTTGGCATCCACGAGGTCCTCGAAGTGCGGCATCGTTCCTGCTTCTATTGCTTACGGAAAATCCCTGCAATTTTCTGGTGTCGCGCAATCGCCTCCTGTGCAATATTTACGAGAGTCGCAGTAGGCCTTGAATCGCAGATTTGGTGCTGGTATTTCGAAACTGAATTCGCGGCGCGAAAATTTGGGTGGTCGATTTCTTTTTCTTAGGCGAAAGGAATATGTGGGGCCGCTTCACAATGCCAGGCCAGAAGGAGCGCGCTAGTGAGAACGTGGGTGCAACGAGGTGAATTGGAGGTGGGACGGATTCGCTGATGACCGCATAAATCGGAAAGCGAACAAGATTCTCGTGATTTAGAAATAATGTGCCAGAAGCTGGATCGTAGGTACCTGATCTTTAGGCTGCTCCTAAACTAAGCGAGTGTTAGAGTTTGAAGGCATTGAAATGAAGGAATCTAATGAAATACGAACCAGCTTCAGAAGTTAATTAGGGTTGTGTTGAACAATCAATTGATTAAGACTGTACTGAAAGAGCTGATCAGAAACCTGTGAGACTCTAGGAAGACAAGGATCGGAAGACTGAGCTTTCTCATTCTGATTTAAAATAAATCTTCTCAGCAAGTCCCAGCAACGATGGGGGCCACTAGACAGCAAGGCAGTTGAGTTCATAATTACTACACCGATATACTATCTTAAGATATTATTCGAGTTTTGAGTTGCGATCATTATCAATGTGAAATCCTTCATTAGACTAAATAATAAATGGTCAATTTGGTATTCAGCTCTTTGTGCACTGGAAATGAGACAACTCACGAGAAGACTTCATTAGAAGTACAAGACCACACATCATCACCAAACAACGAGTGTGCAGACCGTTCTAACTTCTATAGGAGTCTCATAAGCTGTCTGAATTGTTGATATTCCCCACTAGTCTTACACTGGACCGTTGTGTCGAAGTCTCAATACCCTTCGAAATATTCAGTAATCAACACCTCAGCTGCGCTAAGAAGCACTTACAATATGTGGCTGAGTTACCAATTCCCAATCGACCAATGGCTGCCAATCATCCGAATCGCCGCCAACTTATTGAGTCGAGAAGTATGAAACCTAGCTGTAATTCGTGTTCGAAATCTCGTACAAAGATCTGGCTTTGACAACAGCAACAGTCACGTTCGGGAATGCCTGTGCGAGACGAGTAGTACACCGATCTAGCGATGACAAAGTGGCATATTGTGTTTATACTGGGCAACCTGAAGGAATTGTCGATGAGCTTGTGGGGATGCTGAACTGCTCTGTTTGTGCACAGGCTCGGTGACGAGAAAGCTGGCTACAGATGTAGCAAGTACCCAAGAGATCAACAAAGTCTGCGTGTCTGAAATTTGCAACGAGACTCACTTTCGAAAGAGACCAGACTATGGTTCTTAGAGAGTTCCATCTCGGCTCTACCAGTTACAACCCAGCTCAGTGGGTTGTATAGAATCGAGTTCGCTGAAAATATCTACCACAGAAATGATAACCCATTCTGTCAGCTGTATAGAGATCTGCCAAGCTTGAATGAGGTATGAACGATTTGGCATGAAAAACACCGAGTCCTAAGCTCCTGGAGTACTAAAACTGATGTAGGGAAGCCGCTGTACCGTTGACGGCGTTCCTGGCATCATCTGAAGATTAACTGTAGACGCTAATGCTCGAATATGCACAGCGGTGCAGGGACAACTTGTGAATTATTTCAAGTATCTCCGAAGGAGTCTGGAGGAGAAAGTGGAATTCAATACAAGCTTCTGCTCGGCCAATAACGACGAGGCGGTGTTGAATCGTAGAATCATGACTATTTTGAAGAGCTTGTTATCAGAAGCGTGAGTAAAGTTTAACGGACGAAACATAGATATGTGCCTCATAGAAACTTTCGCAGAAAGATTTTCGGTTTTATATCGATCCTGATTTAATACTGGACTTCAATGAGTTGTTATTCAATGCCCCTACATCTTTCGACGCAGGTAAATATCGTGGGAGCTTTTCCAAAAAAAAAATCACATGACCTTGCCAACCAATTTGGTAGTATAAATATCCAAACACCCGATACTATTACATTTTCGAAGGTGGTAGCCCAGCGGTAGTGAATTTGGCTCTACCATTGTGGTCGATCCGGGCACGCACTCATCTTGTATGGGGTGGGAAGTCAAACCTCCCGTGGATAGGGATTAGGGTGATCGTTCGCGGACCTCGAACCTTTTGTTGATTTGCCAACCCTCTTGGTAGGAATATCCGAGCCAGGAGCATGCCGACTGGCTTAGCTGCTACTGCCTGACATTCATTGAAAGTTCGATAGCCTTCGCCGGTTGGCTACTGAGAATTGCGCAACATGACAAGCAGTTACTGAAAAGGAAATCGTCTGATACTGTGTTGAAAAGCGAGCTTAGTTGTATTTCTTAATGTAAAACAAGAAACAAAGACACTCACATTGTGACAATAGTAAACTGGAAGAAATCCCAATGCCACCGACTAATGAAGAAGTTTGAATCCATCTAAAGCGTTAAATTATCTTATACATGCTTTTCAAGTTTACCAACTACCCAGACATTGGCCATCTACTCGTAAAACACCAAACACCTGACCTCAATACTTTGCCTTCCCTTCGCATCCGCCGGTGTGTTCGGGTCAATAAAAGCAGTATGCGGCGTCCTAACCGCCAAACCCTCCCTTCCATTCTCCATTCCCTCACCAGCACTATCGAAGCACTTCAAAAGCATGACCTCCTCAGGCGTCATATCCTTGACGTAGTAAAACCTATGGCCGTCCTTCGGCGCCACCGCGAACGTCTCCCCTTTAGCCTTATACCCCTTCGTGCTCATCAGCGTCTCTTCACTGGGCAAGACCTCCTTGCCCCTATCGTCATCATCTTTATCTGCATCGCTGCGATCTGGATACATGAGATCCACGGCAATGAAGTCGTCCGGCTTCGTAGACCGCCAATCTATCACCGCAAGCGGAAAATCAGAAGCAGGGTTCTCAATCGGGCGCCACACATTGATGATTGCATAGCGGCCCTTGAGCAACTCCTCCGCCTCATCAGCAGGTAGATGTCTCCTCACTCTCGCGGCGGCAGCTGCAGGCGTCTGGTCAACATGGACCTGTTGCACGGGCTGCCTGGGACTGTTCTTGTCCCGCCTCCTGATCGTGTGGTCGAAAATGACGACTTTCTTGACTTTCCCTGGGAGACGCTCGCGCAGCATCGACTCAACTTCCGCGTAGTAGCCTTTCCTGATGGCCGCGTCGTCTGTAAAGGTCTTCTCGTTCGCGGGCTGGCGGTACACGGCAAAGCCGCTGTTCTCGGTGCTGAATTCGCCTTCCTGGCCGCGGAGGGAGGTCACGTCGCGTTGGAAGTCTTTGAGTGTGAAGGATTGGCCGGGGCCGTCGACTTTACCCCATGGCTTGCCGGTGTAGGACGTGGTGTCGATGTATTTGAATGTTGCGGTTGTCATGGTGGCGGTGGGGGAATGGATGTGGCGAGTTGGGATATGAGAGGATTGTGAAAATGTTCTGATTGATTTTGTTGCTGCTTTGGCAATCTTGTTCATACTATAAAGAAGATAATGAGATAATGAGATAATGAAAAAAAAAAAAAAAACCTTACTTACTACTGGTGGTGTATTCATATATTTATGTCTAAAGGTGGCGGCCGCTGACGGTTCGATCATTTGGTGGTGATGGTGCAATTGCCCATGACGTCTGCGGGGTTGATTTGTAAGTTGTGCAACCTTACAAATAGAAATCTGTAACAATGGAAAATGTGAACAATCGAGAACACATTGACCATACTTCTTCGGCTCCCATCCTCTCTCCCGAGCTAGTTTTACAACGCGAGTAGAGTGTTGCTGTTGTCTCGAGTCAAAACAATTTTCCCAATCCCACATAGCTCCAGGCCCTGGTGCTACTCGATCAACTGTCGATCTTTATCTACTAACTTAACTCCTTGCCTGCTCTTGTTTTCCCAATCAAGATTCGCTTCGCTTGTGGAAGAGTAATCTGTACTGCAGTAGTTCGGAGGTGAAGCTGTGGTTAAAATCTCAGCAATGGCATCTACTGTACTGATGATTCAGTCCTTGTTCCTTAGATTTTCCTCGGATGTTCAAACCACATATAGCTAGTCCAGAACAAGATACACTAAATTATATTATTATGTTCGACTACTTTCTTCAGGGAACATCAGCTCTCGCCCTTCTCCTACTCCTCATGGCTCCTCGATTTTTAAATGCTGTAACCGTAAGGGAACAACTGGACGGAGAATGCTCAAACGAAAATGGTATCTTGATTGCAAAAAAAGCGCTATCTGACCTGCTCATTCCCTGTATTCAACAAGATATCCTACCAACCGAATCAGCAACCATATGTATGGGCTAATACCCGGATTCAGCCCTTTTCTAACCACCATATACAAGACATCTCATACCATCGCCCTCTACCAATTTCCCAATTACCTCCAGTACGTCAATTCATAAAAGGCCATCACCCTCAACAATCTATTCCAAATCAATCCTTCCCCCAGCCCAAACCAGCGCATATACAATCGAACCGTCCACCAACCGCTCACATGACCGAACAGCAGGCCTTCTCCAACTTGTTCAGAATCTTTGGCAAGAACTTCAGGGCCAGCTTCTCCAGCTCATCATTATTGTTATTGCCTCCAGTATTCTGCTGGCCACCCTGTTGATAGCCACCATGTTGCTGCTGTCCGCCGTGTTGCTGAGGTTGGTTATGGGATCCACCGTGTTGTTGACCGCCTTGGTAACCATTGTTCGGTGGTATGGTTGCTGCTCCACCAGTGAGGTTAATGTACATCCTTCCCTCGTTTGCCTCGGTCTGGTATTGAAGTCCCAATTCCTGGCACACTTGTTCGACTCTTGGTTTGATCTTCTGAACGTGGTTGACCGAGTGGTTGCCCTTGCCCACAATGCTACACCGCCATCAGCCCAATGTTCTCAAGCCTTCAAAAAGGGACACTACTTACACATGCAAATGTGTCTGGTTGTTCTGCTGCGCGTAACGTATCCGCTGCTCTAGGATCTCCTCTGCCTCCTCTACAAATTGACCGTGCAAATCAATCGTATCGTCCGCTACCCGACCTGGCGCATTGTTTTCCCGGAAAATGAAATCAGATGCTTGTTTATTATACTGGTCCATCTTCGCCGCATGCGCCTTGCCCTCGTCGGACAGCTGCTTTGCACCTGCTCCATCGCCGCGCTCGTAAGCTTGGTGCGACTGTTATTTCGTGTTAGTCTGGGAAAAAGTACCACCAGAGACCGGTATATGACATACTTTGTCAAAGCAAGCTGCGCGTTTCCCTGCTTCCTGGCGCGCAAGATCGCGCAGACGGTCGTATTCTGCCTCTGAGTCGCCGCTCTGCGAGTGATTGAATGCTGTTGACTATTGTCAGTATTTGCTTTGCTTTCTTTTTCCGTGATGATTTGGTCGAGTTGGTACAAACCTCTACCGCCAATCTGGGACATCTTGTACGAGGACGACATGATCAATTGTGTTTTTGTATTGGCAGTTAAAACGAGTCAAGAAAGCAGGAGTAGAGATGGAGTGAGGAGCGCAAAGCCCAAAGGTAATAGAGGAGTGGAGAAGGAGGGGGAGGTTGGAAATTGAATTGCGATGGAGCAATAGAGAAGATCCGACCAACACAGCTGAGCTAGTGATAAATGAAGCAGGGTTCTCTAGTGCTTCCAGGCGCATGCACCTTTCCCGTGGGTTGCCTGGTACAGCGAATCAGGGCCTGTGTCGCTCCAAGCTCCGGCCCCTGTCCAGCTGAGCCGAATTCTGGAGATGGAAGATCCAGATCCGAGAGCCGCAAGATGCCTATCTTTAAGTTTTAGGTACTACTTACACCTCAATTCATGAGATTTCGAGATTTATACAGCGATTGAACATAGATTCAACAATGTACTACTAACTTTTTACTACTGATTGTCGTAGAGAGATTGCATTGAGAGTATCACCACATTACTTTTCCTACCATAAAATAATATCAACTTCCACCACCAACATTTATTCTCAGCAGGTCGTTCACCGAACCACATCTTTCTCAACTTACATGATTTGTACTTACTTCTGCACTTCTTCTTTTTAGCGTGTAGCAAGAAACCAGGTAGATCTCAAAAACACTTCTCACTCCTCCAAGTTCAGTAACACCCTTCTAATTTCACTATAGGTTTTCAACCAGTTTGTGAATGCAAGTTTTCGATTCGGAATGCGTTTCGTTCTAAAAATGTCTTTGTTGTTTTATGCCACAATAAGTGAAGGTAAAAAGCCCATTCCAATAGCTCCTACGCCTCCACCAAGATTACTGCCACCGTCACCGTCACCGTCTCCGTCCCTCTTGGGCTTCTTTGGTGCCTTGTCAACATCATCGCCTAAAACTCGCTTAGCGCAACTCTTTTCTCTATATCAGCTTCCATCACATACCCCGTCTTCTGGTTCGCTTCTTGGGCTTCTTGTTGTTCTTGCCTTTACCCTTGGTATTCTTGCCCCCTGTGCCTGTGTGATTGTCCTCGACATCCTCATCATTATCGTTATCACCTACCTTAAAGTTAGTAAGGACATTTATTCAGACCATCATACTAGCCACCCTCTTGGGGAGATCATACCACGCAGCGAGCACTTGTTGCCTCTGGCATGATAAGCACAATTAGCGCACGCGCCCAGGAAATAGTCTCTATCTGCGCCATTAACGCCTTGGAGAACCACAACGCACTCAGTGAACGGGCCGAAACCATCTGCGCAACGCCCGCATGGTTGCTACACCGAAATTGGAAAATTAGCCGAGCTCCTCGCAAGGAATCAAAATCGTGGGTTTTCTATCACTTACCACTGCAACTGCTCCAACGATATGAGCCATGCCTCCGCTCAAATGTGAAGATAGAGTTGGGGCGGTGGTGCCCGTTGCTGGATTGGCGAGGCGGGTGACTGCTTGTCTTTGAGGGACCATAGCCAACAGAGTAGATGCTTGTGCAGGGCCGCGAGCCTGAACGGCAGCTATAATGCCAACGGTCAATCCTGTCGGTACAAACTAGAATTTTAAAACTTAGTGAGGAAGCAATCATTGTTTTAATATTGGTCTCTTACCGGGGTTGTAGCCAGTGGAACAGGAGCAATTGGTGCAATACTTCCCAGTGCAGCAACTAGGGGTGTTGGCTGGACTGTCATCTGATGTTGAATCTCGGTTAATTTGCGAACAAACTAGCTGCTTTGTATCTAGATAATCACACGGAACACACAAAGAGAAGAGAATAATCTTACAGGATTCGCGTGCGTATCTTGATATTCTTGGAACTGTAGGAAACTGTTAGTTTTTTGTATCTGGTAGCCAGCTTTTAGTAACTTAGTAAACTTACTGCAAAGTCATCTCCCTCCATATCTCCCTCAGCAAAGCTCTCATCCTACATAAACGTAAATAATTATTCAACGAATAGCCTTGAGCATTGCTCTAACATCCTCTCTAGCCGCTTGCAACTCAAGCTCTCTGTCGATTTCCTCGTGCTCTTCTGCTTGCATTTCGAGCTCTCGCTCGCGTGCTAACCGTTCATCTGCTTCGCGCTGCACCAATTAGCACTTCTCTACTTTGCTGCGACAATGGAAGACAGCTCGCTTACATCTCTCCTGACCCACCAGTTCTCTTGCGCGTGATAGTAAGGCCCGCTATCCTGTGAATCAGGGTCTGGGTAGCACATGGTTGCTCGTTGATAGGTAAATGTTGCGAAAGTTTGGTGCTGAGAGGTTGGAGTGTTGAAGCTATTGGAAGGGGAGATGCTGAAGACTATCGAAGGTACTGTTGGCCTTGGTGAATAAACCACCCAAAGCAGGCTGGATTTCCAGCTCGACGACTAAGCGGTTGCCGACTAAGCGGAGAAGAACAGACATGGATGTATTTAGGGACTGCGAAGTCCTGCTCTATGTTTTTAGCGAGAAATACCCAAGACACTTCCCAGCATCAGATCAAACGGGCGAATGCCGTTGTATCCAAATTCTCGACACCCATACTGATTAAACACGGTAAGACGTTTCTCTCAAAGTACATAAATACTTACATTGCCCGTCTTGTGTTGAAGTGAGGGTCTAACTAGCGGTTTTGGTACTTGTGGTTCGTCAAAACCAGATACAGTCTCAAACCTCACATCGAATAGACTTGAGAGCATTGTATAAGCCTTGTGATGTTCTAACCTACACCAGCGCAGTAGCTCGTCTATCGTATCATAATCATCAATCTACAAATCAGCAGATCTAACATGGTTATACCATCTATCTATCTACTTATCTAGGCTCGTTTATTCTCTCATGTGCGCACCCAATTTCCCAACAGCTGCCACGTACGAGTTACCCTCTTCGTCTATGCAGCATAGGTAAACATGCATGTTACAAGCCCCTTCCGGATAGCAACAACGCATCACTCTTCGATCATCTCATCTATTACAAATCTAATTACACCACTTACAGCCCGCCTACCTTACTTGATACTCCCGAAGGTGCAGCTATAACAGAACACAATTTAATATCTTATATATACCCACAGCCACCAAAAATCGCAACACTACGAGTAAGCTTGTACTAGATAATAATATACCACTCTAAAGGCCGAAGCTAAATCCAAATTTTAAACTCGGGAGAAAACCTACACTCGACTGACTTCATTTTATGTATCTCATATAATGGTCATACTCTTAAGGGATAGCAACCCACAAGCCTCCCTTCCCCTTCCACCTTCCACCTTTCCAACATCTACCCTGATGAAAATACAGCAAACTCCACCTCTTTGAAATCTAGTCAACACTAGGAATAGACATCCCACCTGCTAGCTAAGTGGGTGTGTCAATAATTCGGTGTTGGGTTTCATTGAAAAGCAAGGTCGAACGAATATTCTGTATTCTTACATGTTTACCCCCGATATACTAAAGTAGATAGGCAAGTAATTCAAGGTTCACTTGTTCTGTACTTTCCTGGTTCGGTCGGAATTCTTCAATCAGCGGGTATCATGAACTGATTCTCCCATTCTTTTGTCTCGCATGAGGTTAGTAAGCTTGCTGCTCTTGCTCAGGCGCTAATCACCCTCGGCTCAGTCGACTCGCCTGAGGAACCTGAGTGACTCACCTGAGCACCTGGAGCAGCTCGCCTGACGAGGCCGGAGCAAGATTTACTACACCGGCTCGTACTTTACTTCTCGCTTCTAAATCAATCACACTTGATCTGACCTTTGCTCTCTCTCGCATCAGTCCCATTAAGTTTTGATGAGATGCTCGGAGCCCAAGCAAGTCCCCCAAGGAACCCAAAGTGAACACTTTCCAAAAAAAAAACCCCCCAATACCGACCAGTACAAAAAACCCCACCAACTCCAAAATCAGGTGAGGTGGAACGACTGCCTAGAGACAAGGCTGCCAACTTGCCTGATTTTGACGAGGACCATATACCTACGGACCATCTGGCGATAAGGAAAGCACCGACTTCTCCTTAGGATTAATATTACCCCGTTGAATCTATAAACTGCGTATAAATTATCATTGAATTTCTGTAGACCGCTCACTATAATCCTCCAGATCTGAATCAACAGAAGAGTCAGCAAACCTAGGGAAAATAGAGACGGGATAATACAGACCACAGTTCAGACTCGACTGACCAATAATGAATAATGGTGGTTGGTACCTGATCTTGTCAGAAATCTTGATTGGGACGACCCATCTATCAACGCCGTCACGTGTGATTATTTTAGTACCTTAGGTTGGTAGCGATCCACATGTACCTGATTTTTCTTCTTCATTTGAGGGAAAAAGGAACCCTCTGTATTTGCAACACTCCTTCCATATATCATGAGAATTTCGAAAAGACCGAAGCTGAGGAACTCAGTAGATAGTCACGCGGTAGGCGTCACAGGGCCTAACGAGCCTGAAACCATAAGTCTGTACGCTTCAGGGCATTTCACATACAAATAATCAAATATTCATTCGTAATCGCGAAACTTTAGTTAATAGGAAGAAAGCTTTCCTATTTATATTCTAGTTTATGAGGTCTGATCTGGATTATCTATTATAGTGCGCAAAATCTTTTGAAGTGATGACTGTAGTTCTCGAAGTTTATAGCCTGAAGGTCGCTTAGTCGACCCTATAGAAAGCTTGAAAACTCCCTGAAAAGACAGACCTGTGATTTCGGGCTCGTCAGGTAAGGTAGTTAGGTAGGTACCTTTGGTACCTTAGGTATATGAGACGTGATACTGTAGCAGAGCAGTCAGAACGATCTTTCCGCCTCGAGAATTGTTATCATCTGTTATCCTAGTGTATTATCAGCTTGGCGCAACTTTCTCTAATTAACCTGGAAACGGTTGCTAGTGTCTCACCCAACCATCAGCGCATGAAAATAGTGATTCGAGATGTGGTTGGTATTTAGGATAATATTTCGTATTTGGGGACTCCAGCAAGCGCTTGTGGCGTTATCTTGGTCCCCCCTCCAAATATGCTTCAAGGGGGTCAACTCCATAGGATCAATCCATCCCTATCCTACCTTTCCTTATTCTTTTCACCAACTCAAATGTAAGACTATATTTTTGTTCTATTATTTGTAGACACTGCTAAATAACACTGTCGACTCACCATAATTCCAGACTTCATAATGTCGTTTCGACAATTTGGCTCCACCTCTGGTCAGCCTTTCGCATTTGATTTCCGAGCTGGCAGCGGTATTCCAGGATTCTCTCAGAGCGAAGCAGCGTCCACGCCTTCAGATCTTTGCGGCGACTGCTCTGCAATAGATCTTGAGACGGCTTTCGAGAATGGTCATCGACTTTACGAAGAAGCTCGTCGAGGTCGTAACACTCGCAAACTCGTCACTTATCGCTCAAAGGATGGGCCATCCTACTTACGAGACTTTTACTTTGTTACCTCACTTGGCCATCGACTTTCGGAAACTCGGAATTGCAAATTATGCGATTTCTTCAAGCACCACGCCGATGATCCTCGACGAGGGGCTTACAAGCTATTGGTGATATGTAGCAGTGAAACGACTCAATTTGAGACGCCAAGGAAGAACGCGAAAGGAAGATGGATGCTGCGTCCCTGGGACGATTTGGAATACAACGTCCTTTTAGCTGTCGTGCCAGAGGTTGCGGGAATTCCTCGGACAGGAATCCCACTTCGCTGGTTGGAAACAGGATTGCCACAGAGAGGATCTATTTACCGACTTACAGAAGAGCCAAGAGAGGAAGAGGGAAAGAGGATCATGCTACCAGCTGAATTAGCCCCGCAAGCCGACCTCGTTCAGGCGGGTTACTGGATGCATACTTGCACGACCGCTCATGGTGTTTGCTGTGCTCCGAAGAAACCACCAGGAGCTTCTCTACGTGGATTTCGGGCTATTAATTGCCTTGCAAATCCATTCAAAGTGGAAACAGTATCATGGAGTGAGAAGTACGTTGCTTTGTCTTATGTTTGGGGCCCTGGGACGGAGAATGAGAGATGGCCTGAAACGGTTAAAGATGCGATTGCGGTGACGAAAATGCTCAAAGTGAAATATCTTTGGGTGGATCGAGTCTGTATCAATCAGGATGATCACGAAGAGAAGATGTTCCTAATCTCTAAGATGGATGCAATTTATGAGGGGGCAGACTTTACAATTGTGAACGCTGCGGGAGATGCAAGAACGGGTCTTCCTGGAGTTTCTCAGACCAGTCGGAAACCTCAACACAGAGTGGAACTTGGTTTATCAAAGGGTAAAGGGGCCGATGCACGCCTAACCTACTCTAACGACATCTATCTAGATTTGCTTAACGTCCCCGAAGCCGAGTATCGAGCCGAGACAGAAGGTCATTCGCTGTGGTTGGACAATCATCGCTATGGTTTAGGAAGTATGATGAAATTCGACCTCAATGAGATGTTGAATCTAGCAGACAGTGGAGGCAGAGCATCGAAATATGGAATCTCCGAGGATGACCTAGATTTCTACGAAAGCACTGCAACGTACCTCAAAATTCCCTTCCAAGAGTACATGGAAAAGCAGCAGGAGCTTGCTCGTAGGATCGGTATTACACTTCCTCAGCTTGTCCCTTACTTCCAGAGAAAGGCTCTCGAGGAGGCTGGGATCGATCTTCCTGATAACGAACCTCTTCCACCACTTGACAAGACCCAATATGTAACCAATCCGAACAAGGCTTTACAAGCATTACCGCAAGGGATCATAAGTGGGAAGATAGTTCTTGTCTCATCAATGCAAGAGCCAAGAGTAGCAATTCGAAAGTCCGAATGGGCAACCCGTGGTTGGACTTACCAGGAAGGTGTTTTGTCAAATCGATGTTTGGTTTTCACTCCAGATCAAATGTACTGGGAATGTCGGGGAATGGCGGTTCACGAGTCTATTAGGCTTGCCCTTCCCAGCTTTCATGTACCTTCTGAGAGCTATGACTACTACCACCTGGCTGACTATATGCTTTCTGGTATCTTCAGAGGAGATATGCATAAGATTCCCCAACTTCAATATGGATATCGAGCCGATGATACCGAGCGTGGAGGAACGAGTGTTGCAAGCTTAGTTGGGCATATTCGAGGCTTTACGTCTAGGAACCTCAAAGAAGACACAGATTCTTGGAATGCTTTCTTGGGGGTTTGCTCCCGATTCTCCAACAAAAATGGGTTGAACATGATTCTTGGAATACCTTTCTTGGCTGGGCCATTCGCCAATGGTCAAGATGCACTACAGCACACGTTCGCGCTCTCTCTTTCAATTTGGTTCCACATTGGGAAGCCGATTGAAAGGGGCTCCGAGATTTATACCTCTAACAGCCGCCGAAGAACCCAGTTCCCTTCCTGGAGTTGGATCGGGTGGGTGGGCAAAGTCGACTTCAATGGGGACAACAACGACTATGATATTGTGACTCACGAGATCATTGATAATACCCAAGACAACTTCTTCCTTGAATTCTATTCAGCGATGTTGAGTAGCCAATGGGTTTCTAGTGTCAATCGCATTTGGTCAGCTGATATGGTTCTCTCCTCGGCTGATGGAAGATACTCAACTATCCTGTCGGGCGCAGTACCCCTAGACGATTTTGGAGACCAGGGTAAAACATGGACATTAACCATCAAAGATGCGCTGGTTCTGAGACATCTCCATTTCATGCCCTCGCGAAACGATTCGGATTGGAAAAGCTTGATGGGGAAACCTGTTTCTATTCACCTGTCAACACCATTCACTGAAAATGAACTGAAAGAAGGGCATAAATCTGGGGAGATAGTGGTAGTTTTACTCTTTGCAAGTGTAGTTCCCTACGTTTGGGATGGGCGAGCAAGATTCCTGATATTGAAAAGGACCCAAGATCACAAGATGATGTACGAGAGGATCGGCACTCTGACTTTGATTGTGGAGGAGTGGATGATGGACAAGTATAAGTGTACGAATGATATGATAAGCGATCTTCCAGTCAAAAGAATTCGTGGCGATATTGATCTGATTTGAGGGGCTTTGCCTTTTCATGGCGTTTTGGTACGGAAGGATAACTGTCAAACTTGGAGAAAGTATCAAAGAACTCTTTCGCTGGTATTCGAAAGTTCTAGGGGAACGGATTTGTTATAACCAATAATTGTGTACCCATAGAGTGGCCGAGTTAACCAACCTTTGCTCTACTTCACTGACTTACGGTTGTGATCTTTCTTCAAACATACTTAGCTACATCATTTGAGATTTGAGAAGTGAAATTTCTCCATAGTACTAGCTGGCAACCGTCAAGGAAATCGAAGTGTTATCAGTTGCATCGGTTAGCCAAAAGCACCCAACTTGACCTTCTCCAGTACTGGTAGGGAACCTTACAAGGGAGCAGAGATAGATCCCAAGTAAAGTTCGGCAAGTAAACTATAGCCGCAACATATAGGATGCCAAAGTGTATTCCACATTATAGTCCACTAGCTAACTCAGGGTGTGCTTATGATGCTCAGGTTCTACTCAGGCATACTCACCCTCGGCTCAGATTAAAGCAGCAGTTGCTCACGTCTAGAGACTAAAACAGAACTAGCGAAAGGAAAATTAATCCCAAGTCTATGGGTATTCCGTTGAAAAGAAAAATAAAAGGAAAAAACAGCCTTGAATGGTAACCACGAAGGGAAGAGAATTATATGCTTAGAGAGAAGTGTTGAATTTACCCAAGGTTCTTTCAACCAGACCACAACCAAATTTAACTGATATTAAATATTAGGCGCCAAAGATAAACTGGGACAGTAGGAGAAGAGCAGAGTAAGTTAAATATGAAATCATGTAAGGCAATTACTATCTTTGATATAGTTGTGTAAAGTAAATAGATAGTTCTTCAATGCCCTATACAAAACCCAAGATCACAATCACAATGATTTAATGCACGATTTCTCGAAATACTTGTATCAATAAATATCTCATATACATACAATTCCAATGAAAATCAACAAAGAATCTGAATAGAACTGATTTACTCACTTTCTCGCTTCCTTATATGTTAACCAGCCACTCACCTGACCTACTACTAAACCCGAGTGCCAAGAGCAAGCCGGTGAACAAGAAGCGGCCCGCATGGCAGCGGCCTCGGCATCGGCATGCACCCCAATCCAACCTATTACCACTACCACCAACCGTGCCGCAGCCCCAAAAATTGCGGGGGGGCAGACACAACCTCACCCCTTTTCCCCCCTCCCTCTCTCCAAAACCCACAACACAACACCAAACCACACCACACCATACCAAAGGAGAGCAGTGGAGCACAGTATGTGGGGCGGGTGCGACTTGCAACAAAAACGTCCTTCCCCTTGAAGCCTTCTATTTGGGGGCTGCATAATGCGGATTGTGGAGTGCAGCAAAGTTGTTGAGTGGGAAAAACAAACACCACGCCCCCTTCCTCCCTCCATCCTTCTCTTCCTCCACCCTTCTGACCTGGTTCCTTGTCTGTGTAACGACGAGATAGGTTGGGACGCCTAAAGAAGAGAGGCACAGCATTGATGTGAGTGAGGTGAAGAAATGGGATGGGATGAGATGGTTGAAATAGTGATTTGGGTGAAGAAGGGAGAAAGGGACGGACCCACTGTTTGCGCCACCTTGCTAGGTGAGGGGTAAGGTATATAAGGCAAGGCAGAGATGGGGTAGAAGAACAGAACAATGACAGGAAAGGTTGAGAAGGAAATGAGTATGCGCTCGAAAAGAGAGATGGAGTTGGAGACATGGTGGTTGAGGTAGATTAGGAAATGTGGTGGTTGTTGTGCAATGTTTACTTGGGAACTGCAAGATGAGAGGCGAGTCTTTTTATAGTTCTTTGGACGAGATTGATAATCGAAGGAGGGAATCAAGGAGTAACTGGAGAATAGCCACGAAGATAGCGAATAAGCTGAAGATCTCAGTCGAGATGGGTTCGAACAACTGTTAGGTCATTAAAGAACGCTTTGCTTGTCGTCTTTATTGCGATGAATGATGGCTGAACTTTCACGTCCCAAATTTACTAACCTTTCATCCAACGTACAAAAGTACCAGATAAACTCTAAGAGGCCTATCATCGAGGGAAGAACTTGTAGGCTGTAGAAGGAAGAGGCCAGAAACAAGGGATATCATGTAGCACATTTTCAAAATTTTAACCACCTCCTTTTAGAAAGGCTCTGATATAACGACTTCGAATCTTTGTAGCGAATATAATATCTTGTATATATGCTGTAAACTTGATCCAATCGGTAGAGTTAGTGCTTCTTTGCAAAGTAAGTACATATCGTTTGCATCGAACATCGTAAGTTCAAGTAACATCTCATGTTATTCCTGCCTGTTTCTAGGAGCAAGCTTACTTCCAGTTGAATACACCTATCGAAAGACAGATATCATAAATCAATACAATAGCTATATGAATATTTATCATGATAACTCAAGACTTTGTGATATCAAGGAGATATCCTAGCAGAATCAGAGCAACAATTTGCTTGTAAAAACCATGAAGGTATATATAAAGTAAAATTCATGTACGGTATCAAAAGGTCAGAAATCATAAACAGAAGACGATGAATACGAATCTAAAAAGCAACAAGCCAAAGCGAAACAAGTTAGATGCTACTGACATCTAATGCATGCCTACCTCTCCTGGTAAATTTCCAAACAAAATGCCATATCAACAACTGGGTTCGTGATACTCACCAGACATCAGAGAACAAAATATGCACTGGTGTTTGACATGAGTGGCAATGAACTCGAATATCAGGTGCTGGAAACTCATGATCTCCAGGTCTCCGCTCTTCATGAGCCGCGTCTCCATGCGGAGCAATTCCAGCGATTTGCCTCTTCTGACTCAGACCCACCTGAGTCAACCCCAAACGAAGCGTTCAAAGCACTGGACATTTGAATCATTGCCACTCCCACATGTACAACGCAGAAACATCATGAAACAAATCAGTCAAAGAACACACTTCCAACGTCTTTAAAGTTGCGCCAAAGAGACCCCGGAATGGCTCGTACTCGCAGACATGCCGAGGCAAATCTGCCCAAAGAACACCACACTGCGGAATTCAAGAGACAGAAGAGAAACTTCTCAAAGAACTTGCTTGGATGACACGTCAGCTTGCCAATCCTCACCAAGTTCAGCCTCATGCAAAGAGCCTCTTCTCCAATCCTGATCTGGAATTGATTGATGATTGCAGATGACCTCCTCGCGTTCGACTTCTGCCGTCGCGTTTGAAAGTGATTACGGTACTGTGCCAACGGTCGCTTTGCATGCATGGAAAAACTTGTTGCATGAGCTGCCTCTATCACACGTGGAAAATCTTCGTTGAGGGCCCAGGAACGGGGGAGATCCCGTTCAACGGTAGAGACACGGAGATTGCAACCGGCGGTGCTTTGACGTCCAAACGCTCGGAACCTGGTATTTTGCAGCCGTTGAGGAGAGAAGTCCTCTTTTGTGATGGTGAGAATGAACATGCGTGTTCTTTGAACTTTGATCGCTGGGTAGGACCCTGAATTCGGATGAACTGAACGCTGTGCAATGTGTCTTTAGCTTTCTTTGGAGCGGATTCGGTGACGGGAGGGTATTGAAGAAAAAGGCAAAACCAAATGAAAGCACTTTTGACAGACTTCTAGAAGGCTCGCTAGAAGGTTTTCGTGTCCTTCCAAAAGTGTAATTGATTATGCAAAGTGGAACCTCGCAGAGTCACAGATTTGATGATAAAGAAGCAGTGGAGTTGGGAGTGAGACTCACTAGAAGTAATCTAGTGTCAAGTGGAAGTGTTTGGTAAGGTAAGCGAGACAACATTCTCACGACGGGAGGAAGAGCTAAGTGTGTTGCCCTGAGAGCTTCAAAACTTGAAGTGAGAATTTCCAGGAATCCAGTGCCAGTTGGCCCTGAGAGAGTGAGGGAGATGAGAGATGAGAGTTCAGGGCAGAGTTCAGATGAAATTTCTGCAGGGGCAGAGACATTCTGGGGATCCTTGACCTTGACCCAATCCATGTCAAGATACTTTCCCCCGGGCCGTTTCCACTCCTTCCAGTGTGTTTCCACAAGTTGCACATGGTGTTCCACACTTCACTTGCATGCTTGCCTCACTCCCTGATACCCACCGGAGGAAGAGTCCCCACCGAGCCAAACGGTCGCGCTTGAAGTTGTTGGAATTGCGCGTCTGTGATTGTCTGAAGCGGCTTCAGAGACTTCATCACCAATGCCCAGGGATCATGATAAAGGAAGCTAGAGGTTGGAGGCTGGGACATGGCTATCACTCCTTGATTGCTTTCCTTTCCACGCGACAAAAGAACCCGGGAGTCGCGTCGCGGAAGCAGCAGAGAAGCGCCGGCAGGCGATACAACGTATGCCTCCGTATTTGGTACGGAAGAGGGCGAGGAAGGGAAGGGAAGGGTTCGGGATGCCGAGGTCTGTGAGAGACAGTTCTGGATGACGGGAGGTGAGCCGGATAAAGTGCAAAAATTGGAAGAAAAAAAGTGCTTTGTTACGGATGTACAGGCAAAGGAAATGCGAGGATATGGATCTGAAAACAGGTGAGATGATCTGAAGTGCCTGTTTTTCTTCGTCTGCATCAGTGTTACCATTGTAGCCAGTCAACGGAGATGCCCAAATCCGGATATGGAGAAACCTGAATGAGCTGGGCCGTTGATAGAGTGAGAATATGTTGATGTGCGATATTGAACGCTATGATGGGTGAGTTTACGATAGAGTAGGAGAAGGAGTCCGGTGGTTTTGGTGTCTGTAAGGTTTGGTTGACATGGAGCTGAGAGCTGAGATATCAACATTCAGCTGAGAGACGTGAATAGAAAGATAGTTCAAACGGGTTTGTATATCTATTTCCGCGGTCGGAGGCTCTATGCATGCTTTCAGGAGGTCTAGGAACGATGGAATCAAGCAAGTTGCATTGCTGGGCGATGAGTAAACTGTCCACAATAGCCATGCATAAGCCAAGTACCTGAAAGAAACAATTCTCTCGACAATTGGATCATCTAGATCAACTGCTGAAGGCCAAAAAGCAAGCGACAGTGGTCTGCCTATCCATCGTTATCTGACTCGGTGGCTATTTTGGCGCTGAAACCACGTTGTTCTTTTTTTTGCTTTGTCGGATATTGATCCTATGGTATTGGTATTGCTATTGGCATGGGCAGGCTTATTAGCTCTATCGCAATGCCTCCGTTCCGGAACAACTTGATAACTGCCTATCGCTATCATGGGGCAATAGCGACATATTGTATCGTATAGCGTGGGAGTACCGACGTAGTGAAGACGAGACCTTGTGAAGACATGGCTGAGTGGTAATTTGAATGTGAACCTGGAGGCTCTACCCTGACTTACCTCCATACGCTACAGGACAAAGAAAATACATATTCCATACCACATACCTCATACTGTAGGAGAGTCACAACCCGTTCTGTTGCATGATGGTGTTCAACGCAATGAGATTCTCAAAAATTTCATCCAAGAACGAGTCAAGACTACAAAGATGCGTCTGAGAATCTGCAAGGCCATGGAGGATGACGGAGGTGAATCTGAGCGATCTTTGAAAATCTGACCATTAATGAGCACATCGAACGCTTGCTTCAAACAGCAGTTCGTGGAATGCAATGGTGACGGAGATGGCTCTTTTCGCCTGCGCTTATCCGCTGTCAGATATCATTTTGCGATCATGATCAGCATACATAGTTTCCAGATGTGGCCTTTTGGACAAAAGGCAAATAAATCGAACCAGAGCTTTGAGCTTTGAGCTTCGAGCTTGGAACTGGCAACTCCCGGTGGGTGCACTGGGTACGAACTACGAAGTCTGGTAACAAGATATACGCTACTGTCAGGTACACGAGTAAAGTGAGCACGCAGTGGCAGCGTGTCCAGCCAGGGCAGCCACTTATGCACTTCAAACCAGCCAAAGTTGCGAACCGACAAACTTACCAGGTGGCTAGCGACCGGCTTTTCCATCACTGGAGCCGTGAAATAATTGACCGGGGCAAAAGGTCATCGGTACGAAGGTGTGAAAGGTTCTTGGGGAGGTTACGGAGCTTCCTTCATCTTGGGATGGTCGGCTTGCTATCCGGCCTGCGAGTTGCCATGCCACCTTCATAACCCTAGTTATTCGCACAGACGATTGAGCGCCGACGACCAGAAGAAAGAGGAAAAGATCCAAGGAAGATCACTTTAGCTCGAACGGCCTGGGTTGACCCTGAAGAATCCAAAAGATGTTGCTGTTGCTATTGCTGTTGCTGCACCTCAGATTTCAGCATGAAGGAAGTGCTCATCACCGAAACCATGAAAATCATCTCGCAATCACATCTCAAGCATGAAGCATGAAGCATGAGATCCGGATGCGATGCCAACTTCCAGAACCTGCATCGCTGTCGTCTCGGCGGCACGATGCGATGTCTGAATATGCTTCCAAACGTATCGCGCCCTGTTCCGGTTGGGTACACAAAAGCCGTCATTCAAATTATCTCTCTGTTCGTCTTGGGATCTGCGGTTGGCAGAAGCAGATATGTCACTGGATTGCAAAAGGCGTGATACTCAAACCGCCATACAGGTGATACTGGAACACGGACACCGACGCCTAAAGTTGACCTCTCATTCTTGATTGACACCAAGATGTTGCTCCTGACTCGTTCCGTTGCGAGTCTGGTGCCGCCCATCGAAAGGTTATTTTGTGATGAAAAAGAAACAAATCACACCAAACTGGTGGGCTGAGCCACAAATCGTCTGAACTTCCAAGAGCCAAACACGAAAGGACGAAGGAGCACCACGGGCTCGAGTCACAGCTGGATGTGCAGTAAAGCAGAACACAAAGCGTACGCGGTATTGGCAGTAGATTGGTTACACGACATGAATAGATACCTGAATGATTGAATCAGGACTCTGCGGCGTCAATGAACGAACATGTCGCATTGCACTGGTTGGGTTTACGCTCTGCATATGTTGGTGCAGCGCTGTGATGTTTTTACTCTCTTTGCACATGTTGACCGTAACAGACAACAGATGGCAGAGACAGTCCAAATATGAAGTGCGAGTCTCAAGCCTGACAAGCCTAAAGTTTGAATTCATAGACTCCAATCTTTGAGATCTCTATCATACTCAAACACCAAGATATGCTGGATATGAAACATGATAAGTCGGTCCCCGTTGCCCTGTATCTGGCACACTCATCCCCCCGTCTTCTCATCTTTCACCCTTCTTCTTCTGAGGCCGAAATTCCCCTCCACTTTTCTCGGACGTGTGGCTGAATGTGGAAGACTTACTTGGGACCCTGTGGTCGGCCACGCTGCAGCAGTGTAGTGAAGTGGCTTGACTCCACTCCACCTCCACTCCAGCCCAAGAAATATTCCCAGCTGCTTGGGTTGTGCGTCTCCCCTGTCGATCAACTGGCTTCCATTCTAAACTGCATCCAGCTCCCTTGCGGCTTCAGGAACACATTATCCCTGGCTTCCATCGTCGAACCTTCCCAAAACTGCTTTAGCCTCACAGACGGGTTCCTGGATGGAAGCTGGTCCCCGACGGCACCCTGCATGTGCAAAGAAGCAGAGAAGTTCCGAATCAGCTTTGGCATGATCATGATATTGATATTGATTGATACTGAACACTGTTGAGAAATGACAGGACGAGCCGGTAGTGAGAGGTGATACGGCATGACGGGACTCGGCCAAATCAAACGGTAAGATCTTACCAGAACCTCGAGACGAACAACGCTTGTGTGCCTCTGAACACAGGAGAATTATACCGAGATGGCTATTTTGAACTGCCTATTGATTGAGCCACAGGACAACATCAAGTGTACGGAGGTACCTGCTACACCAACCAACATGAGCATCCTCCCTCAACTCAACTCCGATACAGAGAGAAGGCGGGTATGGTGGTAATCCAAGGTTGTGGCAATGTAGAGCACTCTGAGTAACAATGCAGGGCATGAATGCAGGGCTGATGAAATACTTTCAACTTCCCACAAACTCTTTTATTCGGAAACCGTTTGGAACTCTCTCTGATGTTGGAGTTCGTCCTCCCTCCCTCCTCCACAATCTGCAGTGTCAAATAGTCTGCATGTGTGTTCACCGTGAATCGTGGATCCATAGGAAAACAGAAACGTCACAAGTCTTTGAGCTCGAAAAGGCTTGAACTTCCATGAAGCTGGTGAAAAACACTAGAAGACTTCTTGGAAAGATTTAGGATCCATGGCCTGGGTGAATGGATCCATCAGAAATTTTGCCCCAGGAAATCCCATCTCACCGTCAATCAGTGGGAGCAGGGGCATCCAAGATATGAATCCATATCACACGAGCTAATTGCTTCGATTCTTTCATTCTTTGGAACATTCGGAGAGTTCTTTTTTTCCATGACGGTCTAGGATGACCCAGGTTTCATATTGGGGCAGTTTGGCATTATCTGGCACGTATTTTGGATCGCCCGTCGAATAATTTCCTCCCCCTTTCTTCCCAATCAGGTCGTTTTCTCGTCATCTATTGATATTACTCGTCCACAGATTCACAAACGTCCACCAGCTAGCAAGTACAGCAGCCTCATGCACAATTTAGCTTGGGCCAACTTGTGCGCCTTGAAAACGAAGAAGTAATAACCAATATGGTTGGTAACCAGAAATATCCATCATAGTGGAAAAAGCCCTTGATAATTATAGTTTTATTCTAACCCCGTCTCATTTCCTATCCTGTCCATCCTATCCATTTTGTCTATCAGTCTATCCTACCCATCTTAGGAATCTTACCTATTTTTTATTTTATTTTATTTGTCTTTTTCTCTTCCATCTGCTTACTTCCCTTCCGTGCTGGCAAGACCCCAGTCCCGCCCAGCCGTCAACCATCAAGCCTCCCTTCAAGGTTCCTCTCCTCAGGTTGCTCGACGGTTGTCTCCACCACCACCACCACCCAGCACTTTTTGGCTCTTCCTTTACCCCTGGGCCCAACGCGCCGCCAGAAGATCTGCTCCCCTTGTCTGGCATGCAATCAGTTCGTGGTATAAGACACCTACGAGCCCCCGAAGTTCTTCTTGAATCTTTTTTCAGTAAATCACCTGTGTGCGATTCCACTACTCCTCGTGGCCATACATCATACCTTTGCAACTGTCGCTCTGCCTATTCATCAAAGAGTCATTCTTCGCAGTTCAGCAAATCCAAGCAGAAAGAGTCACTAAGTCATCTCATCGCATCGACTCATCAACCGCCTGTCTCGACATCTCACAGCCAAAAAGCACTAGCAAGACACAGAAAAGGAACCAACCGAGAAATCCAATTCAGCTCGGCTCAACGTATCCACGAAATTAGAAAGGTTACATCCATCATTCCCAAGATTTCCCAGCGACCACCTCGGCCGCTATATCAAGCACGGAACCTTCCAACACTGGACCTATTTCTACCGGCAGCCGTTCACGCACTATCCTTCCAAGTCCCATCACCACTAGGCTCCCCAGCAGCATTTGCAGCAGCGTCCCCTAGACTAGTGACTTCTCACTTCGGCTAGCAGCAGCTTTAGAATCAGTTCCGGCAGAAAGGTCACAGCTCCCGACCCCCGACCAGCCCAGCTTCAGTAGTGCCCTGCCGTCTCGGACACTGTCGCAAGTCTCAGATTGTCAAAGCAACCACAAAGCAAAGCCCAAATCTTAACGGACTCATAATAATATCCTACTCCCTGTCGCTCAACCTCAATATTTAGCAAGACCAGATATACTTGGACTTGTTCCTCAATTCTTCCATCCGGAAACACATCATTTTCTCTCGCAGACATCCAACCCCAAAGATCTCCGAGAAAGTTGGACACCTTGCACATCCTCTTCCTCATTCTCACATCAACCATTTAGAGGATTCTCGGCTCGACTCCTTTCAGAAGGTTACTTGGATAAAAGTTCCTCGGGACAACCGTGTCGCTCATACTCTCACTCGCAGTCTCCTTTTTTAAAGGAGGCAGAATAGCCTTGCGCAACGCAAGCACAAAAAGCAATGTGAGTCAGACAACCTTCCTTGCTACGTTCAGTCAGCAAAGTATAGTGTGCTCCGTACTTTTTCCCAGAGTGTGGCAATCATTTTGGGGCAGATTGCAAATCTCCTTTTTATATAAGTTGTCACCATGTCCTCCCCAACAAGCTTTACAGAACTGACAATGCTCCTTACTTCAGATTCCGTCCCATCAGCACAAACACATCTACAAGATGATCACCAGAGAGGTACAATCTTGCAACATGGGTCGTGGAGCTTACGATACAACTGGTGTCCCTAAACCACCACCGCCGAAGCCTCGATAAACGACCTTTGGTCACAAACCATCCACAAATCGACAATCCACTGATCGATTTAAACTTTGAGAACGAACCATCATCGAGACCACCGTCTCCGCGATCCATCGCAAACACAAAGCTCACGCTTTGCGCATGCCAAACTCACATCGCGTCTCGACCTTTCCTCCCTCCACATCATCCTCATCATCTCAGTTCGAACATCCAAAATATTTTTGCATCTACAAACATACACACCTTTTAATACGCAATCATTTTTTCGAATCTTCAACAATTGTTCCTGTACAGTACCAACCAAAACGACCTGCGACGATTCTCCTTTTCACATTCCCTGATCTGATCGATCTTGCATTCCAGCGCAGCGCTCCCTCGCCAATCTGACCCGTCCTGTCGGTCGGTGTTCAGATCAGCCACAGCACGATCCAAAAGTACTACACCTCCTTGCATGCGGGTCAGCGAGTCTCGATCCACAGTACAGACAGCGCCGCTCGTCTCATCATCATACAAGTCTTACACAAAAGTTTTATCATTGAACCTTTTATCTCTCTATCTCGGGATCGGAGTACACATAATGGGGCCGAGGCGTTGCATTTAGACCGGACTTTTGGAATGATTCCTC
Source organism: Margaritispora aquatica (assembly GCA_007644065.1). Lineage (NCBI taxonomy): Eukaryota > Fungi > Ascomycota > Leotiomycetes > Helotiales > Discinellaceae > Margaritispora > Margaritispora aquatica. The sequence continues at coordinate 3,161,987 of VJWN01000001.1, forward strand.
AGGGATACGTTTTTCATTGGTTTTTGTTTTACATTTTCCCTTTTTTACACTTGCTTTCTTCTCGGTGTTGAGAACCAGAGTAATCTTTGTATCATTCAACATTACTTCGTGTTTTGTTACTTTTCTCCAGAACTGTCATCTTGTTTCCTTATCTCACGGAACGAACCGGTTACACAAAATGGGGAACACATCGTCTTTGTTTTTTGTTTTTTCATTTCCGGAGCTCAAAAAAGAAATCATCAGGGTTTGGGAAAGGGGGAAAATGTTTGCTTTGGTTGTTCGCGCGCATATAGACTTTGCTTTTACTCTGGTTTTGGTTTCTGGTTACACACACTTTACACTGTTTGGATATTGGTAGCTAGTCGGGGCTCTCGCGGGCAGCTTGACTAGCAAAAATTTGTATTTGTTTGTCTTTTAGAAGGAAAGGAATAGCTCTGATATCCCTTTTGAGCCTTATTTTTGCTTTCTTGGATTGTTCTTGTTGATTTTTTGTTTTGCTGCTGCTTCTGCTGTCGCTGGTGTTCTTTGTACTATTAATGCTTGCTACCTTGTCTGTACTTCTATGTCACGGAGAGGGAAGCGGGGAAAGCTACGGAGGTGGATGGATGGATAGATGATAGGAGCTTACCTGTCGACGTTCGATAAAGAGAAGGGAGACTTTCGCGGGGCTGGACCTGGACGAGAAGGGAGGAGGACCTAATGAGTTGTTGTGGGGAGGAAGGAAGAAAGAGGATGGATGCCATATACCCCAGCTTTTTAGACTTGTACGAAGAATCTTCTGCAGAGAAGGAAGAACCAACAAACAGCGAGCGAACTTTATTTAATTGAATTTGAATTTTTATGGAATTTTTACATCTTGCTTGGCAATTGATGAGAGCGAGAGTTCTAAGTGAATTTAGTGTACATTGTTTTTATACAGTGATAGATAATCACTTGATATATAAGAAAGATATTTCAATACTCCACGTCTATTTCCTGTAATTCTCGTGTCCTCTTTTATTGCCCGATTTCCGTAATATCCACTCGAATACCTTGTGATTTGGGAGTAAAGGGACCGACCGGAGTGATTAGTGACTGACTGACTGAGTGATATCTACAATAACCCTACCTAGTTTAGATCGGTAGGTAGGTAGGTAGGTAGGTGCAATAACCCCAGCCTGGTCTGGTCTGGCTGGCTGGCTGGTGGGTGGGGACTTTGGATGGGATGAGATGGAAGGGGAGGGGAGGGGAGGGGAGGGATCGATAAAAGCAAGAAAGAAATTGGAACGTCTGGAGTTCAGTCAGCAATAATGATCCTTCCTTCTACCTTATTTCGAATCAGCCGTCGTCGTTGTCGTCGTCGTCGTATCGCAGCACCGACCGATCGATCGATCCTGTTGCTTTTTCGAGTTCTGATTCCGGTTTCGAGCGAGGTTGTGGCTGGGCTGGACCCATCAAGACGGGAGGGAAGGTATGGGACAGACAGATAGACAGGTTCGGGAAGCGAGCTATGTTTTTCATATTGTCTAGTATCTCCTGTCTACTGTCTGATGTCTATTGTGAATTGCAAGTCATCTGTGGCATAAAATATTCAGTATACATGGTATATCTCAAAGAGGAAACTCCTCAAGTATGACTAAGTGGAAAGGTATCTTAAATACCTCATTACCAAAGGAGAGGAAACAAACACTTCCAACTTCCTTATTCAGACTTTTGCCATTAAAGGGAGAGGAACACAGGGATGAGTGGTCGGTTAGGAAGGTTGTGTGTGTGGATTTGATTTTGGTAGCCTCCCTTTCTTTGCCTTTGATGAGAGTTCAGTAGCGTGTTTGTGTCCCAAAGTAAGTTACCTCCGTACCTCATGCATGGAAGGTTTAGAAGGATGCATGGAAGGCAGTTCGTTTGTTCGTTACTTACCGGGGGGGAGGCTATAATGCGTTCCATCAGCTAAAGTAAGCTAAGAGTTGCTTCGTTCTGGTTCGATCTTGAGTGTGTGTGTGTGTGTGTGTGTGTGTGGGTTGATGGGTGGGTGTGGGAGTGGGTTCCAGCCGTTTGGGATTGGGATTGATGCGTGGGATGGATCGGAGACGGAGACTTTCTTTGCTTACTTGGTTGCTTGCTTGCTTGCTTCCTTCCTTGGGGACAAAGGATCGTTACCCAGAAACGTGGGATGGATGGGTAGATAGTATGGATTGATAGATGATAGGGAGGACGATCATCCCAAGATCCCAAGATCATCTTCGGTAGATGGATGGACTGGACTGTTTCTCATCGGAGAGTTTGAGTGGGGGGTCTTGGGATTGGTGGTGGGCGAGGTGAGGTGTGTTTTGAGTTTACTTTTAGGATGGGATCATCGACGGTGGGTGGATCTCTCTCTCTTTCTCTCTCTCTTTCAGCCCCTCCAGAACGAACCTCATGTTTCTGTTTGAGAATCTGAGGCTGAGGCTGAGATTGATATGGACGGGATGGATCGAATGCAAAAAGAGTTAGAAAAGGAGAAGATCTCAAGAACGTGGGATTTGGCCGTGGGGGGGGGGTTGATATCCTGTGGGGGGTTAGAATTGATATCAGGGACCAGAACTCCAGAACAGAGAGCAGAACAAATTTAGACGAGACCTGAATCTGGAGGTTGAACTGCGCATTTGGTCTTAAGAAGCTTGATATAAGCGAGACGTGGTCAACGTAAAGACTAGGTTAATCGAGAGAAGCTAATGTGGTAGCGGGAGTTAAACGGGCCGGTGAGGGCAAAGTCGACGTCGGCTCGGTCGGGCAACGGGTACCTTGATTTAACCCCACTATGAACGAGTATGAATGACAGGAGCCTCAACTTCACTTGACCTTAGGTAAACATCTAGATACTCTGCCTTACCCCACCAAGAGGACCACCAACAACACAACCTCTCTCTCTCTCTTTCCCCCTCCTCCCCTCTCTAACTCAGAGCACCACACCACCATTGAATACATACCTACGCCATCCGCCACAATGTCAATCATCCAACAAGTTACCACCGCCTCCCTCTCCGACAACTGGCGCACCATCAACATCGACCTGCTAGACCCAGAGTCCTCCTCGAACTTCGATGTCACGACCCTGCATCCGCCGCTTGCGCCTGTCAGCGAGGGGGAGATTAGGCAGTTGGGACAGCAGGTCAAGCAGCTGCTGAGAGGAGGTGATGCTGAGGGCGCGTTGAGGGGCGCATTGGAGGGGGCACCGTATGGTGGGGATGTGGGCGTTAAGGTATGTCTATACGGATGAGATCTTCTTTTTCTTGGGTATCTTGGGGAGGGGAAATGCTGGGGGTTAGGATTGGCGGATGGTTGATGGATGGCTGCTGGTGTTACGAGGGAGGAAGAATGGCTGGGCTGGGATGTGGTGTGGGCAACTCGGGAGGGTTGTCAAGAGACATAAGCAGTTGAATTAGCAGACATATGGGAAGAAGCTGGATAAAAAAGATATAGATGAAGGACGAATTGGGTTATATGTTTTGTGCTTGGGATGAGGCGATCCTTTTACCTACGCTAACATTACGTCCACAGGACATCCACCTACAAACCGTCACCGAGGTCCTCCAAAGTATCAAAGCCAGCGAGATGACACCCATGCTCCAACGAATCTTCGATACCGAAGGAGGAAGTGAAACACTAGACGTGCTAATGAAATACCTGTTTGTCTCCTTCTCCCATTTCCCACTTCAACCCACCTCTACCCCTCTCTTCCTCCCTCTTTTCCCGTCCCATCAAAACCAAGACATAGCTCACACCTCACAGATACAAAGGCATGGCCGCCTCCTCCACCGGAAGCAGTCGCAACGGACCCTCCCGCAACTCCACCCTCACGCCTCAGAGCACAGGCGCGGGATTCTCGCAGATGGGCGGACGACCCGGAGCTGGTGGTGGTGAAAGCAGTGGTGCTGCGATGAGCGTGTTGCTTTCGTGGCATGAGAAGGTCGTTGATGTTGCGGGATTGGGATGTGTGGGGAGGTGTATGACGGATTGGAGGAAGGTTTGAGTGGTGGTTAGGTGCGGTTGAGTGTGAATATGAGGTTGAGTGTGGAGATCAAGATGGAAAGGGAGATGCGATGAAAAGTTTTGGCAGTGACAAAGCCGGATTTTCTTGGCATACCATGGCTAAGCTAAGCTAAATGGTGTGGTCTTCTGGGTGCATAGAAAAGCGACGGAGCACAATGAAGTTTACGATGATCATGGATTCAATCTGAGCCTGGCTAAGGCGGGCACCAATTGAGTGTTGTTCAAACCTCGAAGTGCTAGTTGCGTTGTCGCTATCAAGCTTACCAAACTAGTCGAGCTGGACTTCGACAGGATCTTTGATGGAAAGGAATGCGCATATACAGAGCAAAGAGCAGGAAAGTTCGCAATCTTATCCCCTTACGTTCTTACCCTCCCTCATATTTCCCGTTCTCAGACACATCTCAACTTCACACACACCAAATTGACGATGAAGCTTCTCCAGCGATCTTACTAACTAGCTACCTACCTATGTTAGCTTGCTAACAAAGACTGCACCGCATTGGCTACTTGAGGTATGTTAAAATGAGATGCCTCCTTCTGATGGTAGAATAGAATAGAATAGAATAGAACCTCGGATGAGTTTGAGGTCGAGTTCAAGTGACGTCAGGTTCGAAGCCAAAGCTGGTGGTACATGTTTACGGAATGTCTCACTCTCACGACCACTAGATACGTACCTTAGGTAAGGTACATATATATACACACACACACATACACACACACACACGTGCGTGGCGCACAATCTCCGTTTTTCCTCCATGTTCATTCAGTACCGAGGGAATATGCTTCATCTGGCATATCATATCTTCTTACTGAATTGCACTACCTACTGTACCTACCTCCCGAGAAGAAAAACCCAACCCCGCAAACAGAATCGAGTCATGGAGTCATGGGTTCATGGAGTTCTGGTACCTTAACTTACTTTGGGCACGCATACGCACACGCACACGCCCACGCGACACTCGACACTTTGATCGACACTTGACACTTGACACTTGACACTTGAGAGCTGATAGCTGACAGCTAATTAACCCGAACACTGAATTTTCAATTTCAATCCAATTTCAGATTCGGCCAAATCACCCCTCCCTACCTCTCTACCTACCTTATCCAGGCAAGCTGCCCTCACGTTCCTTTCCTCCATCCCTTCCTCCCCCCCTCCTTCTCGTTACTTACCTTGTTCCTTCATCGCGCCCAGTGTAACAATACCTGATATGATTGATAGATGCTTAGGCATCTACCTACCTCCTACCTTAGGCACCTATTATCATTTCCATCCACCTTCTCCCTTCTCCTCTCCTCTCCTCGCAGCCCAACTCAACTCCAACTTTCATCTCATCTCATCCTCATCCTCATCCTCACTCTGGCGGAATATGGAACACAGCATTTCTACCTAATCAACCAATTTGAAAATGACTTTTCTCTTTCGCAGCTCAACGCGCATTTCGCAATCAAGGGGTACATACATACATTGCTGCTAATCGGTCGCTCGCTTCTAAGTCACTCGACTTGACCTGGCCTGGCCTGGCCTGGCCTGACTTGAGCTTGACTTGATTGATTCATTTAGCTTGTGTTATACTCATCGTAGCAAATCACATCTCACTGTCTCAATCATCGAGCATGTAGTATTGGCCAGTGGTATAACAAAGGTAGCTTCTCCTGAATGCCTAGCCATCAATACGCGAGTGAAAGTGCGAACATGGAAGGGATGTATTTGTGTATGGGTATCACTCGTTCATTATCCGTCCATATCAACCAGATAGATCTGGTTGACTGGTTGGTTGGTTGCTATTCTACAATATACAAAATAGCTCAAAGGAGCCATTTCTAAAGACAACGCCCAAGGCCATGCTAGTTGCTACCTGCCGCTAAGTAATGCACAAAAATATCGTGTCCCATCCCAAAAATGCTAGTCAAACTGATTATATATAATGCCATCTCCTAATCTCGTCCTCCCCAATGCACGTCAACATATCTCACAGCCTCGCTGCTCACACCATCTCGCAGTTGTCGATCTCCAATCACTGCATAACGCTCTGCCTCCATCTCTCCACCATATCAATCTGCCCCTGATTCAGCGGCGCCGCAGGATGCCCCATCTGCATTCCCATACCTGGCATATAACCCATCTGCATGCCCGCCGCCGGGCCATGAGCATATCCCATACCCATTGCATACGGATTCGCAAACGGCATCATCATCTGCTGGCTCGTGTATGCGTTGCCAGCACCGTACGCATTCACATTCGCATGAGAATAGCTGCCCAAAGTTGGCTGCGCAAATGGGATCGCGCCAGAGTTAAAAGTGTTGAAGCCATGGGGCGGAGGAGGCTGGACAGCTGGCGCTGCTGAAGAAGAGATCATCCCGCCTTGGCCATCATTATATGCTGCACCGTTCTTGAAACCTGATTTTTCGCCGGATGTAGCGCGTTGTTGGGCGGGACCGGGAATATTCGATGTATCGAAATTCAAAAGTGTGCTCGCTCGCCTAGCAGTGTGTTTCTCATGCAGCCCTAGTAGACCGCCCACTGGTTTTTCATAACTCACCGCCCTTTCAGCTCCAGCAGAAGGGTGTGCTGAAAGCAGGTCCGCCATGCTTCTTTTTGCCTTGTTATCAGATCGCTGTTGTGGTGGTGCTTCTGCTTGTGGTATTCCAACCTCTTTTGCTCGTGCTTCTCGTTCAGCTTGCAATCTCTTGCGTCTTTGACCCATTGTCTCTTCCTCTTCAGGCGGTGGGGATGAAATCTCTTTACCTTTTCCCTTGTCTAGAAGTTCACCGCCAAATTGACTCATCATCTCTGTTGCAAAGTCACCACTGATCGGTCGAGCCACAGGTAATCCAGAATCGGCAGGTAAACCTGTCGCGGTCCCTCCTGCTTCCTTGAGACGACGAACACGTTGTGCAAGGGTTTCTCCTTCTTGTTCTGGAGGCACATAACCAGATATATTTACCATGGTGGTTGCTCGCGGTGCAACAGCAGGTCGGCCTTGTAATCTGTTTCGTCTTTGGCTCAAGGGTTCATTATCTTCCATTTCACGACGTTCCATGAGACCCATAGGTCGATTCGCATCCTGGATTTGAGCCTTCTTCGAGTAAAGCATTGCCAAAGGAACATCATCATCATCTTGTTCGGCCACAACTTGCTCGATATTATCAGGATCCTCCCATGCAAGGATGGTTCGCTTCTTTTGCCTAGTTTTCGCCTGAACTTGTGCTACAGCATCAAGCTGAAGAAGGGTCGAGTGAGTACCATTGGGATATGCTTGGAAAACTGGTCGTGTTCGTTGCTTCGCTTGTTGTTTCCGCAACTGTAATTCGGCGAGTAGAGTTGTTGGTGGTCCATGATAGATTTCGTCGTCACGCTGCCCCTCATCAGATTCTTCATCCTCTTCCACTGCACCATCGCCAATTTCTGACTGGTTCAAAGGTGTTGTATCTTTAGAGTCGTCTCCATCATCAAGTGGGGTCCTTGTTGTGCTCTCAATGAGGCCCGTAACCGAAGCACGCCGATTCTCCTTATCCAATGTTTCGGCTTCATAATTACTTGCGCGCCTACCACGGAGCAGAAGATTCAATGAGCTATTTCGTTTCTTAATTGCTGGTGGTTCAAGCAATTGAGTGCTGCTTCTATTATTGCGTACATGCGATTTGCCGTAGACCTCGTTGCCTAGATGGCCGGCAAAAGCATGATCGGTGAATGCACTGACTGGCGCAAATGCTGAGGCGTCCAAAATGCTGTCGAGAGTAGCTACTGCAGATTGATCTTTCAATTCCACGACCTCATTTGGAGCTGGTAGGTCAAAAAATGCGCTGGCGCGTAGCTGAGGTGGCATGTGTGACAAGTCCTGAGTGAGCCTCCTTCCTCCCATACTTGCCCGCTGGTGCTGGGCCATGTATTCCTGTCCATTTGCTTCGTCTTCCTCTTGCAAGCTCCTCCCATCTTCATCTTCTAGGACATCTGGAAGCCAAATTGCCGATTGTCTGGCCCCTTGAGGCACACCACTTATCACCTGCGATCTCCTCTGGTTCCTTGCCATAGACGAGGGCAATTTCGACAACTTTTGTGGCAGGTTGAGCATCATAGGTACCGGAGCCGGATAGTAAACCATTTGTTGGCCTGTGCCTGGATCTGCGTAGGATTGAGGTCTTGCCATGGATAATTGGTTTCCTGAAGAGAGTCTCCTCCGCTGTGGATTTTCATCTGAGGAGACGGACTCATTGCCAGAGATCGCCGGTTCCTGTATTGAAGGTGCAGGTAACAAACTTGGTGCTGCATGTGTACCATCGAAACCTTCAAATAATGCCTCTGGATTTGAATATACTGTCGACGCAGAAGTGTCAGGTCGTGGTTGTTCGTCACTCAATTTGGGAGATGGGTCATCCATAATAGGACCTGCTAACAGATCCAAGACTGCTTTGGTAAGGGTAGAATTCTTTTCCTCCTGTTCTTCAATCGAGGTTGTCCTTGCGAGGTCTGGTGATTTGGGCGATAGAGATGATGACGAATGCATCGAGTGTATATTGACGAAAGAATCCAAAGGTCTGCCTTCCATTTCTGGCTCGGGACGAGATCCGAATCTCGAGCTTTTCGAAGCCGAACGTCCTCTGCCATTAGTGCCAGTTGCTCCTCCTGAGAAAGAACCACCACTGGACATCACATATCCAGCTGGAGAATATCCTCCAGACCTCGCCGTAGAGTTTACTTCGACAATCGAGGATGCATTTGAGGCCTGTCTGGTGATGGCTGCCATGCCCTGAGAAGACAGCAGAGACGATCTTCGACTATCTGAAAGTTTCTGTTCGTCGTGCAATTTTTTGATGGCCACATCGATCGAAGAGGTCATGCTCAATTGCTCCGCCATTCTATCCAGATGTTCAATATTTCCCACGTATGCCCCCTGAAGAACTTGCAGATCTGGTGTAGGATGGCGCAACGCTAAACTTCGACCAGAAGCTGTTCGCACCACAGGTTGAAACGGAGGAGATCGAGTCGGTCGCGGTAATGTTTTCGATGCAACTTCTGCGGTGGTTGGACTTCGACGTCGAGCACGAGGAATATGCAATGGCACAGTAGATACGCTTGCCGGATGCTGTCTCGGAGATGGAAGTACTGGTGATTTTCGTGCGTCTTGGGCAAAATCGTCTCCTTCTACCAAATCATAACTATTGTTTAATCTTGCGTTCGTTCCTCTGGCAGAAATTGATTGTACAATCGAACTCACAAAACCGGTGCCAGTGGGTCGCTGGTTGAAGGAGTCGTGAGATCTCGTATTTTTGTTGTCGGCATTATCCAAAAATAGGCCAGCTCGGGCTTCCAGTGGCGCAAGAATTGGTGAAGCGAGCTTTCCTCGCTGCTGCTTCGGAGCAGCAGATGGGGAGGGCAAATCATCGTCGCGATCTAGATCTTGATCATGATCTTGCTGTTTGACAACATTATACGCCATGGTAAGGAAACATAGGCGTCCCTATAGAGGGTGGAGGGTGGTGGAGGGTGGGCAAGAGAAAGAAACAAAACAAAGAGGGTGGTCTAGTATGAAATACAAAACACGGAAAGCCGGTTTCGATTTTGATGGGGGTTGCAACGTTCAAGGCATTAAAAGGTGGAGGTTCGTTCAACCTTATCCAAGTTGGACAAACGTTCGTCCACAAAGGGTAATCCGCATGGCTAGAGTATAGTACCAGTACCAGTACCAGAAGAGTATTGCGTGGTCGGATAGGTGCATACACCTCCCTCCCACCTTACTTACGACAACAACAAGAATAAATAAATAAATAAATAATGGGTAGGTTTGTCAAATAAGGTATACGGAGGTAACCTATTGGGGACATAGAGATACCCAAGATTAGAGAATCCCGTCAGTATCCAGTCAGTACCCAGCTCTATATTCCCTGTTCCCCATTCTCTAATCAGCATCCTAGCTTAGGTGGGCTGTTGAACCTGTTGTGGTTGTCGGATTGTCAGGTTGTGATCGTGTTTGTGAACTGGTGTGTCGGTTGTCTTTCAACGCTCCAACGATTTTCCAGCTGTACCTTATTAGCCATGATTAGCCACCCGCATATTAAAAAAGTACAAAGACCAATCACAGCATAAGCTGTATCGTGTCAATAGCCTCAAATCTCTTTGCCCCCTTGCACTTGTTGTCAAATTATGGTTAGAGCAAGGATACTTGTCCAGCCTATCTTTCAGCTGCCACCTTCGAGATTGTGAAGTTTGACAACATGCTGGAACATAGCTTTGCCAAGCGACGACCGATGATAAGATCAAAAGAAGCATTTGCAGGTAAATATTTGTCCAGCCATGTCCAGCCATGTCGGCTCTATCTCACTGATGCATGCATGAAACATATAAACTTCTTGTTCTTGCTGGAAAAGGGATATTTGGCGGTTCTTCCATTTGTCCATTGGAAGACGATGTTCTTCTTGATCGTCATCCCGGCGACAACTTTCTTACTGGAAAGGTTCATGTTTGTTGTCAAAGCTTGGCAAATAGTATGTTTCTCTTCTGCGACGATCTGTCTCGATGTCTGTGCAGTGGTTGGACTGTTCGGTTTGTGCTTCAGTAAGGATATAACTCGGTCAAGCTGCTATGCAGTACCTGCGTCGAGAAGGTCTGGGTCGGAATGCTTGTTGGTTGATTGCCTGCCGACGACTTGCATACTGTATGTACATCGTATCAGTGTCTCGAAAAAACCGGGAAATTGGAAATACGAAAGCTGAGCTTGAGAAAGGGGGATGTCTTCGAACTCGAGATATTGCAGCACAATCAATGCATAGGTGTTGAAATAAGTAATAAGGTTTGAATGTTGTCGAGGCCCTGATCGAGATACATACGATGTCTGAGTTTCTGTTAACTCCTTGCTGGCGTACCTTACTCGGTGTGCAGCACGGGTCGTTCTGAGACCCTTTAGCCCATCTGACTTCTGAGATATCGGAACTTTGTCGTTTGTATACTTCTTGACGAAAATGATACGTACCATGGAAGACTTTACTCGAGTCAAACGTGGTGCAAACAGTATCGCCTGGCAGAGAGGTTGTGTCCAAAAGGCGAAGGATGAGAAGGGTACCTGCAGGAGAGAGCGCCGGTCCAACATCAACGAACTCGTGCTGACTACCTAATTTTATCAAATCGAACGACAGAACGGAGAATGCAATGTAGGGATTTAATCGTGCGTCGTTTGTTTGAATAAGGAAAATGCAAGTTGGACACAAGTCCTAAATCGGAAATCGATCACATGATGTAATCCTAGAAACTGAAGGGATGCGACAGGACCAATGTCAATATATCTAGCATATGTAGCAGTCCAAAAGCTAACGCCCAGCACAAAGCTAAATATTTCGTCATTGGAACTGACTAAACTTCTGTTGATACAAAACCTACACACATGGTTATTTGGGGCACAGCCGAAAATGCGGAAATTTCGAAAAATTATACAACCCCCACTACTTCTATAATGATTGCTCAACAGTATTCATATGATATCTTAAGATAGAAACTCAATATTAAAGAGAATGGTTAAGTTTTTACTGTGGGTATTGGAAAACTTTAAAATAAGAGGATTGAGCAAACAACCAACAAGAATACTCTCCATAAATGGAAATTCTGGCATATGTTTTTTTGTATATCAATGATTTCATACATATGAATACTTCACGTTCTCAATCTTTCTTCTACTCAATAGTTTTTCTATTGTCATTGACGTTTGTTGACAAATATCGTTGAAGGATGGTAGTGCTAATCTGACCAAATTGAAATATGCAAAATGTCTTCTCCCACCTCTCCGAAACTAACCACTCCACAACCTGGAAGTTCCCACTCACCACTCAAGCACCTAAAATGCCATGCATCCCAGCCGACGAACGAGCTCGGCTCGGCAACCAGACCATGCAGCAGCAAACCGAAGCCCCTGCAGCCCTCCCCACCCACCACATCCACACCACCCCACAATATCAGGAAAAATTCAATTCTCAAATTTCCCACCTGCTATCAACTAGAACCCTTCATATTGTCCATTCTCGAAGTCATCTACATCCAATGAGATACAACAACAGTACCCAGCGCCTGTGGTTTAGTGGTAAAATCCATCGTTGCCATAAAGCACTCAATCAAATGAGTCTGATTCGATTTCCGGCGGGCGCAGCATTACTAGGCTAGTCTCAGCGTCTCGAGAACATCGCTGGTTGATATATTTTGTTGGTTGTTGAAATAGTTGAGAATTTTTTTTATCCTTGAAGCTAAGCGAGAAGGGGTTGTCTGGCCAAATAACTTATTTTTTAAAGGTTGGTCAGATCATATTAACTCTTAGCTGTACAATAGAAGTGTTTTGAAGGCTTGTTGAAAGCGTGGTTGTTGGTTTGGTTGTCTTGGTTGTTGGTTGTTCTCCTATATCTCTCCAAACGGTAAGCGAGCCGATGAACAACGTCTATATATTCCAACTCAAACGGTCAATTCCACAAGTTATGCATACATACGTACACACACATACAAGCGTTCAGTAAGTTGGTTTATAAATGCTTAAAGGTATTATTTCTGGAAACAAATAAAAAGTAGCTTTACATTTACATACTGACTTTCTTTGTCCAGCCCTATCAAACACAGTGTAGCACTCGATGTATCTCAAATTAGACTGTTTTTCTTTTGGAAACGATCCATTCCTAAATTCATAAAGTGTAGTAATACGTTTGTTATGCTTGGATAATGTGCATATGCTATTGCTATCTAAATCAGAAGCGAACATACCACAACCTCCTTAGATGTAGCAATCAGAATGCACGACTAAGCCTAAAGTAGTTGAGGACGCCATGACAAGAGTAAGCTAAGCACAGTGACCGAATAATCAACCTAACTATCAAATTCACCTTCAACAAGGCTCTCAGTGACCAGGCTGTCAACAACCAAATGCAAAAACTGCGCCCTGTTTGAGCCTTGGCATACAGCTAAGCGACTCTGTGGGAGCCTTAGCTGAGATACCCTTATAAATATAAAGGCAATCCTACATCAATCCCTTTATCACCAAAAACCAAAATACCACCAATCAATCCTCCCTTCACGCAGCTTTTCAAACAATTTCCTCTTCCTGAGAAAATAAAGCTAGCCCGATTCCAATTCCCAACTCGTCAAAATGTCCACAAACCAATCTCAAGACGAAGCTCCCCCACCTCGAAAAAAGAGAGTCTCCATCTTCGCAAATCTCAAATCTGGGCTCTTCAAGCGCGCGATACCTGGTGGTAGGGTTGCTGATAATACTGTGAAGACTGAGGCGGATGGAGACGGAGACGGAGAGGTACCAGGTGTTCCGTCAGAGGAACATGAAGATAGCTGTTCATGTTCACAACCTCTACCAACGGAATTGGCATCGGGGCATGATTCAGCTGCTGGGAAATCGGGAAGAGGACTAGGAGAGGCTGGTGTTGGAGTTGGAGTTGCTAGGGACCAGGAGACTCCTAGTTCGTCGGACGTGTGTGCTGCTCCGCCTGAGAAGATACCGTCAGTGATGAGGAACGACGATCTCAAAGCAACTTCAAAATCTGAAGCTGGGATGAAAACGCATGAGAGTTCCCGATAGTTGATTCATCTCGGTTGTCTGGGCTTGATAGCAGTCCAAGATGGAGTGAATTTGATGATATTGATCTTAAATGTTGGTTGAGGAAGCGAGGATGGAAAATATTACATGTACAGGAATCTCTGGTTCTCGAGTACTAGTTCAGCTAAATCGCATCTTATATCGGCTCTCGTAATGACTGAAAAGGCGACGAAATTATGGAGGGCAGAGGTTTAACTCATAGAGATTGCGACACGATGTTCTGTAGATTCTCCTTTCTCTCGATATTTTAATGAATTGCGGGGTCGGCGTGCCTCCCTCGTACCTTCCTTTCTTAAGCCATTTACACCACAATTCTCTTTCAATTCTCTAGTTTCGATTTTCACTTTCGAAAACCCTCCTACTTTAATTCAAACATATACCCTTTCTCTCTACAGATCTTTCTCTCTGCAGACCTTCCTCTCTGCAGATCTTCCCCTTTGCAGACTTTCCTTCTGCAGACCTACTCTGAACAGGGCAATCCTTTCCCATTCTGCCAACATGTCGAGAGCATTGGTCGGCCTCAAAATCCCCTCCGAAACCCAGTCAGTCAAAGCACACATTGAGCTATGGGACAAGGTGCGAAGCCTTCGATCTCTTTACTGCCCTGTGCTCGACGGAGCGATACTAAAATTCCATAGGGCGAGAACGACGAAGGATTGGCTATTGAAGCAGAGGAGATCGCCAAATACGTATGAGAGCGTAAAGGTTTCCCTTGGGCATCTTTGAGCCATCAAGCACGACAAAATCGAACCGTGCGTTACCACAGAAGCATCATGACCCATATCCCACGGAAAAGTGGTTTGAGAGGATTGAATGTGGACCCCAATCGAGCCGACAATGCCAATGATCGCTTTTTGCTCCCATTGGAATACCAACCAGCAAGAGCCCCCTACAACACACGGTTATGATAATTTGACTAATTCTTTAGGTCCCCATATGCTTATGTCAGGTCTTTTGGGCCAAATAAGCCTAGGCTGAACACATTGTTCCAGGTTGTACGTTGTTCAAACACTGCTCAGATGCCCTTCATATATACTGACTAGGTGTACAGCGAGGCGCACTTTGGTACTGGATTACTCAAAGAAACCTCGATCTGCCCATAGCTCCTCGTAGGAACGAATTCCTCAAGTCCACGAGTGAAGTCTTGCAAGAAATTAAAAAGAATGGAGGCTTCGATCGCACCCCAACCGTGAAAGCATATATGGGAAAGTCAGAATTAAAGGAGCTCCTGGAATACGATGTATGTGCTTTGTAGATATTAGCGCTGTTATTTTACTGACTTGTTAGTTTTCTCAAACGAAAAGTATCGAGGTTCATGAACAACACGCTGTTGCGTGGCTCTTGGGCCACCTATCTGGAGTTCGTCCCGGATCATTATGCCCTGGTCGTGGTCATACTCATATGCTGACCTAGGGGGATATCAAAATCTCTCGCAAGCTGTCCTCGAAGGGAAACTTCAATGGAGGTTTTGTTGTAGAGCTGCATCCGGCGAATGTAAAGATGGATGCCGAGCAAAGTAATGATGATGCAGACCTGAATATCGATCTGATTTTCAGTTCTCCAAAGCACAACATCAACTTATCGCTCCCACATCGCCTTTTGGTAATCCTACTTCGGCGGGGCTATCTCAAAAATCATGCAACATTGTCTTCTCTCATGGAAGGCCGAGAAAGCCAAATCGCTATAAAACCTGAAGCCACTGAAATTCCAGTCTTCCTGGCTACAAAAGCGCGAGGCTTGCACTTGGCTAACAATGTCGCAAATCCATATAGTTTCACCGAGTATTTGTCTCTGCGGGTGACGTGGATGGGTGGCCTGGCCATGTAACGTTCTATTCATGGCACCAACAATTTGCCACTACGATGGCACGAGCAATTGGTGCAAATAGAACTCGTGCTGCTATCGTTCACGCTCCTAACTGCCGTACGCTCGAGAAGCATTACTTGAACAAAAACAAAGACCTGAACTTGGTCAACATTCTCGTCGATGGCGAGAACGGAGAGGATATTCGTGCCATCGAAAACCAAACCTCACTTGTTCTTCGTCGTGTTGATCTTGTTTGCTGTTGTCAAGTCGAGGCTGGCTAAATTCGTCTTCGTCGAAGCTGAAAAATTAGCTATTACGTAAATATTTAAGTATTATAGTTATTGACAGAAAATTTACCCTGCCTCTTGTGATTCTAAACTCTTTCAATGTATATAACATTTGTACACACTCCTTTTCAATGTGTATAATCTTTTATACACACTCCCTTCCAATGTGTATGATATTTATATACATTCTGAGACATATTCTATCTAGCTGTATTTCTGTCTTCAACAGTTATGAATTTTCACAGCCTCAAATTCGTGAGAGAGTCCTTGTCGAATATATCCAAGTCCAAAATCATGAGGATTTCCAAGCTGCTTTTACTAATGGGACCGTTTTTGCATACGAATTGATCAAACGCCAAATTAAGAGGTTCGCTCCTCGTGCGTTGATCGAGGAGGAAAAGGCTGGACAGGCTATCAAACAACGCATACGACCTCCGTAACGAACGAGCTTTTATAAAGAGAGTCAAAGAACAAGAAATACAAAATCAAGCTGCTACTGCCGATAAATCCGATGATAACGATGATGATGACGAAGAAGAAGAAGTCCTTGAAGATCGGCTTCTGATAGACGCTAATTTCGAGGACTTAGTAGTTTTTACGCAAAATGCGGTTGTATTAGACGATGCCCCAAATAAGGCTTTTAGAATTAATTGAACACGAGTCGTAAAAGCCTTTAACAATATAGATATGGCAACTTTTGACTTGTCCCTTGCTATAGTAAATAGCCTTTCACATCACTAATACCACCGGCCAATAGTGTCTTTTGATAAATGATAGCGATGCTAGGGAAAAGATCATTAGCTACAGAGGTTTGGTACATAACATCGTAATTTATACAGAAATTGATCCATATATACCATATAGTACCACTCTGATCGCACTTGATCAAACACACACACGCACACACACACACACACACGCGGTTCCTCAATCCAACTTCCACCCCTCCTCAACCATCCACTCCACCCCTTTCCTAACTCCCTCCTCCACTCCTAGCAACGGCGTAAAGCCCAACCTCTTAACCACCTTCGCAATATCCAGCCTAACAGGCATAAACATATACGCCGCCACCTGCCACGTAACGTCCGGCTTCTTCATCCCCAGCGTCGCAATCCAATACACCCATTCCTGCACAGTCATACCCCACTTGACCACCCAAATAGGCACTACAGACACCTCGCTCATGGGCGTCCGATCGCCCGCCGCCTGCCAAACCAAACGCGCGAAATCCCAGAACAGCATCGCGCCCTCCCCTTCCTCCTTGTCGCTAATGAAGAATACCTCTCCATCCACCTTCCCGCCATCAACGCCTTTGCCATTCAACAGAGCTTGCGCGGCGAGAACGTGTGCGTACGCATTGCTAGGCACGTAGATCAACTCGCGGGGCGTGGTGTTAGGTCCGATTTGCATCTTTTGCTGTCTCTGCTTCAGCATTCCCAGGTAGATAGGCAGGTTCTGGGTGTCGCCATCGCCGTACATCGTGCCGAATCTCAATCTCGCGGTCTTGAGACTGGGACTGTTGGCTCCGGCTACAAGCCCATCAGCGATGGCTTTGGTGCGGCGGTAGGGATCAAATTGCCGTGTGTCAGTTGGATCGATGACACGACATGTTTCCTCTGTGAGAATCGTCTCGCCTTCGTCAAGTCGAAGGACTTCCATCACCGAGTCGGATGATGAGTATACGAATGCTTTTACGCTCTTTGCTTCGGCGGCACATTTGAGAAGGATGGAGGTGCCCACCACGTTCATCTCATATAGTAGTGCGGCTGGTGAAGTAAATTTTGGAGAGAAGGTGTGGAAGATGACCGTGGGCTGTATTTCGGCCAAAAGAGCACGAAGCGAGCTTTCATCTTTGATAGACATGTGATGGTATATGGCTCCTTGAATGAAAGCAGCAATCTTGGGACTTGGTGGGTTGCGACATAGGACATGAACGGTACTGGAAGTAGAGTGAAAAGGCGAAGTGAGGAGATGGTGGGCAATTGCAGAACCCAAAGTTCCAGTTCCACCTATAATAAGGACTGCCCCCAGATGGGTGGAAGGGAAAGGGTTTGGAGGAATAGATATTGACATACTTGAAAGTGTAGAAAAAATGAGTATAATTGAAAATGGAGAGAGAAGAAGATACGTAACCATATATATATATGCAGGCTGTCAATAGATTTAAGGTTGATGTTCGCTTCTTTTGGCCAATCACTACGTATATGCTCAGCTCGTATAGTTGAAAGTCCATGGCAAAGGGATACCGTCATCTTGGTTTGAGATGCATCGCACTTCGAATCCAATCAAACCCTAGATGCCGGCATGTGATTGTCAGCATTATGTGGAGTAGCCAGGTACGTAATCGAAAATCCATGGCACTAGTTGTATGAGATATGAGCAGGATTGGTCAAGCGAAGTTTAGTGCCCGCTTGACAAGACCGGAGGATACGGGAGGTATGCATGATCCATCTCTAGGGTCTTGGTTAGGAGATGGAGGTATAATTGGCGTTTGAGCTGAAACTAGCTTTAAAAGTAAGTAATGCCAGAAGGGATCAATCGCCATCGAAAGTATTGCTGTGATGAAATTTACATGCATCCGAGTAATTCGACTAGAGTCTCTTAGATTACCTCCTCTATGTACTTCAAGTACGCGGATGCCGTTCTTCGCCTAAAATGCTTGCCATATCTTATCATAGGAAGAAAGGAAGACATTGTTAAAAGACAGATTACAGCCAAAACAATAGTCGTAGACTGGCCACCTTGAGCGTCTATCCACGGTCTGTCAACAATTAGCATCTGCCTGGAATAAGAGCTGAGATAGATATACTGAATTGCAAACGTGAACGCAAAGCCAAGCACATTCCTCACAAATAGTAGCAATACCATGCTCTCTGCAGCTATTCCAGGATAGGCATCAATGGCATATGTGATATAAATTGCACCAGCTGAACCGATGCCAAAACCAATGAAACCAGTGCCGATACCTGCTGAGATAATCCAGTGGAGCCCTCTGTATGCTCCAAGCCCATACATCAGTATTCCAATGGTGTTGATAATAGTCGGGAATAGGAGGAGCCATAATCTACTCTCTGGCTCCATGATTCCTCGATTTTTTCTCGCTCGATATAGAACAAACCAATCACTGAGCGGCCCTCCCCAGAGCATGCCAAATATTCCACCCACAAAGGCAGCAATGTTGGTATTACCAACTTTATATGGTCAGCTTGATCTCAAATAGAGGAGATGGTGCATTTACCAGCGGCAATGCCAAAATTATATGGCGGAGCCGAGAAGAGTTCAGATTGTGTCACTGATAAGAGCGAGAGCCAACAGATTTGGATCCCACCCATGATGGCTGTCCAGATGAGTCCTGGAAAGAGTATAAGTCTAAAAGGATATAGGGCAAGCTTCCACCAAGGCTTGGGATTTGCATGTTGGGTGTGAATAGGAGCCATTCGTTGCCAATAAGTCAGGCGGCTACCATGAATGGGAATCTCACGTTCTTCCATAGTTGCAACTAAATGCATTGGCTCCTTGTCTTTCGAGCCTTCCGAATTCTCTCCCTCGGTAATTGCGATAGGAGTACTGTCTGGAAAACGCCTGAATGTGCTCTCTTCTAAGGTAAAGACTTGAACCAACAAGACAATACCGAAAAAGATCACCAAATACCAAAAACACCAGCGCCAGGTCTGCGACTCAGCAATATGACCTGCTGCCACAGGTCCCATGTATGAACCTGCCCCAAGAGCGAAGGCAAGGTAGCTCAATCTGGCGCCTCTCTCATGAGCAAAGAATATATCAGTCGTAGATATCTGAACCAAGGAATCTACTGGAGCAGCACCAAAACCAGTAAGTATATTGACCAGATAGTACATTTCGATGGTGTGTTGTAAGCCCCCCAAAATACATCCCACAAGATTAAGCAGCGTTCCAAATATGTAAACTGGTCTTCGACCAAACTTCATAGCAGTTGGTTGTAACAGTATGCAACCTATGGCGAGAAATGCAAAACAGAGTGCTGCACTTATGTTGAGCTCGTCGATGGTAGTGTTCAAATCGATTTGTAATGGCACCTAAATGGTCAGTAAACCTGTGCAAATTCTTCAGCGAAGGATAGTTACCCAAACAGGTCCGCTCCAATTGACGCTCGCCGCTGCGAGGATAGACCATATGAGCAGAACAAAGTAATGATACTCCTTGCGAAGTTTGTTCCAATTCAAAGGGTCGTTAGGATCGTTCGAAGGCTGAGGAAGGAGTACAACGTCTCGATCAGCACCCGCCCGATGCTTCAAATGCGAGCTTCCTTGAGCTTGAAACAATTAGCCATTGTCTTTTCAGTGACAGCCTAGCTTTGGCTACCGAAGTATTGAGCTCAAGAGGCCATCCGCTGGAAACCATACTGTCCACCAGTTGCACTGTCCCTGGCACCATCTCAATTCCCTCTCTGGCTTCAAACCTCCCATGCGCCGCCCTCTCTTCGAGTATGTCCATGTTCGAATGTGGCTCCGAGGTTGATATCGTGGTAAGCTCTACAAAATTTTGTCCTTCAGATGCACGCTCAAAGAGGGGTGCCATTGCGGCGACTTCGAATCACTTGGACATATGCCGCCTTGTGCATTTCGAATTGATAGGATTTTATCCTCGTCTTCTTGCGATTGATCGAGGTGGTGAGGCTGAAGAAAGAAACCAGACCAGGCTATTCTCAAGCCACGAAAAAGCAAGCTTTTTGGCTTGCAGTAGGTTCGAGCGAATCAACCCTCACGAGCGACATCGTGCAGTATTGACTTGTCTCCATAACAAGACATGTTTTGAAGGTTTGATGGAATACTGCTGTTCTTTGTATGTCAAGCTTGGAGTAAATGAAATGGATGAGCTGCTCCCAAGGTACTTCATGTATTGCATCGGAGGTTCCAAATCTGGACGCTAAGCCGGTGCCAAGACGCTACCCCACACCCAACCCTGAGTTGGATCTTGGCCTCCAGCTCTTTCAATGGGAGAGGCTTTGTCAACGCTAAAGACTGGCTGATATACAGATACCCAAGTATCGCAATTATATAAAATAAAATAAAATTTCTCAATATTTTTCTCTCTATAACTTCTCAATGAGTATGGTAGTTAAGCACATTGCGACACGTTGTCTCTACGTTCTATCCAGCGAAGTTTCTGTCTTCGGGATGAGGAATCTTAGCCACCCTCATTTCATATACAACCACATCACTACTTTGATCAAGTAACCTGTATTTATCTATCTCCTACACTCCGTTGCAAGTCCAAGAAAACCAGTCAACTTGTGACTCTTGCAATAAACCTTCTACTGCTGTGCATCGAAGGTATTGTGAAATACTGAATCTTGCATCTCGCCACATCAAGTGAACTGGATATTATACAAACCCAAGATTCACAGATTGACAGAGAAGTAGCATTGGACGCTAAAGAACACAAATGACAAATGTTGATCTCTCGACCATCTAACAATCTAACTATATTCGTCTCTTTGACTCTAATATTACCAATGTGTTGGAGCCTACCTTACCTTATGAAAGCAAAGGGGATTCGCCTCGAGGCTAATATTCGGCATCTTCTGTTTTATTCAAGGGGCTTCACCACATTGCTGCAGAATTCGACCTTCTCTGGTCATCTTATAGTCCGATTTCTTTATATGGAGTACTGCAGTAGTAGCGGGCCTCAGACAATGTGATCCTCTTGAATTTGTATCAAAGTTGATCCTTCTAAGTCCTCGAGGATTCTTGAGTGGAAGGACTAAGTATGCGTGGTGGACTAGCAGATGAGGATTGACAAAGGTCAACCCATTCCGGGAACTTAACATATTAAGGTTAACAGCGTCACTGGCATAGTTTCCCAGTGACTTCCCCAGAAGGCTTTGTTGCATGGAAATCTCCACTATGCGAGACAGATGGGTCGGTTTGAAAATCCTGAATGAATTCGCCAGGAGAATTCTTGGATAAAGGCGTGGAAGAGGTCAATTACAAATCACATAGCCAATCGCGCCAGTTCATATATATAAACATAGCAAATAACGGCGACGTACAATAGATGATGGCACCTCTATCATTGGACCTTCCTGAGAACGATAGCTCAACCCGACATGGCATACTTTTAGCTCAAGATGACACCCTCCCCCGGTTGAGATAGATGTGGACTTCATATCTGGATAGCATGGGGATGGTGAATATACGAATATTGCTGAGATACTTGTGAGGTATGGACAAATCCTGATTTGGAGTTGTTGGTTGCGAGTGTATATATAATGCGGTATTGGTAGTGTAATGATTGTACATTGTTTAATCAGTGCCAAAATCTATATCGTGTCTGTTTCTGACCGGTCAACATCGCAGTTGTGTCCTTTTCCTATTCGATATCCTTGTCAAGGTTACAGAGTGAATGTGCGGCAGAATACCATCTACGCATGAATCCACTTCATTATCAGACTTACTTTACAAATGATCCTTCCAGGCTGCATAGCAGACTGCGTCCATAGATACCCCTTATAGCGGTGTCAACTTCAACCTCAAAGGTCTCTTCTCCCACCCAATAAACACACGACACTGCTCGAACCAATTCACATCTTCTTTCACCAGCTCCATATCAAAATTCAGGAGCAAACTCGCCACGATAAGCCGAATCTCTGCAAGCGCCAGACTGCTTCGTTAGATGGACCCATGAAAACAAGCGAGGATAAACATGCTTACTTTCGCCCAATACACGACCGATGCCCCTGGCCAAATGGCTGTAAAGCTGCCGATCTCGGATTCAGCGCGACCTTTTCCTCAGTCCACCTCTCCGGGTCGAAGATATCGGGTGTTTCGAAATTCTTGGCTGAGTATGATGCTGCGAGCGCGTTTATGCTGACGTGCGTCTGCTCAATAAGTTATGGTCATGTCGTCGTGTAGAGAGATGAGGAGGTACATACATCTTCGGGCAGATAAGTCCCCATCACTACCTCTCCCCCAGCTGGCACGATCCTTGGGAAGATATCGGCTGCGGGAGGGAACATCCTCAGACCTTCTCTGATCACCATATTGAGATACGGTAGCTGGGCGAGTTTCGATAAAGTCATCATTTGAGTTATGGGGAATGCGTTTCTAATCTCCCTCTCAAGTTTGTGCCGTACATCGCCATTTTTGCAAAGGAAGTAGCATATACCTGCTCTGAAACTTGCAGTCTGTCTCAGAGTCGATGCTAGAGAGGACAATTCCTTTGGGTACGAATATACCGGCTCACCTCCAGCAATTACCAACATAACCGCGTTCTCCTTGATTTCTTGCCTCGACATTCTATTCTCGGTAGCGAGATAGTGCAAAATATCCAGCCGCTCTCTACCAGAATTCAGTCGCTTGTCGACCAAATCCGATCCATAACTCAAATGAGCAAGGGATTTCTGCTGTAGTCACTGCGGCAGCGTTGGGAACCAAGATTTCACTCTAGTAGGAATGCTTTTGACTCCTGGAATCTCTCTGAACACTCGACATCTTGGTGCAAATTTGAAAATACCAAATACAATCTTGATCCATGGGTGTATCGTCCCGCTTTCAAGTCCGCCGAACGATTGGCCAAAAGCAAGGTCAGAGAAGACATCGAAAGTGACGATGCTGAACCAGTGCGCTATGTCAATGGTACCAGGTTCGCCATTTAGCTGCAACTGAAACGCTCGAACAAACCTCTGGGCGTAGTGCTGCATGATAGGTTCCTGAGAAGCTACCGCTTTTGATGAAAGAGCTCGTAGCAAATTAGTCCTCAGAACTGTGCGATCCTCCCCTTTGGCGAACATAAGGATATGGGCAGTCGTGCTTCCTGCACCTCATCCAAAGATCTCAATATCCATGTCCATGTGTTTCTTGGACTTGAAGGCATCATATACCTCGTCCCATGCCTGAGGTGAGGTGTACGAGATGGCATTTGGTGAGTAGCGAACGACATCGCCGTATCTGTCGTGGAGAGCTCGGAAGGTTATCGCTGCTGTACCGTTGATCGTATGTCAATTGTATGGGATTCGTGACGCTGCCCAGAGCTTAGGTCCGGGAAATTTGGAGAGTGGGTGGAAGTGTAAGTTGTATATTACTTGACAAAGAGTGAAGTATTAGAAGCTGCCTAGACTGTCAGAAAGGTTCGAGACAGTTCTCAAAACGCAAGTTGGAGGGTTTAGCCATGATGATTGGTCAAATCGACAGTGATGTGAAGATGTTGTCGATTGAAACGAAAGACTCACCGAGAAGAAGATCCCCAATGATAACGTCCACAGAGATGATACTGCTGGAGGAAACTTCGCGAAAATTGAAACATCTACCATCATGATTTCTATTGGATGCAATGAAACTTGAACGTGATCTTCACCACGTCTTCTCGTGGAGACGAATGTTCGTCGATGAAATTTCCTAGCAAGTCAACGAGGAACTTCGAAAAGGCTTCCCTCCATCATTGTGATTATAAATCGAGAATGACATGAAACATGGCAAAATGCCAAGATAATCAAATTGGGGATCTTGTGGTCTGGTAGGCGGTATCCGATCATGTTGACACAGATCCACCTGGGTAGTACTGAGGTACTCACAGCATGCATCTCGTGGTAGTTCCTCCGGCCCTGTCTGTACCTCCTCGGGATTGCCTATTAAGAACATTACTAGACACATTGCATTGATAAAGACTTTCAAGGATCATACATTCATCAACTTAGACACGAAAAATAGTAAGCATGGTGGATATTTTGGTGACTTTGAACTTACTCTACAAGCGAAATGTCGAATTTCGAAGCTTTAACCCTTGACTTGGAAAATGATCAACGAGAGGTGATCAGACTACCCCAAGAGTTGCGCTCTCAACTAGAATATGCTTCTCTGAAATGGATTTTGTGGGTTTTGCAATGTTGTACAAAGCAAACTTTCAAAATTGTTGTGTTGTTTTCGCCAAAGATATGTGACTATGTACTCTGAGAACACTCTACGAATGACGTGCTATTGGAACGTTTTATACTTATCGACCACGAAATAACATAATGCTGCCCAGTATTGATTATACGCATGTTTGCCATCGGGAATTCTTAGATGTAGCTCTACAGCTGGGTTGTCTGTTCCACTTGTGATGAAAAGCTTCAATCTAGGGTCCGCACCAGAGTTGTCGTAGGCTCCAACAAGGCTTTCTCTACCGCCATAACTAGAAGATGTGATCTCTAGCTTTTGAACTTCGGTGGACACGACTGCCAATTGATTTCGGTGCACAGAAAACTGCTTCTCGGCCTTATGGTCTCTATGGATCACCTTATCCCTGACATATCTATGGCAGTCAAGAGTGTTAGAATAGGGGTTGATATATGATAAGTACTCTGGTTGAAACTCTGGGTAGGTTTCTTACTGGTACGAACTGTTGAATGATATGAAGCTACCATCAACAATCACAGAACCTCCATGTTATGGTCACAGAAAAGAAGTATCGAGCCAGATTATTGACATCGGGTCTCTACTGTAATTGATAGTGGGCATGCGTTGGTATTCTAGAGATACCACGAGTAGTTGGCGCGTTTGCATGAGCGAGATATTGGGACTTGCGTGGATGTTGATGTGTTAAAAAGTTGCTGAGTTGAAAATTCCAGCAACCTCACCTCGCGTGTTGTGTTGTGGTTCCTCAACTTCAACCTCACTTCAACCTCAACTTCAAAACCACACATTGGAGGAAATCCCCCACGGATTTATTCTCCTTACTAGGCAACGCCTCTCAAGCTGTGTAATGGAAAGAACAAAGCTTTCTACTTTAGAAATTGAGGTCGATCAATATGCTGTACTGGGAGTGCCAGTGGATGCAGACCAGAGAACGATAGACAAGGCATACCACGCTCTTGGTATGTATTCGAGGTCAGGTTTAGATCGAACCTTGGTATACTAATGCCAGGACAGCGCTACAATTACATACTGACAAGAACTCGTCGCCCGATGCTAGTTTACGCTTTGCTGAAGTACAAGTACGACTATACTCTTTGCCTACATTTCATAGCACTAACTATCGTTTAGGACGCGTATGAGATTCTGTCTTCTGACAAGTGGCGATCTGAATATGATAGACAAAGGAATATTCCGAGCAACCTGGGGGAGCATACTACAAGAACGACATCTCAAGGACAACACGCAACGCAATACAACAAGGCCTCGAAATTCACAAGACCAGCACCACCTACAAATGATGGACTCGGTACATACAGATATGATGAGTTTGGTTGGCCAGCTGGTCAAAGTCACAACGCAGTTGATCATCCAGACAAATTGCGTGAGGCTGAGCGGTTATTGAGAAAGGCAGCACGTCAAAGGCTTTTAGATTCCAAGGACGAGAACATCAAGGAGTCGGGATACTTTGGTAGAGCAGACGGCGTCGAGGATGATTGCGAGTGGGATTAGACGGATGGGAGGAGCCTATAAAATCAATTTTGAACTTACTCATCCAGATGGCACAGACTAGATATGCATGCTGATTCATCGAGCTTGGTTGTGACGTGAATTCTCTATACACGATTGTGTGGTTCAAATCGGCTGATATTTTCTATATCCATCCGTAGAGGTTTTATACTTATCGAATACAACCTCGAGATGGTTGTACGAAAGATCTCAAGAGCAGAAGTTGCGAATCTTTCTTAAACCTGATAGATGATCTCCTCGGACAGATTTCGTCTACGCTACGAACTAGCAAGAAACGTGATATCAAGTCTCGAAAGTGTTCGAAAGTCTCAACACTGTATATGTTTTGGATGATGGGAGAGAAGAGTTAATAGTAGAATTTCTTTAACCTGCATGTCGAGTATGTTATACGAAGGTTAGCCAGACTAACTGAGCATGAGAATTCACATATCATAAATAGTGGTCGTCGGTGGCGTGTTTAGAAGTGAGGCTGTCTCTCAGTACTGCCCCTGAATTTGGCATTCCAAACCCGAGGTGCGGCTGGATGTGGTGGATTCCTGGTGGGTTGTGGTGGGTTGGAGGCTAAATTGGGAGCTGGGCGCATCCCGTCGTCAGCACAACGACACCACTGAACACCCTGGAATGGAATGCGAGGATGGGAGAAGAAGTCATGGGCAGGGCAACTTTCATTTCATGACCCCTAAGGATCCGACTTCATTCCTTCAAAGTTGGCGCGCAGTTCTTCAATTCGAGCTTCAATTCTGCATCCCTCAATAATAAAGATTAATCCGTCATCTTGCTACACTATCCCCCTCACCTCAAGAAAAAGCTTTACCTAATCCAAATTGACGCGCTAAAATACTACCGTATCTGAAAGAGAGAGCACCAAAGATAGGCACGATCGACAAGAAGGGACAACCACTTGACGAGAAAACTTATGAGAACATCGCACCGCGTTGGAAGAGCTTTTGGCCCCTGAGATATCCTTGGGCGCAATCTGCCGTCTGCTATCGCGACTTCTCTTCCAAATTGGACATTGGGCAAACTATGTGGTAACCAACAGACTGTGAAGGGCGTTTGGAAAGGAAACAGCTTTTGGGTGTATTTTGGACTCCTTACGACGACACGAAATAATGAACGGAGCCCCGCCGGTGCGTAAGGCTGTGCCACCAAAATCAAGTCAGGACCTGGGATACAGAGAATATGGGAGGCAGAACATGTATGGTAATGAAAATGCGGATCCGAGAAGTTATGGCTCCACGAACGGGCGAGCTGGAGGTCCCCAAGAAGCAAGCGGGCGAGTGGTGCTGGATGGCTATAGGAAAGATGTGAATAATGGATCTGAAGGCGAGAGACCAGTATATAATCCAGTGAGTATCAGGGTGTCCTCTGCGGATGGCAATGTCCCCAAACCAGCAATCATTAACCACGAATAGCTCAATGTTGCGCGACCGCAGAGTTCGACATTGCTGAATATTAATGACTCGATACAAGTGCACCTCCTAGTGGAAACTGCCCTGGATGATAGCAAAGAGTTCGAGCTTCTATCCCAAGAAGAGGTTGATGAGTTGAAGAAGCAATGCCAGACTCTTTCCCAGCGAATTGCGCAAACACGGCAGAACCTAGCCATACAATCCAAATATCGCGATGCTGCTAGTTCCATGGCCAAACTATACTCCCCATCCGACAAGAAAAGAAGCATGGATAGTCAAGATAGCAAGAAGAACCGTCGAAGCCTCTTGGGACATGACCGTAATGGTAGCGATCAATTTCAAGAAGCCGAGCAAGAGCGTATTGCAAGCGAAAAGAAGTGTGAAGACTTAGCAGCAGAGCTATGGAGTCTGGAGAAGCGACTCATGGTGCCTCAGAGTCGATTATTGAAGCATACCGCAGGTATTCTCCAAATGACACATAAAGGTCCCAAGAAAACGACCCGAGGACAGGCGAACTCACAGCAAAATGGCATGCCAGGAAGTCCAGAGAGCATGTACACCTATCCCCACTCCCGAATAAGCATAGAGCCAATCAACGAAGAATTATTCTTTGACGAACGAAGTCTTTATAAGCCTGCTGATCGCTTGGACGCCTTCGATGATTTTGGAATTAGGGGCAGTTTTATCCCGACCGTCCAGGGAAAAGAGCAAATGCAATTGATAGCTCTGACTGAACAGAAACTGGAGAGCTTGAACAACCAACTGAGGGAGTTCATTATCAAAGCCAATCCACAACGCAATGCTAGCTTCGGTAAACCCCTTTTGAGTTCGTCGGAGATTTCAGGCACGACGACAAAGCCTGGAGATACCCTACAAAGTCATCTCGAGTATCTTGAGCGTGGTTTGGACGTTGTTACTCAGGACCATACCCAGACTTTGGATCGGCATAGGGAAGCCTTGCAGATGCAACAAGAGATTCTCAATAATCAGCAAGAATCATTCCGTATCGAGCACGAATCAATGGAAAGGGAACAAGAATCTATGCGAATGAATCATGAACTGATGATGCGGGAACGAAACTCTACTAAATCTGAGGAGGACCCTAAAAGTCAGCAAGAGATGATGGCATTGCAAGATAATTTATCCAAAAGTCAAAAGGAGATAACTCGGCTGCAGGACGAGGTATCAAGTGGCCAACGGGAGATTTCTCAGCTGCAAGAGGAGGCCTCAAAAAGCCAGGAAGAATCTGAAGCAGCCATGGAAGAAACACTTCAGGACCTTAACCAGGATCTCAGAGACATTTTACTGCGATACGATGCAAACAGGCCAGAGCCACCACAGGCGACAGGCGCAGGCTTGAACGATCAATTGGCTTACTTCCAGGACAGTGTCAGTGCTATCCGGACAGAGCTAGAAAGGGCCTCCAGCACTGCGATTAAGAGCACTGGAACCCAAGACAACCTTGAGCAAATGGAAACAGTCATCATGGGGCTTTGGGAAATCATTCGCTCTGGAGAGGAAGAGGAACGCCA
Source organism: Margaritispora aquatica (assembly GCA_007644065.1). Lineage (NCBI taxonomy): Eukaryota > Fungi > Ascomycota > Leotiomycetes > Helotiales > Discinellaceae > Margaritispora > Margaritispora aquatica. The sequence continues at coordinate 3,191,010 of VJWN01000001.1, forward strand.
AAGAAGACTTGAACGGAGAAAAACGAGAACTGCACAGAATCTGCCCGCTGACGAAGATGACATGTCAGGCGATGAAGATCACAATCCCAATGAAACATTCTCACTTCAGGGCTTCTCTACCAAGGTCCAGTGGCTTTACACTCAAGCGACTCGATTGAAAGATCAAAAGAAGGTTTTGAAACGACAAATCAAACAACAGCGAGAACTAAACAGCAAATCCGATGCTACTAAAGATGCCGATATTTTCCAAAGGCAGGAGGAGCTGGAAAGGACGAGAACTCTCCTTGCAAGAACCGAAATGGATGCTGATGAGGTGCGGAAACAGCTCAGCCTAGTCATGGAAAGGCTAGATGAAGTCAGACAGCAAGAAGGGTTGCGTGAACAGTCTCGCGCCAGCGATGAATCGGGAGCTATTCGGGCTGCTCAAGCAGAGATTGAGGAACGAGACACACGAATCGCTGCACTTGAGGAAGAGCTTCAGGATTTGAAGGATGACCATTCTATCTCGAATGCAGAAATCGAGAGCAAGAAAGCTGATACAGAAACCAAGATTGCCACGTTAACACAAGATCTAGCAGCAGCCGTTGCTGCCCAAGCAGTGTCACAAGGAAGCATAGATCAGAAAGAGAAGGCTGCTATTGCCATGGAAAAGGAGCTCGATGAGATGAACATGGAGATTGCACGCCTTCAAACTGAAGTCACAATCGCCCGGGCTGAACTCGACGGTGCATATGGCTCACGGGCACAGAGAGCTGCCGAAGTGTCTTCGAATCCTGCCATCCAGAAAGAGATTGACGATCTTACCATAAAGAATATGACACTATCTGCAGAACTTGCGAACCTCAGAGAGCAGCCCAGGGGTACTTCGGACTCAGATGGCAAGATGCAAACGCTCAAACGCGAGCTTGCAGAGACGATTGAGGAATACGAACAGATGACCAAAGCGAGCATCGAATGGGAGAAGGAGCGAGAGATGCTCGAGGGCACCATTGATAAGTTACGAGACGAGCGGGAGGGCCTTGAGGCTCAATTGAGTGATGAAAAGGTCCGATGGCTGGGCATGCGAAGCCCTGGCCTTGACGGCCCTGCTCCAGCAACTACCTCGACAACAGTGCTGAAGAATGAGTTCAAGAAAATGATGCGAGACACGAGGGCAGAGAATGCGAAGATCCTGAGGGTATGTCTAGATTTCTTTTTGGGCCAGTTGCGCAATACTAATGGTGAATAGGCTGAACAAAGCGAAAGACGCCGCCTCGAAGACGAGCTCCGCAACCTCAAGAAATCCCTGGGACCGGGCAAATCTACGCTGAGTCAAAGTATAGGCATATGATCCCGATCTTGCCCCCGCCTCGATATAAAAAGACATGTATGATTACGAATGGATCAAGGGGTGGATGACTGTTTATTGGATGACGGTTTATTGGATGACGAAAACTCCGATTGATGTTAGTTTAAGAGGCGAGTGAATCGCTTTATTTGGCATGTGGGTCTGGATACGACACTTTGTCTTTTTGTCTTTTAGCCGTTGGATTGAGCTGGTTTTGTGTAGTGTGTGTGTGTGTGTGTTGGTATAGAAAAAGATGGATGGATGGACAGATGGACTGACTGGCTTTGGGTGAATGATTGATTGATTGTAGAGAAGAGAAAGCATTTTCAAGTGGCATTGATTGGAGTAATTGTATTATCTAAATAGAGGGGGTTCTTGTTGAGAGAGGGGTTGAACTGGCGCTTTAGGAAAGAAAGGTGGAATAGAAGTTATGAGAGCGAGAGAGAGAGAGAGAGAGAGGAATAAGAAGATATTCCCGATTTGCTACACTTCGTTCTTGAGGACCTTTGATTCAACCGGGTCGGTCTCAGATACGCATGTGAGTGCGAGAGTGCGAGAGACGCAGTAGAATGCCAAACCTTACAAAGAGACTGACTGACGGAATGTTCTTTTACGAGATCACATCTTACCACGACCGACCTACCACAACCTGCCACCTATCGACTTGTTTCCTTCCCCACCCAACGCAAAATATAGGTGCATCCTCTTCTCTTTCCCACTCACCCATCCATAGAAGAAGAAGAAGAAGAAGAAGAAGAAGAAGAAGAAGAAGAAGAAGAAGAAGAAGAAGAAGAAGAAGAGGTAGAAGTACAAGGCAAAGCGCTATATTTTCAAACCTCGCTGCTTCCGTGACCTAATCACTCTGTGCTACCCTATCCTACATAAATACACGAACAGGCTGCCTAGGACGACGCTTGTGAAGTCAGATCCTGCTTTCATCCTCAAAGTCGTATTTGCCCCTGATGGGATATCTGGTATCTCATCTCAATTCCATCCTCTGATCCCTCCTCTCTCTCGCTCCCCTTTCCCTTCTCCCCCATCATGCTGCAACGATAAAAGAAAACTATGCTTTCGCCCACAAAACGCAAGCTCGCTCGCTTGCTGTCACGCACTAGTATCACATGTTTAAAAGTATGCATTCTGCATAGTCTCCCATCCCTAGATAGTGCTCACCAAACGCCGCCATGAGTGGTGATTTGTCTTCACCTTTTGTCCTTTTATTTTTGATCAAACAAAACACTGTTTCCCTCCCCAATCAAGCGGCCAAACCTCCCTCTGGTGTTGGTGGTGTGGTTCCAGGCGTGCTGTCCGGCTTGCTGCCTGGAATATCACCCAAAGGGTTCATACCAACAGGGACTTTAATTTGAGTTTTAGGCATGATCATTCTTCCTTCAAGCTTCTCGCCCTTGACTACCTTGAACGCCTCTTCCTTGTTGAGGGTCTCGTAATCGATGAGTGCCTTGGCTAGAAGTACGAGTTCTTTTTGCTTCTCGGTAAGGAGGGCAGTGACACGTACTCGACTCTCTTCAATGAGTCGACGGACTTCGAATTCGATAAGTTCTCGAGTTCCAGCAGACAGGTTGTCGTAGTTGGCCGAAAGGTCCACATTGCCCAGTTTGTCTGACATGCCAAACCTAGTAACCATAGCGTATGCAATATTCGTAGCTTGAGAAAGATCCTAATGTCATTGGTTAGCTTAATCTAGTCAATTCTAATGAAAGGTGCCTTACGCTTGAGACGCCACTGGTCACCTTGTTGGACCCAAAGATGAGCTGCTCGGCGACTTTTCCTCCCAGGCAAACATCAATGCTAGCTTCATATTCATCCATTCCCTTGGAATATTTGTCCATTTCTGGCAAGTGGAAAGTGATACCAAGAGCTGCTCCACGTGGGAGGATTGTGACCTTGTGCAACGGGTTGGTGCCGGCGGTGAACATCAGGACGAGAGCATGGCCAGCTTCGTGATATGCAGTCTTCTCTTTCTCTGGCTCGGTGATGAACATACTCTTGCGTTCGGCGCCAATCATCACCTTGTCCTTAGCCCACTCAAAGTCAAGCATAGATACAGCCTTCGCCTTAGCTCTGCTGGCATGAACAGCAGCTTGGTTGATGATATTTTCAAGCTCTGCACCAGATACTCCTGGGGTTCCAGCAGCAATGGATTCGACGCTAACATCAGCAGCAGCAATAATCTTTTTCATATGATGCTTCAAGATAGCAATTCTTCCACGCACGTCAGGCAGTCCAACAACTATATTGCGATCGAATCGACCTGGTCGGGTAAGAGCGCTATCAAGAGATTCCGGGAAATTCGTAGCAGCAATAATAATGACGCCGCTGCTTTGATCGAAGCCATCAAGTTCGGTGAGCAGTTGGTTGAGAGTTTGCTTAGCATAAGCTGCGTCTCTTGCGTTTCTCTTACCTCCAATGGCATCCAATTCATCGATGAAAACAATGGCGGGAGACTTCGACTTGGCGGCAGCAAAGAGTTCGCGCACTCTCTTAGCTCCAACACCGACATAGATTTCATCGAACTCGCTTCCAGACATGAAGAAGAATGGCACACCGGCCTCACCTGCTACAGCACGAGCAAGAAGTGTTTTTCCAGTACCAGGTGGGCCAACAAGTAGGACACCTTTGGGGAGCTTTCCACCGAGGGTTGAAAACTTGTCAGGATTTTTCAGGAAATCGACCAACTCTTGAAGCTCGTCTTTTGCCTCGTCACAGCCATGTACATCGGAGAAACGAACGCTCTGGTGCTCAGGTTTAGCCTCGTTGTCCGTCTTGCCTGGTAATTTCTTGACCGATTGGAGACCTTCAACCAAGAGACTGACAACCATGAAACCCAAATAGGTAACCAATCCGAATTTGAGAAGCATTTTGACCCACTTGAAAATGGTGCTGCCGATAGTTTCTTCGACAACAACATAAATAGGAGTATCCTTTGCGCCGTTTCCAGAAGTCTTGATGTTTTGCGCAGCAACATTGCCGCCACGAAGCGATGCGGCAACTGCTTGCCCAGCAGCTTGGTGAGCTTGTTGTTGGCTGAAATTCGAGTTTTGACCTGGAAGCATGCTATTGTTGTTACCTTCGGATGCGCTTAAAGCGCCCAAAGCTCTATGATAAAGCGCCTCGCATGCATTGTTTGAGGCAAACATATTGGACTGGTATCTTTCAACAATAATGGCAGGCATATTAGCTTTCATCAAAGCCTGATAGAATGTCAATTGGGTTGTAGCGCTTCCGGTATTCCTGTTAGCTTGTTCTTCGAGAAGCCCGAGAGTGTTTCTAGTGCCGCTGCTGAAAAGTGTCCGCCTTTGCTCTAAAATCGCTCCCATAATCGGCGTGGTCGGTCCATTCCGAACCTTGGAACCAGTAGATAGCTGTCTTCTCTGAGTGTGTGCCAATGGTCTTTGTGCTGTTTGAGGCGCGAAATATAAAGTACGGAATGCCTTGGATGCGAATGGTTGAGGGGCTTGTCGCTGGCATTGAGTCTGGTTATGCATTAGCATTAGCAACCCCCATGTCTAACATCTTGACCTTACACTTGAACTATCAGGACTCGATCGATCCGATCGAGATATTGAACTGTACTGCCTCCTGACCACCTCAACATGCGACGCACGCTGTACCCGTTGCCCCACGATTCTCATAGACGCAGCCATTCCTCTAGACGCCACTCCCTGTCTCGTCGCGGAAGCCATAGCCTACAATTTATCAGCAGCGCACATTCTTGCTTGGGAGAATACGAATTGCGATCGAACACTCACAGGCAACACAGAAGAAGAGTTGAGAGCCATATTGGATGTTGCGGTCAATCTCCCGTACCTGTCCTTCCTCCACAACCACCAGCCCAGATGATTTCGCAGATGCCGAGTGTCCTAGGATATCTAATATTAGGGGATGGATGTAATGAATGTGAACAAAAGAGACCTCTTCAGGTGGCAATGGAAGCCGGCGTACGAAGTATGTTTGATGCCAGACGCCGCAGGCAATATCGGATGATGCGTCGATGTCAAGGTCTCTCTACTTCCATCCTGACAAATGGAAAGTGTCGAAGTCGGAGTCGGAGTCGGCTTAAACTCGGATGCACTAAACCCCTTTTGAAGTTTTTCTTGAAGTGCAGAGAGCGACCGCATATCGGCGATAACGGACAATCGTGACCAGATCCGGGTCCGGATCGGTACGCTTCGCTTGTTCCTGGTACACCAAACATTTCATAGGAAGGCTAAAAGCACTACCTTACTAATGAACCCGTCAAAGACTCGTCTTGGGGCCAAATCCTTTGTTACTTCTTGGGTCAATCAATGATGTCAATATAAGGTTAGAATCTAGACGCCGGGTCTAGGCTACCTAGAACAGGATCGAAATATGGACAACCAACCGTGTGCTGTGGCTAAGTCACGTGCGGGGTATTGTATGCGAGTTCTCGCCAAAGCCCACAACATGAAATGGAAGCCAAAAGTCACCACTACACAGCCGATCAAAGACTCATGATTTTTTAAATGTTCTGAATTTAGCTTGTGCTTTTGTCCTACAGATACATGTTTTCCCAAGTAAATAAAAATAAACAATAAATCCCTCCCGTCTTCTTTGCTTCTCTCCCCTTCTGTTCTGTCGTCTTCAAAATGTTGTTACATGGTGTTCACCCACAACCCCCTCTGCGCCGCCCGCCCATCCAAACATCCAAACATCCCTCATTCAACATCCTGGAATATCAACCACCCCCTAGAACACCCACCCAATGCTGCGCAGTCCGCAATACAATAAACAATCCAAGACTCGTCTTCTCATAACCCCATGAATAAGAAAGAACAATCTCATCAAGCATTGCCTGCTCTAAAGCACCCCATTACATAACAATACTCAAGAGATGTTTGTGACGAAATGAAAACGGTAATGAAAAGCGATACTGATTAAATGAGAATCCTGACGATAAATGAAATGTTGCCCTGCCCGATGAGTGTGCCGCGCGCGCGAAATGTATGTTGAAGGTAAATCAAAAAGCCGCCCATGGTGCCCCGTGAGGGTAACTGGCTCTGAAAACTAGATACTAAGATGGTGATAACGGAATAAGGAGGGGGTGCTGTGTGTGTCGTCGTCGATTCGTGGCTGTGTACGTGTAGGGTATTTTGTATGTGAAGGAGAAGTAGGAGATGTGTATGCGATCGTGACTTGTCGTGAAGGATGATTACAGCGAAATAGGCGCGAGATGGAGGAATTTTGGTCTGTCGAGATGCTTCCGACGGGATAAAGATATGGTTGATGATAGTAGAAAGATGTGGTACTGTGAATCCCGTCGTCTCTCTGGGGTATAAGCCGGTAGTTTGTAGGATACAGATGCGGGTGACGCCAACAAAGGAAAGCCTGGCCGTCGAATCGACGAACGTATTTGCAATAACTTTTTCGGGCAATTAAGGTATAATATCTCTCTCGTTACAAGTTATCGATTCGAGCACTGGGCATTTGAAGTCCGTCGTAGGCTTCGAGTTTTGGACCCCATGGATCATTGTAAAGGTGTGATGGCTGATAGGCCTGAACATGGCTATGGCTGATCACTTCCACTGGGGCTTGGTACGCAACCTGATCATACCATTGTCCCTCTTGTGGTGCTGCTGGTTGATATTGCTCTGGTGCATGCTGTTGGACCGGGTACTCAACCTTGGGTTGAGGTTGTTGCGGCGTCAAGTGGTGGGGAATTTGTTGTTGATAGTGGATCATCGGCTGTTGCTCGATGGGAGATGAATGCTGTTGCAGAGCATATGTCGCTGATTGAGCCTGGTGAGTGTAAAAACTCTGATCATGGGACACTGGGCTGGCTCTTGATGCTGATGAGTAGCTGCTAGGACTGCTCTGGATGAGCTCCTGTCTCTCAAGCTGACGAGGAAGTTGGTAGGTTTGGATTGGTGCAGGGTTCGTGTTGAGCGTTGCGACTCCGGGGTTGTTCTGTTCCGGTACATAGTACGAGGCATGTGCTGGCAGGCTTGGGGCTCTGTGCATCATGGGTGCTTGAGAATGCTCTGGGATGGTGTTGTGGTACTGGTGAGGACCATTTGACATGCTGTGTCGATGAGCATAGTTGTTGTGCTGCATTGGGTATCCATCAATTTGATGATGACCAAAATCGGTATAAGAGTGAGCACGATGCATTTGATGTCCATGTGGCATGACTGCGTGAGTTGGAATTTGGACGTTCTGGGGCCACTGCATTTGGCTGGAATGCTGAGGCGTGGAAGGTGACTCTCCACTGTCTGAGTCTGATGTCTCACCGTCATCAAGCTCTGAAGAGTGAACTCCACGTTGGTGCGATCTACGCTGGTGCTTGACCATTGTTGTTTTCCTGCAAAAGCTTCTTGAAATTAGTAGAGTTTCTTGAATGCTGACAATCTCAACAAACCTTTTTAAGCAGCCATCATGGGCACATTTGTAGGGGCGCTTTCCAGTGTGAATGCGTCGATGGCGTGCCAAACTTGAAGACTATGTAAATCAGTTTTGATTCACAAACATAAGAAGCAAAGGATCTCACATCCGAGAATCGTTTTCCACAGCCGATATGCTGACACTGATGAGGCTTCTCGCCAGTATGAGTCCGAATGTGTACGGTCAATGCACTTCTCTGAATGAAGCTCTTGCCACAACCAGGTGTCATACACGAATATGGTCGTTCATTGGTGTGGATTCGATAATGTCTTTGTAAGTCTGACTTGCGGTTGAAGCTCTGTTGCATGATGTTAACATATATTCTGATTGCCAGTGCACCTATCATCTGAACCTACCTTGCTGCAAGTTTGCCAGTCACACTGGAAAGGGCGTGCATTGGGCTCGTTCTCAACTAACTCCATGACGTCCATTCTGATATTCTGCACGGAGTTTGCGGAATCCTGTTGCTGCACTCGTGCAGTTAGTGATCTAATGTGTCGTTGAAGATGATTTCCTGGTGGATTGGCTGTGGGCGATTTGAGGTAGTCCTTAAATCCTGCAAGGTTCTGAGTCTCGAGATCTTGAATAGTAAACGAAGGTTGCCTGTTGGGTGAGGTTGGATATGTCGAATCCTGAAAGGCGTCCGGCGCAAAAGCTGTGGAGTGGAGAGGATCTTTGACTTTGGAAGAGTAGTTTCTTTCAAGTGATGTTGACTCTTCAAACTGCGGCGATGGAACGTATATATGTGAATGCGAGCACACTTGATGTCGAGCAAGAGATCTATGGAAGTCAGGACCTTGAACTGATGGGCCAATGTGATGATGGAGGGGAGAAGACGTTTACATACTCTTGAGATGCTTGCTTATAATTGAAGGGTTCTAGGATACTGCTCAATAGGGTTTGGCGGGGCGCTCGAGCAATAATCGAGAGACTTTCTAACGCCTGTTGAGATTGCCAAATGACTAAGGTCCTTCCCTGGATCTAGCCTTCAGAGCTACAGCTGTTGCGAGTGGCTGAGAGCACCGTGGTTCAAGCAAAAGAAAGAATTGTTCTCGGCAGAGAGAGACAACCTAGCCGTGAGTCGCAAGACACGGATGTGGAGACGTCTAGGTAGTTTTGCTCGTTTCGATGTCCAAGTGTTCTTGAAGCCTGCCTGTGCCTGTGTGTATTAGATTTTCGAAACAGGGACTATTCTTGAATGGGGGACGCTCGTGGAGTATCTGTAGTGAGCAGGTGGTGGCGGACGGGCAAGATCTTCAAATTTATGAGCGCAAGGACGTTGAAGGTGCTCGGATTGTGATGGATTTATGACCAGGAGCAGTCTGCGTACAGACTACGGAGTAGCTCGTTCTTGACGAAGAACTCGAGTCGTCTAGTCCTATCTCTTGCAGGTGTAGTGGGGGTATTGTGAAATGCCCAAAGATGTAATAGCGTCGAGGGTGAATAATAATAATAATCGAGAGCCTTTCCAGGTTCTCTTTACGCCTTGACAATAGGTTGAAGATGGTCTAGTGTGATGTTCGGTGTTATGCCCGTCATATAAAATTCATGCTCGAGCGTTGCGTGAACTAGACTGATATCACTCTTGCAAGATGAGGACTAGCAAAGCAGAATAATTTTCCTGACTCGCTGCAGACAGTTGGGTTGAGTTGGACTGTGACTACTTCCTCGTGCAGGAGAGAAAGCAAAGCGTGCAGATAGCCTTGATGATGGAGACAGTAATGCTGGTGAATTGAAGAGGAAGAAGAGAGGTGAGGTTCGAGGTTTCTCTTTAGAGGTTAGGATATACGGAGTAGAACAGCAAGTGACCTAGTTGTCCGGGATGAGCCACTGGGATCTGAGGGAGGGACGTCTGGACTACTTGGTGGATGCTCGGAAGTGCCAGGTTAGGAGTAGATACCAGGAGTAAGTACTCGTAGGGAGGAAGATGGAGGAGAAAAGACTAGGTCTACCTGCCCATGTTTTTACTCGACTAGGTACCAGTACGGATCAGTAGTAGTAAGGATTTCTAAGGTTGACCTTCAATTTTTGAACATCGACGAGGATTATTATCGGTATAGCTCCATTGTCAAATGGGAAGTAAGCTCAGTGGGGACTTGAAAACTGTAGTGCAAGGGTCAAATGTGGAGCCTTCAGACCCTGTCATCTTCTCTCTCGAGCATCAGGTACAGGACAGGGCATAACCTTGCTATCACTCGACAAGGGAGGAGATGCATATGGAAATGTCCCTAGTCCGTACCTAGTTTGCAACCAGCGCCGGTCGTGGTGGTAGTGCAGACTATCAGCTAAACCATAATAGGCCATGTGCTCGGCGGTGCGATAGCAAGCCCCGGACAGGGTGTCCACGACGTAAGGTTGACACCGTAGTGAGTTTCCATTGGTCAATTCCAGGCACGTCCAACTAAGAGGGGGAAGACTTGCAAGTGGAAAGGGTTGGTGAGCATGAACAACACCTGGGGGGGAAGTGAAGCGACAACCGTGAGCGATTCTGAGGATAAATTGCGTGAGCTGATAAAGGTAGGTAACTAGACTGCAAGTAGACTGCAAATGGCACTTGAGTTTCCTCGGCTAATGTTGGCTGCAAATGCGTAAAAGTTCACCGTATATAGAACGCCATCAACCGGAAGTCGGGAATCGCTTCGTATCATCCACAACCATCTGCAACATGATCGTGACCCGGCCAAGTACTTTGTTGTCTTCCTTTTGTCTCTAGATGTTTACGTTGATATGAGCTGAAAAAGTGGCCAATAATTACCATGTCCAACACTCTACACAAATAGTACATGCAATCATAATAAGCAATCCCATTCCACAGATAGAGAGGCATGGCTGTTTCGTCCAAAGGAAACATTATCTCTTCTCATTTCTGTTCATTGTGAATGAAGGCCTGTAGATGAGGCAGAGGCATGGGCAGATAGTGCGGGGCAGCACAACGGCGGCCAGTGGAAAGAGGGGAAGACATGGCGAAAAAGAAATGTCTGGATTTGCTCTTTCTCATATTTTTGCGTGTCAGGTTCAGTACTTTCGTATCGCGTTCAACCGACATCCGTCAGCAAATTGCTCGTTCGGGAATTGTCATTTAACAATAGCAAGTTAGCAACAAGCTTCGCGAATGCTCATCGCAGGCAGGGTTGAGAGGAGCCCCTCCACGCCCTCCTCTGTCAGGAACCAGCATGAGCATCTAACCCCTCGAGGTTTGGAGGAGCTGCCACACCCTTGTCGCGACGATGGCCTGTTTGACAACCTGGGACTTTGAGGTCGGGGATGAAGAACCTTGTTCATCTTCATCTTCATGAATTCAATCATTTTCATGTTGACCTACATCACTTCTGAGCTGGACAAGGATACGAGTGTGCGATATGTCCTCGATAACTCAAGAGGACTTGAAAGTCTTGCAATGCTGGGATGATTCGAATAATGCACTGTGAATGGCTCAGAGGAAGGACAAATTCCGAATCTTGCCATAGTCACGATCATGATTCTCTTCTTGACCGGAACTTAGAACGAACCAATTTTCAGGCGGCGTTGACGAAAAGAAAGCCACATAGCCACACAGCCTATGGATGTACAGTTCAACGAGCAGAGTTTCAATCTTTGCTCCGGATCTCGCAACGGCATGCAATGTTTCGCAGCCTTCTGTAGGACGGAGGTACCCATAAGTCTCCGATTGTTGATAATTGATATGAATGGTCAATGAAGAATCAGTTCCACTTGAGGCGAACCGGATCCTCTCCTCTCCTTTCCTCTCTTTTGCTCGACTCAGTTATCGCGCCGCATATATATTCAATAGTGCTGTCAAGAGCTCCATTTGGCTGGCTGTATATATATAATTGGCATCATCTCATCCCCAGATATCCGCATCTTGGGAGCGCGGCACACCCTTTGGCTCCCACCCATTCATTGCACCCACTCAGTCATGGGAAAGACCTTGTGTGTTGGTACAGCTGGGACAGTGTCTGGGACAACGACTGGGACTGGGACGGTCCGAAGGAAAGGCCTGATGCCTGCGAAAGAGTATCGATAGGTGACTGATACATGGATCCATGCCGAAATCACGATGATCAAGATAATAGAATAGTGAAAAGAAATGAGTAATGGATTGAAAATGTGCAATAATCCGCGATGGTGATGACAAGAATAGGTTTTGGAAAAAATCGAAAATGGAAAATCGATGGTGGAAGACGGCGACAGGGGGGAAGGCACGGGAATTGGAGGAAGCTGACCAATCAAAGCTGGACTCGAAGTATTGTAATTTCGCCGGATTGGTCTTAGTCAGTTCAGCTGGATTCTCAAAATGGATTCCTTATGTCAGCATAGGAGCCAGCACGAGCCAGCAGAAGCCCATACGAAACCATACGAAGCCAGACTATCCATCACAAAATGACCACAAAATGACCACCAAATTAATGGGAAAGTCCAAAAGGGGTTGGAGCAATTTCAAGACAATTCAATTGAAAATAAAAATATAACTTTTTCACCGGTTGCAGAGACGGGAAGACAAGGAGTGAAACATAATATACGCAACGATTGTACCTCCGTACCAGACTCGATCTTGGGTGGTCTATTACCTAGTAACGATGATATTGACGCAACAAAGATACCAGATGCCAGATGCCAGATGCCAGATGCCAGATGAAAGACAACCAGGTACAAGATACTAGCTATCGGATACAGGATGCAGGATACATGATACAAGATACTGGATTACAAGATACACTCGATCTGAAATACCCCTCAATTGTACCACACTCATCGACATTGGGCGACCACGTTGCCATTCCTCAGCGAAGCTGACATTTTATGATGTATCACAATGAGCATAATCAGATTATGAGACTACAAAGGATTGTTTTCGCTCGCTCCAAGAACAAAGACATTTCACATATGATACCTCAACGCCGAAACCTCGACGCCGTTTCTAGAAGTCATGATTACACTCCAGGAAGAAGTAATGGCTTCAAAATGATACGATTCTCGCACAGTGCCGAGGCCATACGAAGGATACCACCTACTTAAGCGATGGCTGTTTTCGGTGGTGGTGTGAAGTGTCTGAGATGGAGGGGCGGGTGAATAACAAAAGTGCCGGAAGCTTCCCCAAGCGAGAACCCTTTCCAACTTTTCTCACAATCACCATCATCATGGACACCCCCTGGTCTAAAATCTTCAACAGACAACGTTACCCCAGCTGTGACTGAGAAAAGAGTTCACGATGGATTGTGGATGACTGTGGTGGTGACGATCCCACACACACTCTCTCTCCTCAGGAGAATTCGAGGAGATCGAAGTTAAAGAGGTTTAAAGGTACAAAGGTACAAGGACAGTTTTCGGCTGATGAAGTCCCACTGAGCCAAGACGTTCGTGTGAAGCTTTCAGACTGCCATCTCGAATGGTAAATTTGGCAAGTATACGCCGTCTCGGAAGTGGAAGCAAAAGCGTGCTCACTCACATCTTATTGTTTTCCCATGAAATGTTTCTACGCTGTTCCCCGGCCACAAAATTGGCCTCATCAAGCAATGATGTTTCAGAACTACTTTGTATTTGAGACTATGACGAAATACAATGCCTGGTGAGACCACAATCACTCTGCCCATCAACAAGCCAGCAAGCCACACCTCGTTCTCTGAAGAATCACAGCTGCGCAAACTGTTCAGGTTTCAATTCTTCCTTCCCACTTTCCCACATGGCAGCCTCACGCCGAGAAGTCAGTGCCATAGTCAGACATTCAGGACCGCATCCAGCAGCGATGCCGTGGAGCCTCGACCAGTATGTGCTCTGAGGGTTTTGCGACTCCGCGTGTTTGCCATGTTGTTTGTATTCGTCCACCGCATCATAACATTGTCTGTCATGTCATAATCACTTCTGTTTCGACAATGACAGAAGAGACGATGTCTTGACTGTCTTGAATGTCTTGACTGGACGCTCAAGTGAGTAGGAGTTAGTGTTAGTGCTGAAGATGTCTCTCTCTCTGTACTCGGTAACAATGTTAAACTTTGATACTGGTTTCTCGTTCGCTACTTAGCCGAACCCTTGTTTTCCCTTTATCGCCACTTACAGTACTGTATGTATCGGCTTTTGTTTTGCGATAATGAACTCCTAAATTTCGACCGACCAACCGACCAACCGACCTAACCGACCCAACCGGAAGCCGGGCAAGTAAACCTGGAAGTAATTGCCGAGCTCGTTTATCCTTTCCTGCCCCAGATAATCGACGGACGGTACGGTACCTTAATTAATCTGGTTCAATTTTAGCCAGCCGAAACCTAAAAATCAATTGTCTCCATTCTTCATTCTTCAGTCTGCAGTCTGCAGTCTTCATTCTCCTCTTTTTTTTTTTCTCCTCTCCCCTCCCCTCCCCCTTCCCTCTGCATCGTGTCTCTCAATATCAATATATTGTGCGCAAGCTGCAGACTCTGCATTTTCAACACCATCACCATCTCCGAAGTGGTTGCGTGGTGGAAAACTGAGACGCACACACTTCCTGCAAGAGAAGGTGGAAGAGGTCTCATGACCACGAGTGATCGGATCAATACCATTTCGGAGAGAAAATATGTACCTGACATCTTCAATCCGACACCACAACCCACCACAAAGCCTCTGCGCACGGTGAAAGGTACAACCGCACGATTATTGTCCCACTTTGCCTCCCACCTTTTGGTGATTCAGCGACTCAGCACGAGGATTTCTCCTAACAGCCTTCTACTGGCTGCAGCTGAACGCCTTGTGTTCTTCTCGATTCGGACAAATGCTCTTCCCTGAGGCCAAAGCGAGCTCTTCCTCCGATGTTCTGTTCCCTTTTCTGTCGCCATGCCGTCAAAATGTTCCGTGTTGCCACCAAACAAGACATACTCCGTCCTGAAGTTGGTTGAACGAGATTGAAATGGCTGTTCGCGAGAATGAAACACCAAACGTGGTCCATGGATTGTGGAGCAACGCAGGGAAGATGATATTCTTTTCAGCTGGATAACGTGGATACTATCTTTAGCAAGGCTTCACGACCCCTCTGCCAGCCATGGAAGTGAAGCTCTTGGCTATGCAGTATGCTCATTCGCAAACACTGGTTGACCGCATGCCGTCTCTGTTCATCTTGATGACTCGTGAGAGACGTCTCGCCGAACTTCTGGTAGACACTCGGCTAGAAACATAAACGAAACCTTATACAGAGCAGAACCCTAAATTGACAGTGTTTCCTCGTCTTTACGAGTTCCGCTTCGGATGATTGCCTAGATGTGGCTGGGGTCGCAGAAACTGCAGAAACTGCAGACAATATCACACATGCACCACAGCCTCGTCCAAGAAAGGCTATGGACTGTGCCGTGCACGGTATGGCACAAGATCTCCTCTCCAGATCGTACCTGAGAGAATGGAGATCAAATGTATGGGACTTTACAAGCGTCAAATGGTCACGGCTCTAGCGGAAGATCACCAACCAGTCTGTGTCACTAGTCACCAGAGATCCTCACGATAATCCATTTTTCGTGTCTTGGTGCTCTTTTGTTTCTCATGAGTCAAGACTCCGTGTGCTTTGATTTTCATGTTTTCACCATGGAGATTTGCATGTCTCTAGGAGGCACAGCAATTGCTTTCGGATTTCCATCTCCCACACATGATCATGATTGCGCCGAGACCAGTATACACAGACCAAGTGTTCATGTTCTCCTGCATGGCTGGAAGCTGATGCTAGAAATAGAATCTCAAACAGTACTCAAACTTCGTTGACCCTTCATTTCACTACATCTCCCGCCTCATCCTGCAGGTTTGAGGAGAGCTGAGGAGCGTCACTGAACTTACTCGTTGATGTCGTCAATTATTTTCTCTTTGTGCATAGTCACAATTGCTGTCCTGCATAGGCTAAATCCAGGCAAAATACACAGTCTTTGAGGGTGTAGGGCTTACTCATTGTCGTTTCATGGCATACATATCAAAGCAAGGCTAGGATCGTCCGGTATTATCTATCGAGCAATGTACTCTGGCAGTAAAGAGCTTCATCTTTGTTATTTGGTAACAACGCAATATAGGCACATCAACCCCTGTTACCCGGATGCTCAAACTTGCCGGGTTCATCTCTACGTATTCAATTGACATCACGCGGGTCACTTCATGATACCCAAAAGGACTTGAATTCATGGCTGCTTCAAGATTACCACCGACGCAGGTTGTGCGTTCTGACGATTTATAAGATACCCACTTCTAATGATAATTCTCGCACTCATCTTGACACTCGCAGTATCTTTCAAGCAGGGGCTTTTGATAATAATACGGCATTCAGATTGTTCCCCCACCACCACAAGATCAGCTATTGATGAACATCCACACGAAATTGGCGAAGAACGGCAGCAGATCCAGTCTGAGCGTCGCGCACGGTTGATAGTCAAAAACTGCCGGTGCGGGGCAGTTCCTTTTCCGTCATGAACTGCCTCTACCAAAATCACAATCCGGACATCCAAGAGGGAAATAATCAGCCAATCACCAGCCACTTTTCTATAGCAAGTGCTTCATGGTTCTTTGAGGTTTGCAGCAGCGCAAACCTTAACAGTAAAAGTAGATAACGGTCGCCTAGATTTTGATCACCAACAGGCTTAGTCAAATATCGCAAGCATATTCAGCTATCGGTATAACTCCTTCACATCACTGTTGACAGTCGTGGTCGTGATTGGATTGTTATTATTCTTTTCGAAATCTCAGCTCCAATTCATATTTCCGAATCAGGATATGCACTGTAACTGTCTTTGGAGTGACTGCACAAGTTTGGTCAGGGATATATGCAGGTGCACAGTTGTTGCTGCACAATCCTAGTAAGTGCAAACGGGAAATGGAAACACACTTGGTCAGAATCAACCACTTTTATCAATTCTTATTGGTCAATTCCAAAGCTTGACGGTTCCTTCACCTCTTGAATACCGTTTTGTTTCACAAGGCTCCAGGATTGTATCCTTGAATATCGATATCAGGAATCAGGATCCATAGTTCTGCCTCTGGGTTTGAGTTGCAGCAGGTGATCACAAAGTGTGAAAGCCAAAGATAAGGCAAAACGCAGATCAGAAGATTATTCACAGACAGCCGACGGACATTCGATTCCGATCGCTTCTGCCGTCACACAAGCCGTTCACTCTCTCAACTTGGCAAGGCTCTATTACCTACTACAAGGCTAAGTTATGAGGTAGAGGCCATTAGATGTGCTGCGATAAGTGCGGGAAAGCACAGTGCGGCACCTTTCATGACACAGCCAAGGTTGACCTGGAAAGGCGTCTCGACCTTCCTTGCACAACTGGCTCATCAACTCTCGGTATGATTGACACAGGGAAGCCGGGTTGATTTAATATCCGTAAATGCGCAACCCGAAGCCTGGACCTTAAACCGGATAATAATGCGGGGAACTCTGGATTTTGTTTCTCGGCCTCACTGTGGCTCTGAAGGCTATGGTATCGAATATTAATCAATTGTTCGTGTTGAACAACCCCCCAAAAATTGTAGCTCCATTTTTCAAGGTGTGTGGATGGAGCGGGAGCCCTTGAAAACATTGCTACATTCTGGTCGAGCCGCTGATGTCGTTGATAATTTCCGGAGTAATGATTCGTTTCAAGCAGGTGGTATCAATGTACCGGTATAGCGTGCGGTAATTTTAATAGCCCAACCGAGTTCATCGGCAAGAAACAAGATTTTGATATTTCGACAAGTAAGGTTCCCAGCGAGGGTTTATTCAGATCGGAGAAATATTGGCAGTTGGAGAACCGAGCTTCTCAAGATAGATCAGATCGATGCTGTCGGGTCCGACAGCACAGTCAAAAAATACCAACATGACTCGACAAGCGTGCAAAATTCTGTACGACGAAAATCTTGCTGTGTAATGCAAATTTTGAAACATGATGCCAAACCAAATGGCAAGAGTATACTTTCCGGTACCAGCTATATCCCGAGCTCGGATTGGGAGGGATAGCCTTGCGGTATGCTTGCAATATAATCCTCTGTGGGCTTTATGACCTCACTAATGTAAGATTTCTCAATTCAAGTACGGAAAACGTCGTGATATGCAATAACATGCAACTTGCTATAGCATCACGGAGATTTTCTGATCTGCAGCGTCAGAACTCACTGGAAAAGGTCCGATGCACAGAAGTCAAGTCACTTTACAACATGAACTGCTGAGTATTTGAGAAGGATGGCTATCGCATACTTAGCGAAACTTTGATTGCCTTTGGCGGAGATGCAGTATACTCTGTTGCAACTAATGATGAGTCTTACATTCTAATTCTGCTCAGCATTTTGGTCAGAAGCACACCATCATCACAATCGTTATTTTATTCTGGCAGTGAAACATAGATAACCGTCCCAACTTTCTAGCCACCACCATGTCCACCCCAAGCAAACTTCTTGACGAACTGCACGCACGATCCTATTCACGACTCGTAGATCAAGGCTCACTCTTGCTGAAAGTGTGCTAAGCCCCAGAGTCTCCGCATTTCTCCGTGCTCTTTTGGAGTCTCGGAAATTATAATGATGGCGAGCATCGCAACGACCACATCGCCTTCTCTCCAATTATTTTAGCAGCTCGATTGACCCAATTCGTTCTTTGAGAGCTGCGATATTAGACTTTCTTCCGGTATGCCGATATCTTTATTCCGATGCATGCAGGTCTGCATATGCACAGGTGCACAGTTCAAGCTACTTAGTATACATACTAAGGCTTGTTTTTGGAATTCTCGCTCGAAAATAATACTGGATGATGCTAACCAGCTTAATTTGTCGACTTGGCAACAGCACCGTCCCCACCACCAAATACAAACTTTCGGTATGGCAAATCTCCTCATCACGGCGAGAGAAAGTGACTAATGTCTCGAAATCTTGAAATGAAATATTTTCGAAACTTGGAGACGAGGAATTTCTCTTGTTCAAAACTGCATTCGACGTGCATTGCATGTCGGGGTTGTGGCGAAATTCGGCTAGCAATATCACACCCCTTATTGGCACAGCGAGATTTCTCGTGACCCTATTGGTCGACTTGCTTGCTTCCCTCCATCACCAACTTCCAACTTCCAAGCGGTGAAGTATAACGCAAATGAAAGGGGTATATCAGAACATCTTCTCAATGTCGTGATAATCTCGTTTGGAGATGTTCAAAGTCTGGTAAAGGTCATTTGGTCTTCACACCACTGTCGGTCCATTTTGGTACGGAGGTACATACTCCTCCCCCACGTTTCGCTTCATGCGGACGACAACCTCGCAGGTTTTGAGACGATTTGTAACACTTCTTGTTGAATAGCTGCAGCTTGTAGTTAGACTCCACTTTTGTCTCATTGAGTTAATCACTAAATATATCATGTCAGATCCTTCACGTGGGAATGCAGACGATGTGGAGCACTGAAGGCATTTGATCTTCGTCTTGACCTTCTCAACCAAGGTCACGATTCAAGGTATCTGCAAGTCACAGGACGCAAAATTCGGCAGCATCTTCTAGTTTACAAATTGTGCTACAGATTCTGAGGTACTTCAAACCTTCCCCGCAGTCCTCGAGCTCTCGAGGTCTCGATTCTTCAAAAGTGGGGCGTTCGTGGTTGCAATAATAAGGTTCAACAATCAGCTGTCAAGACTTGACGACACTTTCATTCAAGGGATTTGGTCTAGTTCTCCTTTGCTCCGCCTCATTAGTAAGAGAAATCAGGAGGATTCTACAGCTTCATGTTTGACTTCCTTTCTCTGTGCGTTTTACCTTGTGAATTGGCTTTCCTCCAATGTCAATTTTGCGGAGGAGTTCGTGGAAGTGTCCACGACTGACTCGTCGTCAGTGCGCAAAAGAATCTCGAAGAAACGCTTTATTCTCCGAGTTCGTCTGCTTCTTTCCGCTTGCTGGCGCGGTTCCTGATTCTCGTACCTGATCCGGGTTTTCACGAGGGAGGGACGATCAGATCATGATCGTAGAACGGCACCTCTGTCTCTCATCAAGTTTGCGGAGATCCAGTAGTGCGGCGGACATAATTGGACCTGATGATGCGTGTGAGTCGACCAGATGCGGCAGCAAAATATCAGTGCATCTAACTGAGAGAAACCTGTTCAAATCCGTCAGTCGCCGCATGAGAGGTACATGATCTCGAGCTTCAAGATCCTGCAATTGTATGCAAGTCGACCCGTCACCACGTCTTCGTTTCAAGCCACACGAAACAGCTTTCAACGCTCTTGCTGCTTCCCAGCCTCCTCTCTTAAGCTTTCGAGCACCTGGCATTCTCCAATTGGGCCTCTGGAGTTGTCTATCTTTCAAACCTCTCATCATTGTACAGATATCAACCCAGGACTAAACTGGTCCAAACCCTTCCTCCACACAGACATGCAGCCTCGGGGCCAGTCGATCAGTCTTGCGGCATCTTCATGAACTGTTGAGATGCGGCAAGAAGAGAATTCTCTACTTCGTATCGTATACTCGAGACTCTGGTCAAACCCTCCGCAGTGCCCCTTGCTCATCTCTTGTTCTCAAGATAGCAACAAGTGACAGGTACCAAAGACCCCCTCGCTTCACCTCTCCACCGCTCACGGTCTTGTGGCTGAAACTTCAATTTTTTCTCTCTCTCCTCGTCCATAATCCCACCAGGCGCAGCAGTGCTGCTGGAGCAGAGGACAGCAAACCTCGTGAAAAGGATTTCAAGATATCGACGCTACTTGTGGCTAGTGTGGTGCTGCACGCACTGACTGGCGCGAGGGGATGATGGATCTTGTCATCCGTGCGTGCGGCTTGTGTATTTTTCAGTACGAGTAATGTGGTGAGCTGGAGCTCATGCCACTATTCAGCTGTGATGAGTGGTACGGACCGTACGGTGTGCTTGTATGGTGTCGGCGGTGCTGATGATGGTGGGGTTGTGGAGGTGCAACTATTCCCAATTTTAGACAGAAACAGGAAGCGGGAAACAACATCTGAATTTCGAGATTGCTGTTGCGTGGCTTTATTTATGATCACACTGCTAATCTCGCAAGGCCAACGAGGTCTCACTCATATGATTCCAGAATAATCATGGCACATGGCAACAGATGAGGGCTTGAGACTACTGTAGCAATATGGTACAAAGGTCACTACTTTTATTTCGTGGAGGCTTGCGGCTCGTGGCCAAGACGCAAACTCATCATCATTACTAACTTGTGGAATTTTTAGTCGCAGATATTTCTATCCCTGCCAGCACGTTGTCAAGCGAATAATCGAGGCTCATTTTGGATTCAATACACAGGGATTATTGACCTTTGATCTTCCGGATTCCGAAGCATCATCGGCAGCTTGCCTCGATCCTTGCTGGGCATCGCTTCGATTGACAGCATCATCCTTTTTGGGCTCAATATCAAATAACAATGTCGAGGGAGTAACCTCGCTGTCAATAGAGCTCTCATTGAGCTTTCTTGTGTCCATGCGGACACCGACAGCGATACTCCTAGAGTCCGCCACGGCAGCTCTCGCGCCAGGTGGCGATCAATAGATTGAAATATATGTCCGTAGTGCATGAACTGCTACGAAAAATTCTACCATGAGCCCAGCTAGCCTAGCCAGCTCAGCCAGCATGAGGCCTTGCGGGCTGTACTTTGTGAACAGTGCTGGCTATCAATCATGGATCTTGGAATATTGGAGAATCAGAGCTTTATTTTCGGCCGAAGCTTTTTTCTCTCATTGACGGGCACATTGGGTGCACTGTTTACATTGCAGTGGTGCAGCCCGCAGCAGCAGTGAGGCCATCACGATCACGAACATTGGCTATGGCGGGGTAAAAAAGCATATCCTGACATGACCACATACTGTACCGTACAAGTACCAAACTACGTTCGTCAGGAAGAACACTATCGCGGACTTCGCCGCACCTCATGATTTTTTTCAAACCTTATAAGTGACAATTTACCAAGCATTTCCAAGCTCAGTGTTCCATTTCCATGTCACAATCACCACCACTTTCCAAAGCCGACTCTCAGTACGGACTAACTAAATGTCATTCAAGCAAATCTCGCCCAGCAATCGATGAGAAGATCACCTCCAGCCGCAATCTGCTTCCGTCCTGCGTTCCTGGATCGTTCTGATTGCTGATCCCAGCCGAAGCACTAGCTAAGAGCGTACGTACTTGAGTAGTGTTTCTCTACTAATGCAACTATCGTAACTCGCTCCAGTCCAGCTGTACCTATCGCTGGCTGCAGATATCGCCGAGATCCAGCTCCAGTCCCACTAAGGTTAAGCAAGAAAGCGGCTCGCCCGGGGATCGATTCCGCACGCTAGACCGTCACGAGAGACATGGACATGGAAGAACAATCGTAGCAAGACTACCTGGTTAGCGAGCGAGCGAGACAATATCTTCTGTTCTAGTGGATGCCACCGCGCTATCTATGGTACAATAATGTCACTTATGATGGCGAAACCCTTTTGATGCCACATGGCCAGCATGTCGCAACCAGCAGTTATCTGGTACTGATATGAAATCTTTATGTCTCAAAACTCATTATGTAAGCTGAGAATGGAAGTATGTCCGCCATTGGACAGACTGGTCCTAGAAAACCGCCAGTCTTCAGTTAGTGAGTAAGGAGTGATAAGCCATGAACAATGAGCAATGTCAGTTATTCATCTAACTAGCATCCCCAGTTCATACAGCGTATGTTGTGAGCTCTGTGGCTTGCGTAAAATCACGCAGGGTCAGGTACTGATATCGTCGCTGGCATATGCCAGTTCAATTCTCTCAACAGTGGTGGCGGCTGATGAATGTTGCCTGCTGTAAAAACATGGACATTTGATGAATGTGATAGGACACCGCAAGCGCGAGAGACCTGCGGCCGTTGAAAGGAATTAAATTTTCTTTTTCTATTATTTTGGTGATTGTTCCAGTCAATCATTATTTTTGGCCTCTTCAGGGACCAGAGATGTTTCCCGTACTAGGTACTAGGTTATAGAAAAAACAGAGATGCATGCACACATGCATGTATCCAAGACACAAGGAAACTCCCATCGCAAAAACGACAGGAGAGCCCAGAGAGGGGCGCACACATGAACTGTCTCATGAAGAAGGGATGCTGGACTTCAGGCTTCTGGGCTCAGGGTCTTCAGCCTTTGTTCTGTCCTGTGAGGCGGGGGAGCGAGATGAGCAGGCCTGGCATGTGTCACAGGATCAGGGCTGGAGCACAAAGGGAACAATTGGCAGACGGAGTGTTTCGTTTCATATTGTCAATAATTACATTGGACACGAGACAGGGAGAAGCTGGGACGTGAACAGCTTCGAATGCACCGGAGCTTGATGGTGGAGAGGGGGTCCGGCGAGGTTTGTAAGTTTGACAACTGCTAAGGGATCTCAGAGGGACCTCTGCTGATGAAGCTATTCGTCGAATACTAACTATTCAGTGACAAAGTAAAGGTGGAGATGAGAAGAGGGTGAGCTGATGGTGATCTTTTCTCTCCCCACTCAGAACAAGCTTATCCCAGGCGCAAATCTTCGCCTCCGCATTGAGATGAAAGGCACACCCTTGCGCTGATCTTTTCGATTTTGAGGATCACAGGTTGGCTACAGTATCGCTGCGAGCCTCTCTACCCTTCAAGAGCCGCGTCGTGGTCATTGCATCGTGCATGTTGCAGGAGCACCAGCACTTATGCAAGCTGCAACGCCTGTACAGAAGGACGAGAGAGAAAAAACTCTCCTAGCTACAGGAAGGGAGAACGGACATGGAGAAGTGCAGACGAAAATTCTCCTACTCTCCGAAAGTTACTGACAAAGCAAAAGATGGCATTGAGATCGCGATGCCTTGCACAGAGTAGCTTGGTGTAGTGGTGTAGCTGCAGACTTTGCTAGGAGGTATCGTGATTACTTCTTTGACACACTGTACCGCATGGTGAGTAGAGCACGATGTGATGTGATGTGATCTATTGCAGTAGCGATCACCACGACCAATATCACAACCCGCACATGTGAGGAAGATGTCCTCCTCCTCACCTACCTACCGACACTAACAACAGCAAGGAGATCAAGGTCACGCATGCATATTGTTCAAAGCAAACTTTTTTCTTCTTTCTCTCCTCTCACAACGGATTCTCAGCATCCTCACGACCAAACGTACAGATGCAAAGAAGATGAGGCCGTGAGATATGCAGCTGGCGAGTCATTAGGTGCTCCATCACGGGTATTCCCTCATACTGATCTCATAGGTACGGAGCTAACTCACTCGTTTTCCAGGTGGAGAATAGGTACCTGAGGATTCCCCTACCTTACCCTATTGTTATTGCTTGAATAATCGTTTCTCCTAGTCGGAGATCTCGGAACATTGTAGTCTGTTCACCTGCAGCATCTTGCTACAATTAAGCATAAGTCCGGCTTGAGACTACTGCTTGCTAATGCAGAGCCTGATTGGCTCAGTATATGCAGCCAAGTAACAACTGTACTACTTTGAAAGTTTATTGATTTTTGTCGTGATTATTTTGCGAGTGGCTGGCATTGGCATTTCTCATTATTTTCCTGTTTTGCATGACTTGCCTGCGGCACTTGAGCGGGTTTGTTCTTGTTACACTACGAGCGATGTTGAATTACGTATTTGTTGATATTGTTGTGTAACCGGGCTCGTCTATCGTTTTAGCCGGCTCAGCTGCCAGACGCCGGCAGTGGGCAGAGGGAGGGTGCATTCAGCAAGCGAGGAAGAGACCACAATCATAGACGTCGATCATGGGCATGGCCATATGGCAAGAGGACGAGAAAATGCGTGGTGATGCTGCTGCGATTTTACCCTTTGATCATCGGAGAAGATATCTTCTCAGGCACATGACTACAAGAATCAAGTGATTCAAGTTGATCTGTCAACTGTTTTGAAATTCGCTATGTTTTGGGCCTATTTGCTTGAAGTATTTTTGAGCTTCCGCTATGTTATAACCGGCTTCAAATAGTTTGTCTGGTAGTCAGGAATGAGGATACTATTATTGGTGGGCTTGTCCGGTTGCCTTCCATTTGCACTTGTCAAATAAGTGTACCATGAAGCCATAATGTTCGGTTGACCCTGAACTTGAGCGGATACTGCCTTGCTTGGATTGCTTAGATTGCTTAGATATGTTCGGGTACCTGGATGATCACTAGATTCCGTCAAGGCGAGAGCCGTCTGTATGAGGAATTATGGGGATTGTCTACTGTCTACGGTTTATTGTCTATTGTTGATTGTCATTTTTTATTCTCATGAATATAAGAGCTAGACCGGGAACGAAATACGCATTTAGTAATGAGATGATTTCCAGCTTTGAGAGGTGATGGTCGGCGATGCTCTAGATTCCTGAGTTGGTCGGGGTTGTTTCCGTATATGGATGTGTGGTGCGATGAAGAAATAGAGTACGAATTGAGAATGTATCTGACCATACTTCCTAATGTGTATGGCAGCTAGGCACTTACTGTAAGAAGGACACATCGAGCGATGAGAATAAGAATGATGGTCCACAAGCAAGCATAATGCTGGATGATCGGGTATCTGAAATCCTTTTCCGAAGGATTCTGGTGGTATTTTACATCTGATATTCATGGAGTCGTCGCCCTGAAGCAAATTAATTTCTCGTCAAGCAAACCCTAATTGATTATTGACTGTCTATCTATCTATGAATTCATTATCTTTGAGCAAGGACAGGCGCAGTTCGAAGTGCGAGGTAGGAAATTTTTCGTTTGGCTGTTGTTTGATTACCACATATGCGTTATTGAATTTCGCATTGTGGAGTTTGATTGTCACCATCCTTCCAATGCCTCTCGCGGATGTAAGCAGCCGATCAACACCCCGTTCAACGAAATGAACCTTCTATTACAAGTACCGCTCTGGCATGTCTCTACACGCGTCGTCTGCGGTATACGTGAAGATACCGAATGTCCCCCACCAGACTCCGAGGAGAAAGTTCCCCATTACCCCTCTACTGGTATGCAACTGGTATTTCTTCACCGGGTGAACGATGGGGTTTATTATATCTTTTCTCGGATCAGTTTATGGTGATGATTGACGAGCGTTGGTAGCATTTCTCGCACTTTAGGCAATGAAGCCGTGATTATTGCAACCATCAGGCTGGAACTTGGGACTCGGCTCAGGAACACACTCTCCATTCGTTCAGCTCGGTGAGCCACTGCCGGAGCTGGAAACACGGATGAGAGCTGCTTCGGGCGTTCTCGAGACGTGAACGCGACCACATCCGGAGGGTGGTGCCTATTTCACACACTGAAGGATTCAGTGCCGGTGTCAGCATGTGTTATACCGGCACATCTTATCAAGGGGGGGAGAATGGGGGGAGGCGCCGAAATTCACCTGATGGTGGGTAGGGTAACATCTGATTGTGTGGAGTATTGATATTGTGTCGTATCCTATCATTGCTTACTTTGATATGTTTCACGCTTTGTTGTTATTGTTGTTGTTTATCTTTCAAATTTCATGGTGGGGTGCATTGTGTTGATAGGATGAGGGATTTGCAAACATTTGCTCGTTTTAGGATGTTTACATTCTCTGGGCGATGTGGGAAGGAATTGTATGGGTAAGCGTTCATCAGTCAGAATTACTCTCAGACTTTAATTTTGGGGACAAGCAACGCTCGCTTACAGGCTCTTCTAGATTTTTCGATCAGCAATTGATGAAGCTCATGATGCACCATCACCTCAAAATTGAAAATTTGCCTCTAGAAATATCGCACCGCGTGTTCCTTGCCATCAGAAGAAACACAAATGTCGCATCATCTGTATTCAAATTTATTTTAGCTGCTCCAGAATCTCCAGGCCAGGTAGCCGGTGCCTCAAGCAGAGCTGATCTTGTCATGGCATGGTCCAAACACCAAACTCACCTGCCTGGCTCGTCATGATACAATGAAGTGGCGATATCTTTTTCATCTGTTTGTTACAGACAGACGAGACGACAGGAATCATGGGTGTCATTGAAGCCCATGTGTCGATATTCGATCTCGCCACCAACGAACACAGTGAAGGTTGCGAGAACATGCTTCTTCTGCGTCTTCTTCAAACGTCGCCAAAATTCTCTCATAACCCACAGACGTTCTGGCTGTTGCACCCACTAACAGCTTACGATGGGACGGCAGGACCAAAACTCAGCCTCCACAGGATAGGTACACGTCGAAACAGGTGATTGAGGGCATCCCATCACATCCCATCCTCGTTTGAGAATACCTGTATGACAGCTTCTCGGGTAGCACCAACACTTTCTACAGCGGTAACACACGGTCATCCACAATCTATCTCTAGCTGGATCACTAGATCAGTAGATTTAGCAGCTAGAGAGGTGCTGTGTGTGAGTGGGATGTTCAATTGAATTTGAAATTCTCACACACATACGCCCCACGCTTCAGGTCCTGTTTTGTGGCGCCGACATTACTTGCTTGAAGCACATACATGAGCAGTATATTGATCTCATTAAGAGTTTCTTCAAGGACAGGTGCACAGCTGTTATCGTCGTGCAGAATCTTGCTGTCTGGTTGGATGAACATGAACAAGCCAATGAGAAAATTCTAAAATATTCAATCTACTCACTGAACAGCACAGCAAGCACAACAGAGCAAGAGTAGATTTTGCTGCATACATGCATGCACGCTCAGAGCATTGGCTACAGAAATTTGAGAAAAGAATACGACTGGACCGCGTGGAGATGGGATCTGTCGTAGCTGCGAAATACAGATTCATGCAAAACAATCCCTCTCATCGCCAGATATCCAGATTGGATCTCATTCGGAGGAATAAATCTACGCTGGTATTGGGACGTATCTTCCCACCCACCTCAGGTCGTATCAGGATTTGACATCTCCGCTGGGCTGACCCAGTGATCGGAATGATCACCAGCTGGAAAATTAGAGGTGAAATGAGAGGTATCCTTCGCCGCCGCCGCACACGGTTGAGAGGAGGACCGAGACACTGAGATACGTAGATAGGTATGTAAACACAACAACAACAATCAACAACATCATCCCCTAATGCAGGCCACATTCCAGCTTGGGACAGCCTATCGTTTGGGGTCATGGCAGGCTTTCTCTGATGTGAGTGACGCTCAGGACGGCAGCGATGGGCAACTGATGAACGTCTACAACCACCATCGCAGCTGCAGACTCTCATACACCAGCAGGGTATTCTGTAAGGTCCTAAACAATGACGGCAAAGAAAGTACCTGAAAGGCAAGCAGATCAATCACCAGAAGTGGAGTGGGATTCTTTTCGTCTGATGTTTGCGACAGCGACTGCGCGGTGCTCACTTGCTTGCTCTGCTACTCACCGCACATCAGGAGCGTTGCAAACGTCTGTCCGTACATGAAGATCACCCTTGTCTCCATCAAAGCGCTCTTCATCGTCCAGGCCGAAATCGCTCGCCTTTTGCCCTTTTGATTTCAGGCGTTATTTACTCCATCTTTTTGGGTGGATGTTCGCGGTTCGCAGGCGACACTAATTGTCCTGTGCTCATTAGCATTTCAACTCAATTCCATACAGTTCAAGACCAAAGACAATGTAGTCTTTCGCGCCGAGCCGTTTGTCTAGGCTGGAGTGGGGTGAATGGACTGAACTGGAGCGAGTTGCGGATTCCCTATCTCGACGGCAATCGCATAATTCTCTAGATCTCCATCGTATTCGGAGAGGGTCAGATGCGATGCAATCGTCTAGAGTGCTGAGATGGTCAGAGAGTGCATGCCTTCATCGCACATCATGTACATTGGCAGCAGCAGTGGCGCCAACGTTCAGAAAGGTACTGTACGATGAGGCATGACAGTGGGGTCTTTTTCCAGGCGCAAATGCCAATTGAATAGTGTAATCCCTTCTAAACTGTGAAGAGACCAATGTGTGATGATGCACCTCAAATTTTGTGTCCGCTGCATGCTGCACCGTTGACAGCTGCGGACTGGACAGTGCTGAGCGTGCATGGTGATGAGGGTGAAGGATGAAAAGAAGCCGTTGATCGACTACCCGTTACCGGATTCGAAGCGAATCTCCTTTTCTAGAGGTGCATAGACAGAGAGACGTATGAAGTATACGTAGCATATCATCACATAGGATGAAGTGGGAACCAAAACATCCAATCTGATTACGACTGATCAGATAAAGTTTGGTTTGAGCGCTGAGCTATCTACTTGAGTACAGCATGAATTATGACGGAAAAGACGTATTGTTCGTCTTCGCACTTCGTGACGACCGTGAAAAAGCAATTGCAGTACCAGCATCATGATCAACATCACGAACCAGCTATGGATACATATCCTGTACAATATCTATCCTGCTACAGTACAGTGCTCCCCCTCCCCGGTCGTGCATATCTTCCTTGGTTGTGCATGCTTATTCTTGGGTCTCTCTCACCTATTGCCTGCTGCCTTTTCTCTGCTAAAGTATATGCCGAAACCCACGACCATGCATCCATCCAACGATCTGGACCTTTTGCTTGCTCCCAGGGTGCTGCAGTATCGTGTGGCGCTGCATAACCTCCATTTATCCAGCGCGAACATGTTCATAAAACGAATAATATCAGTTAGATCAGCCAGGCCAGCTGATGTGATATATGCAAGCGAGTCAGGGTTTTTCATTCTATTGCAGCAACTACCGCTGTCGCTCGCTATTTGCTTTGTTTTTCTAGTTCTAGCAGCAAAGGTAGGGCCGATATCTATGCAAATACGAATAGAAATAGGAATTTAATGAGTTTGATATTATTTTTGGAGTGGTTTGTTTTTGTCGAACCTTTCGGAAGTTAAAGGTTGCTGTCAGCGGGAACCACCACCAACGTATAGCAAGCCGAGTATGAAATGGTGTTTCAATGGTTCAATTTAGGCGCGTCCTCCGTACCGAAATCCGAAGTTCATCAGCCCACAGCCCAGTGTCTCTCGGTCAAGCTCCCGAGGCGTTTTACGGAGTAGCCCCCCGTTCTGGAGGCGGCCTGAATGGTCTCGTTTTCATTGGTTGAGGATCCTGCCCACAATTGGGACATATGGCACATGTGGATTAGTGGAGCGGACCGATGGACTGAAGAAATGTTGAATTTTCGCTTTTTTTTGTCTCGGCTGTCTCGGTCTTGGATAACGAGAGAGAGAGAGCGGAGGAGGACGGAGGACGGACTTGGGCAGAGGTAGATCACAGATTGAGGAGAAAGGAGAAGGAGAAGACTTTTGCTTGAACCTAATAGCGGTGACGGTGAAGGTCTACAAGGACCCTAGAACCTAGAAGTGAGAACCGGATGATAGTGACCGAGCCTGGCAACGGGAGTGACGACTGATCACGAATTGCGAGGAAAATCTAAAGCTAAACCTAGGGCTCAACCTCATGGCTCATGGATAATAGACAGGCCTTGTTGGTGATCCTGGTGTTTGTCAAGTTCATGGAAAATCTTCAAAAAATAAGGAGGCTGAAGTATCGACATGGTTCTCATCTTTTTCTAGCTGTCAGGTTATTGTTTTGTGCCATGGCGGCAGCTATATTTTTTCATCCGGCTAAAATGATATCTGATATCCCCTTTTACCATTCGCCAAAGTCACTTGGGGGGGATGCAGTCGGCAACCTCTCCTAGTGCATACCGAATGCATCTCTCCTGCATCAACCTGCCGAATCTTGCATTCTCGTTCTCGTGGGGGGAAATATGTTATAGGAAGGGGTGAATATTGGATGCTGGGTTGCAGGACGAGGATGACAGTAAAAGATGAGGGATGATTGATCTCAAGGCCCTGGTGAAAAGCCCTTTAACGTGGGCGTTGATCGACGTCTGGACTGGGTTGACGGGGGTGCCCCTCCCCTCCCCTCTGAACTCTCTTCTCACACCCCTCCCTCTTTTCCATCATCGTCTTTGTTGCTTTTGAAGAATATCTCTATGTGCGCGTTGGTACGAGCAGAAGGATTGCGCTCTTCATTTCACATGCTGCGTGTTTGCTTGTCTCCTACTCTTGTCATTGTATCATGCTTTCTTTTCTTCTGTCTCATCATATCGTTGCAATTCGGAGGAGCTGAAATCGACTGTTTTGAATGAACAAAGTACTGCATTCTACAGAGTGCAATACGAATACAGTACATGAAGCCACTCCCCCAGCCTTGTGGAGTCCATACTGTCTTCCTACGATGTCTCCATAGTCGATATGTACCCGTGCAGCGATGCAGTAGTACTGTATGCAGCTCAGCAACGACAAAGGACCCACGGGTTCGCATATGTGCTTTTTCCTCAGTCCCCTTCTTCATTCGCCATTCGCAAGAATGTCCGCATTCGTAGCGTTAAGCGACGACTGGATTCTCGCTGGAGGACGGTTCATGAGAGGGAAGGATCCATCATGTCATCAAGTGGGGTGTAGACGTTGAATTCCCATGACGGACCGGCAGATTATGAGGCAATTCGGAGCCTTGTTTTGAAAAAGTTACATGGGAGGTAGATCTGCTACTCTACCTTTCGTATCGTCGTCCGGCTTGCTTTCTTTTTTTGCTTGTTAGGTTGTTACTTCCCCATGTCTCTGTTCCTTGTCTAGCTGTCGATGATCTTCTTAAATCTTTTGCTCGAATATAATATATTATTTCCTTCAAATTTCTTCCTTGTCACAGCAGCACGTCCTCGTGCCTCATCTATTCCCCGGGCATCAGACTATTTCTCGCTTGAACTCGCTTGCGCTCGTGCTCGCACTTTAGATGATGTTGAGGAATATTCGAATGGTATTACAGAAGTATCGCACAGGTACATCAACTCCACTCCAGTGCACGTTTGACGGGACGATGAGGAGGTAAACAGACGAAAACGTTACTAACTTGCGAATCTGTCAAAACCGCAAAGGCACCGCATCACACCAAAACATCGGAGTATATTTTAATTTTCCTTACATTTCATTCAATCATTCAAACGACATGAGACGAAGCCGTGAAGTGTTTGAGCGCTACAGCAAGAGTAAGACATGAGACGGTACAGCTCGGTACAGTACGTGGCCAGTACATTCTCCGTACTCTTAGTGATGATGATGATGAGAACCAGACAAGATAGACAAGACAGCAAGTCAAGACGCACGGCCTTTCTGTCAGGTCGTGGGGTGCGGGTCTTTGTCAGATGTGAAGGTCGTGCAGGATCTCTTCATGCAGCTTCAGGACTCGTACATGATCGAGTTTTCGAAGGTGGGGTGGGGTTGCCCTTGTCCAGATATCCTCAACCCAATCATCCTCCTTGCGAGAGTGGGGTTGCAGCTTGAAAGACAGATTCGCGATAACCTTTGTTGTTGATGAGCCGAAGCGAGGGGCTGCGCATAATCTACCTCAGCTGTGCCTTGCTCTTGCGCTTGTTCTTGAGATGCGGTGAGAGAGAGGGTCCTCCGTCATAGTAATCCTTACGGAGACTGCATCGGGATATTATCATTATTGTTGATAGGATAGAAAAGTTCGCGACGAAAGCCTGTTTTAGGTTCAGCGTGTATGTATGTTAGTTCATGTATTCCATTGTATTCACAGAGTACTCGATAGATGAGGTTTTTTCCGTGAGAAAGCTAGGGTGTATAGTGTCTAGAGTGGAGGCTCTTTGACTTCAATTCCTTGCTTGCGTGCTTACGATGAAGTGGAACTGGAGTTCAACAGAATTCATACCTTATGGGGTAGTACGAGTCTAGAACTTGAGATAACATGGTGGAAAAATTCATTCGTATGTCTTCACATCCTGGGATAACGCTGTTGTGTCTCACATTCGGCTTTACCTCACATTGAAGCGGGAATAAACGGGGACCGCTATACAACTGCCATTGTCACAAGCGATAGTGTATTATTGAGGTACTTAGGTTGTACTGCGTACATGCGTATGTATGTAGGGCCTGTTCCACTGCGTCAGGGAAAGTGGGTGTGAAAGGCAGAAAAGTCAGCTGCTCGCTTGCAGGCAGCATGACAAGGCAATGCAATATAGACGTACAGTACGGTTGAAGTCGCACAGCTCAGTGCAGCATCTGGTCTTCATAGTATCATGGCACTGCAGCATCGTGTATGTATGTAGGTAGGGTACATGCAATGCAGTAATACCCATGCTGGCTTGCTTCGCCGAAGTTCAAACCTCGATGGCCAGAATCGAATTGATGCTACTGAAATCGGCTGTACCTGTTCCAATGACCCATATCTCCCACGCGAGGATTGAGAGATACGAGCGGACTGTGTAACGGTGTGATTATCTGACTTTCAATGCATGCTGTACCTGTTACCTGTACCTGTACTTGAACCTGAACTTCTACACTATCCGTCGTTCAGACAGCATGTCACAGGATAGATTGAAATCGAGATCTTATCTCAAAGCAGCCAAAGTCGCGAGAGCGAGAGCGTGTGAGAAATGTGGAGAATAATCTGATCGAAGTGGCGAGTTTGAGCTTGAGTGCTTGGGCGTGGCAAGATGGGATGGGAGGGGATGAGATGGAAGGGAATCATGTTGTGCGAAGCGAGGTGGGCTGCAGAGGTTGTACATCGAATGATTTCTTGGCCGAAGCATGTGTGCCATGAGCTGAAGTGAGCTTATTTTCTTTGGCTGGCTGGCTGGCTGGGTTATGTTGTGCTTGTGTTTATGTTTGTGTTTGTGTTACTCGTGAGAAGGCATGGATGGGATTGTGGGCTGAATGTGGGTGTATGCATCGGCTGCTGAGTAGATGACTAGGTGTATTGAGATTTTGACGGCGGTGCTGAATTCAATATTTTCTCGTATCTGAGATTTAACGAGAAGAACGGTGCTGAGATTTATTTGCCGTGTGGTTACCACCTGTTGTGTAAGGCGTGGCGATTTTTGTTCTTATCAAAGCGAATTTTGATGTGAAGGTACTTGGACATGAGTAGAACTGCATCAAGTGACTGAACCCTCTTCGCCTCTTACTGGTTAGTATCTATTCCCATACTGCAAGCGTGTGAGGCCATAGAAAGTTCTGTTGTAAGGGTTGTATTTTCTAATAGTTGAGGGGGAGAAGAAATTCCATTGCAGGTTTGCATGCAGACAGTAACAACACTTACAGACAATCCATCAACAACTACATCTACAACATTACTAGCCATTGTGACTTCAGTTGATATTCATTGAATAAGGATGGGGTAAAATCAAATTGTTGGATATGATAGATATGTCCTATTTCTCTTTTTGTGTTCTTCAAGTGTTCTTTGTTCATTATTGTCAATGTGAGACAATTCTTCAAGCTTGCCTCATTCACTGATGTCCCCAAGATATTCAACACCATAATGAATGTCATGTATTGATATATCTTAGTCAAAATATATCTATAGTCATCCTCGTCAACTTTCCTTCTCTTTCCCTCTCGCGCCGCAACCCCCAACTCACCCTATATATTCGTAAACACTCGCGAAACTATCACATACGACCACAGACTCAAGAGAATTGGGCATCCCGTCCGCTCTGCCATACACAAGCTTGAGATCGGTGGATTAGTAGTCAGGTGGGTGACCACTGGCGAATACCCACTGTTGTATGTTTTGGTTTTGTCATTTTGTTGGTTTTGTTGGGCGAAATATGAGGGGGGCACCGACTTGCGTATTTTTTGCTATGAGAGAAGCTTGGTACTGCCTTCTTTTTGGAGCTGACTGCTTAAACTATTGGGATAGAGTCATAATTTAAACAGATCATTTTAGTGGTTCTGATTCTATCTGCTTGTTCTCAATTGGAAGTGGCAAGATCTCGTCTGGGATGGCGGCCACAATCCACAACATAGAATACGCATTAAACCTCGTCTAAAAGATAGTTTCAAGGCCTCTTAAAGTGTTCCACATAGTTTTAAACATCTCGAAACACTCTTACTCTACAATTGTACATCTCATTGCCTTCTTATGTGATTGTATTCGCATTTCGCGGTGGGGGGAAAAGCGAAGCCAAGCGAGCGAGAAGGGGGAGAGTGGCAAAATACCCAAGTAGGCAAGCTATATGTCACGAAACCACCTGCCAGCAGACGTAGAATATCATGCAGAAGATATCCGGCTAGGAGACTTGTTTGAAAGGTCATCTAGAGGTCATCGGAATTATGGGTCATGGCTAAGTGTCAATTATGAATTTAAAGTATTTTTTATCTTGCCATGCTCACAAAACTTTATATCTACCTCACCGCACCCTGCTAATTTCCCCTAATATATAGAAACAATTATGCATAGAATACAGCAGATACCTCCTTGGACCACCAAGAGCACATCTGTCTATAGTTCTGACACGAAATCACCACCTTTCAGACTCTCACCATCCTGAACTCTACGATCCCACATCTGGCTTCCCAGATATTCCTACAGAATAGAGCCATCGCCGATCAAACCAGTCATTGCTCATAGCAAAGCCAATTACGTCCAGGGATATGTCAATCAGACGAGTGGATACAATGTTGGCTTCGACAGCCATGATTCAAATATTGGGATGCGTTTGAGTAGAGCAGCACGAAGATAGTCAAGACTGCGGACTTCACCTCGATGTCGAGGGCACATAATATATCATAGCTACATTGATGGAAACTTAAGTTATGTCCCCCCAAAACATGTTCCTGCTCATACTTGAGCAAATTTAGCAGGCAGATGGGCAGGCACAAAGCGAAAAGTGTGAACGAGGATTCGGTAGGGTTTTGCTTTCTCTCTCCTTTCATTCATAAGTTGCTCCTAACGCCATACATTTTCTCATGCCCAAGCCATCTCTTTTACCCTCTTACCTACAAACCCACTTCTCACTCACTCGCTCACAAACTCAACCTTCCCTCCAGCCTCAAATCCCTGCTGCTAGCCCCAACCCAAACCGGATACCCAACACCTCTATCCTGCAGCCTCCACTGCTGCGCAACTACATCCCAAACACTGAGATCCCTCCTCGTGAGCACGAAGTTTATCTTTGCCGTCCCGTTCACGCTGATATATGTTTTCTCAAAGCCGCGGAGCTGTCGGATCGGCGATCCCGGTATCGACACATACAGCTGCGCTACTTCGGCACCCGGGAGAGAACCCGTGTTCGTGAGACTGATGGTGATATTGAAGAGGGCGTCCCAAAGGGAGGGGTGCCCGCCTTGGATGATTGGGATGGATGGGTCAGGGAAGGGGGAGGTGGAGGGTGTGGTTGTGTTTGAGGTGGTGGTGTAGAGAGGTGTGATGGTAAGGTTGGAGTACGCGAACGTGGTGTACGAAAGCCCATAGCCGAACTCAAAGCGAGGCGTGATGTTATACCGATCAAAGTGCTTATAATCGATATAAACGCCCTCATCGAAATCACTCTGTGGAAACGCAGAGAAGTCAACCGTCGAGTTTAACACTACGCCGTAATCAGACTCGTTCTTCGCGATTGTGTTAAGGAGGTGACCAGCTGGGTTGACATCCCCATACAGAACGTCCACCAGCGCGTTGCCTGACTCTTGGCCAGGTAAGCCAGCGAATATGACGGCTGTGACGTTGGGGTGCTCGATCCAGGCCTCGACAACTCGAGGTCCTGCAGAGTGCAACACCACAACCGTGTTGGCACACTTATTTGCGACGTTGTTGACCAAATTATCGGAAAAGACGTCGGTGAGCGAGAGCCGATCGAAAGACTCGGATGCGTATGCGTTGATGAAGACTAGGCAGACTTCGGAAATGACGTGAGGCACAGGATTCTCGGACCAGAAGTCCCAGCGTACGGTCCCGTGGTCGGCGATCACACGGTCTTGAATAGCTTTGAATGGCGAGATGACATAGGGAGGTGTGTTGCTTCCTGAACCGCCAGCTGTGATCAATGTCCCGTTGAAGGTCTCCCATCCAAAGTTGACCTCGTAACCGCCTCCATATCTAGCGGGGTTCGTCCACGGCACGGCTTTGACCTCTGCATCGTAGCCGAAAATGGAGACGAAACGGGGTGCTTTCAATGGAAGAGTGTGGTTAACGTTCTTGACGAGGACATGACCTGCGGCTCCTATTTCGCGGATGATCTTCCGGTGGTCGGCTTGCACATCTAGAATGGCATGCTGGACTGTCGAGCCGTAGATGTTGGATTTGGGGAATCCATCATCTTGATTGAGAAAGTAGTACGCGGCCATGGTGCGGTGAGCCATGTCTTCTACGCGGCTGAGCGCTACAGAGCCGTTGTTTACAGCTTCAGTGAGGTTTTTGCCCCAGTAACCTTTGTCAGGCATCACAAGGTCGAGACCCGCATTCGCGGTGGCGATGCCGGATTGCTGGGCTTGCCAGTCCGAGACAACGAAACCTTCGAAGCCGAGCTCGGTTTTGAGGAGGCCATTGAGAAGTTTGCTGTTTTGACAGGCGTACGAGTTGTTGGCGCGTTGGTAGGAGCACCTTTGTGATTGTTAGTTGCATGGTCATTTGGAATTGGTACTTGGTGGAATAGGGTGATGATCTCACTCACATGATAGAACCTGTGCCTGCGCGGAGGGCGTTCATGAAGGGCCACATATAAAGCTCATGCAAAGTCAGGTCATCGACATTGGATGACATGGATTCTCCGAGCTCGTTGGGCAGGCGTCG
The DNA here is from genome assembly GCA_007644065.1 of Margaritispora aquatica. NCBI lineage: Eukaryota > Fungi > Ascomycota > Leotiomycetes > Helotiales > Discinellaceae > Margaritispora > Margaritispora aquatica. Next base: position 3,228,128 of record VJWN01000001.1, read on the forward strand.
GTATTCTTGCTCATTCAGAAGGAAGTGCTAAGTGATGTCAGTATCCTGTGCTTCTGGGCAATTTTGATTGGTGAAAAGACTACCTTTGAACATGCAATCACGCCTGCACCTTGCATGCCTTTTACCAGTTCTTCCATTTGAACACCCGTGATGTATGGGTCTGTGCCGGGCCCCTCCCATCCTCTTCCACCTCTTGTCACACGGCCGAGAGGACCACCCACAGGGCCCAAAGCAACGTTAACTCCTTTGCCATAGTACTCCTCACCTAGAGCTTTGCCATAGGCATACATGTAGTTTTTATCCCAAGTCTGTCCAAGATGCGATCCGGCAGGGAAAGCAGACACGAAGTCAGCCCCACGGATCCCAGATGGCGCATCTTCGAAGCAAAGACCCGGAAATCCGAGGCGAGACACTGAGCCACTGTTGCCAACGCATACACCGGTGTATCCGAGTGTCAAGTTGACTTTTTCCTCAAGGTCTAGCTGAGCTACGAAGGCTTTTGCCTTGATGTAGGCTGCTGCCCATGCGGAAGATGATGTGCCATTACCCTGAGCTGATACTTGTGTTAGATAATTGCTTGAAGATGTGAGGAAGCTGCTCACGTGTAGGATAAATTGGAGGACTGAGACCATAATATGGCACCTCGCTTACGTTCGTCCAGCTAGAAGCGTACGCCGTGCTAGCTAGGCCTGCAATTTGTAACAAAGTTAGGAGCTTCATCTTTCAGTCTCTTGCTAAGGGCTGAGAGGGGAGAGTGAGGAGCGGAAAACGTAAATTCAGGTTGACCGAAACCATGTATATATAGTCATATAATGGCATTCCACTCTTCGAAATAAAGTTCATGACCCCTCAGGGCAATTGACTTCAAGAAGAACTCCATCAGCATACATGGACCATATCGGATGGATTTCATTGTGTCGCTATTTGCCCAACAGGAAATTATCCACTTCCATACCACGTAGGCCAAGCCTTTTATGGAGATACCGAGAGAGATGACCTATTACGTCCTTGCCAATGTGCAATCGTACCTGAATCTTTCTAACGCTGATCCCCAACGAAGCTCAAGAATGGGATGGATGGTAGATCATCGGCTTTGTCCCATACCCCAACTATGGGGTAGAAAATGCGAACTCTAAGCAACCGCGACTTAAACTGCGTGATGGAAGAAAATTGTGTAATTGATTTGAAATATGACGTTTCCAGTATCCATTCAACAAAAGTAAGACCTTACATGCTGTCCTAGCATGTCCATACCGCGCTCTCGAATTGAGAATTAACTTGATACAGTCTCTTCATACTCAGATGTCGGTGTTCTCAAAACCCATAACATTACCCGCTTTCAATTTGAACCGAGCAAATCCGCAAATCATGAGATATCTGCCACTGGGCTAATGTCCTTCGGAGTTTCCTTCAAAGGTGGAAAATGGGGGTACAGTTGATTGCCCTGCATGCATGCCAGCGAACTGGCTTTGATATGTGAAATATATAGCAACAATCCAAACAGCGTAAGGTGGGATAGTCAACCGAGTCAACTTTGACATCGGGCTGCATTCTAAGGAGGATATATGCTTCCGGGCCACCGATTGTCATACAAAACAAAGACCTGAGAACAATCAAGATATATATATATGCTCCTTGACTTCGGAAATCTAGTGACATACATAACTCATGCTCTACATAAGCATTTGAGATGGTTGGACAATCCGTTTGAAGTGCCTTTCACCGCCGATTTAAGCTGCAGTCTCGCCTACGTAGGGTTGATGGCTATATGATGGTCAACCCAGGGAGAGTGGAGTATATTTTTGCGGTCCTAATTGCTTGGCATGACGACCAAAGCTCGCAGTGCTCGTCGTTCAAAATTTGAGGTTATTCAGAAGATGCATAGCTAAGGACCTCGCTGAGAAGATTCATGATATGGGGGTGAAGCTGGTGAATTGATTCAAGACAGATGAGATAAGATCTGAACAGGACGCTTGTCTACATTAGGCATAGCGTAGTCACGTCTCATCCTCGCCCAACAACATTTCTTCATCTCTCATCCAATGCACGACAACGTGATAATACCTGAAGATGAAAGCTTAAGCATAGGCTACTAGGCCATTGAGCTTGTTTTGAAATGGAAAGGGCCTATGATTCGGGCCATTCCCGAGCCCAGAGTCCAATCAGGAGAATTCGTCAAGGTGAAACCCTCCCTCCAACAGCTAAGCTATGTTTGTGAGAAATAGAAGTACAATATACATTGCTAAAGAGTGTGCTCTTAACTATGGCTTGGCTTTGAAATATGAACTGGGAGCTTATGCTCTTTAATTGCTTGAAAGATTGCACGCTGACTCGTTGTCCAGCCTGTATCAATTGTCGGTGAGGGCTTCCTGAAGGCGTCCCCCAAGCCCTACTCATGAAAACGACAGTCGAAAGAAGTCAAAATGTCCTGGGGAGAAACCCCAGTGTTCTACATGTACACGTCTCGATCAGAGCTGTACCTACGAAACGGCTGAAGCCTTAAGTCGTAAACGAGTGAGATTGGACGGTGAAACCTCCGATCTTGGACAGGATGAGGTTTGTCTTTTTGCGCCAATGGCAGAATGAGCTCGAGGCTTACCCTTTGAAGGTATCAAGAAGGTTTGGCTCAATCGAAGAAAAGTTGAACCAGCTAGCAGCATCTGTCCAGTATGCCCACCATATACTCTATCTTACCATCTTCTCATCCATTTCAGAAAGGTTGCGCCTAGCTCAAGCAATCCTACTGCCCCCTCAGATATGGGGCTAATTACGTCGCATCGATCAGAAGTGATTGGTGCTCACTTCAATAATGGTGATATTTACACACACCAGCACATAATGCCCCCTCCCATGAACCGCCCCTCGATGGCAATGCAGCCAAAGTGAGTCGACCTTGTGTTATTTCGCGAGCCCTACTGAATGATTTCCCAGTAACATTGGAGAGACTCTTCCACCTGAAGTTATTGAAGATGGTGTCAAGACGTATTTTAACTGCTTTCACGCCCAACCCTATAGCTTACTCGTCCAGAACCTGTTTCTCGCCACACATCTGATCAATCCGGTCATTCTCAATCCCATGCTGGCTTTATCAATACGCTGTTCAACTCATGTGTACTGGAAAGAACCCTCGTTTGTTCGAAAGTGGATACAGACTCTGACGGAAAAGTCTTGGCAAGAGCTCGTTTACATGTATGGAGCAGGAAATACAGGCTTAACATATCTGCAAGGCCTATGTCTTCTCGCCCAAGTGGACTTCTCTGGTAAAAATTTCGCTGAGTTTGGTGCTGGGTTCATTTGCTGATTATTGTGATACCCAGACGGCCGTGTTCATCGAGCACATACTCAGATATCGCTCGGGATTAGGATTGCACAATTCTCCGGTTATCTGGCTGAAACACCACCTCCAAATCTGGCAAGAGGCGAAGATGTGGTTCGATGCGTTTGGACATTATTTGGTGAGAAACCTGCTGCTTTTCCGAACCTCGTTGTCATCTAGGCTTAGTACTCGCACGCGATATTCCATGTGCTCAATGCTCAAGTGAGCAATCTCAGCACTTATCTTCTTACCATCATTGAAAAAAATCTCCTCAGTGAAGATGCTAAGTCGTGTACAGGTCTTGATCGAACCTACAGCATTACTCGCCTCGTATCACCAACATTAACTCATCACCATTTTCGTCTTCGCAAACCAATTTCAGGTAAAGGATTGACCTTAAGGGCTTCTCGTCAAGTAAATGGGAGCTCTATCGAAGACAACACGAATCTACCGAATGAGCAAGACTTAGCTGCCCTTTTAGTTGGGATCTATTCAATCTGGGACGATGCCATCAGATATGTCTTTCAGACGACTACCAAGAGCACAGTAAGCTAGCAATAACTTGACAAATGCCAAACAACAACTGACACTGATCAACAAGACGCCTCCGTGGCAGCCAGGATCTGAGCTTGCAACGATTGAATACAGGTTTGTGGACTTTGAACCGGGTAAGTTCGTCATTACATCTAGAAGCAGTACTGATACTAGAACTAGAATTCTCAACACATCGATATCGTCTTGTTGGCTTTCCACGCCGAGCAATCCTTGAACCACACTTGCGTCCTTACTACGCTACATGGCTTTGCTTTCAGCTTACATACATGTCGATACAATGCTGCGTGTGAGTTAATCTTCAAACAATTCAAGGCAGATATTGACAAAGCCTACCTAGCCACCACCCATTCATCATGTTCATCAAACTCCAGCACGTGATTCGCAACGTCCCTCCCAGCTTTCTGCAAAAATCATACAAGAGCTCGCTTATCCATTCGCGGTGGATTATACGATTCCTAGATGAGATGGACGAAGCCGGAATGATGCTGTATGATCCTTTCATAGGATATCTTGCTGCCATCGCCGCCACTTGTCAGCTGGAACACACGCTCAGCAAGCACCCGGACATTGCAGCAGCCGCAAGATTAAGTTTCCGCAGTGCGACGAAGTTCCTCAAGAAGTTATCGAGATATTGGAATAACGTTCGGGAATTGGTCAGTCTTGACTGCTGCGATACGTGACATTAACTAACCTTCTAACCAGCTTGGGATCGTCGAGGAGTTGGCATCTAGGCTTTCGCAACGACACACGCTGTATTATTCCCAAGACGACTATGATGGGATCTTGCCTGCTGTCGAGACAGAGAGAGTTGGGCTTGCTGAAGATGATACCACGTTGATGTGGAAGCTCTTCGACTTTGCGGCAATGTCAGCTTCGAGCAGGCTGTCACCTGACCAAGTGTTAGCACCTGTGGATCATGTACCAAGAAACGCTGAAGCTTCGTCTGCTCCTCGAAGTGAAGATGCACCTCCTGCTCGGGGGAGACTTCGCTCCTTCAGTGGCGCTCCTGCTCCTGAAAGCCCTGCTGCGACAAGGGGATTTCACGATGCGCAAAATCTTGCTGTGATGCCAGACGAAAATCAGGATTCTCTGAACCTTTCGTTATTTGATCAACTTCCAGAAGATTGGTCAGTTTATTCTTCTTCGTTTTCTGCGTCCACCCTGAAGACAGATTGCTCACTACACGGATGTATCGCTGACCAAATCCCAGGGTGTTTACTATTGATGATTGGACATTGTTCGGAGCACCAGGCTCAACATATTTCTATAATGAAGGGACATGAGCTTTTCATTGCAAACATAATCATCACAAACAATGGAGCCAAGAAAGCGGTATAGAAGTAAAACCAAGCCCAAGATCCATTAATTAACTATTAGCACACAACCTCTAAAGCTATGCTGTGGTATATCGACCCATCCTTTTCCGAGAACTCCAAAACATCATCTATCGAACCTGAGCGCATCTTCTCCAACTTCTTCGGCACCATACTCGTAGCTTCAGCTGCGTATTTCTCACGATAAGTCTTCAATAGAGTAGACGACACATCGCTTCCTCCACAGACAGCCACAACGAACTTCTTCGTGCTCCATTCCTCGTCACTCATGTGCTTTCCCATAGCTTCCCGAAGCGAACCGTTATACACTGCTGCCAATGCAACTCCACATGAGACTTCAACCATGATGTCCTCATCCTCAGCAAAACGAACTGCTCCCATTGCTGCCTCCGCGTCACTCAGAACGATGCTGTGGACATTGCTTTGCTGGGCCAGCTCGTAAGCACGACCAGCTACGCGGACTATGCCCAAGGACGTGGCGATGCTCGTGATTTTGGGGATGGCGATGTGCTCGCCTGCTTTCATGCTGGCACTCAGGCTGTCAGCTCCACGCGTTTCAACTGCCAACAGCTTTGGAGCTTCGACCTCGCTGGATGAGTGTCGGTTGATTGCTGTCATGATACCAGTAAGAAGACTGCCACCGCCTACACTGCACACGACGCCATCGAAACCGCCTTCAACCTCCATCTGTTCATACATTTCCTCACAAAGAGACGACGCTCCTTCCCAGATGATAGGATGGTCAAAAGGTGGGATATAAAAGCCATGCGGATCTTTAGCCAACAAGTTGAGCCTCAGATACCGATCAGCATCCGCCCACGAAGCACCAGTCTGGTGAATATTTGCTCCCAGCATCTTCAACTTCTTGACCATGAGCGGTGATGTCGTCATTGGGACGCAAATTGTTGCTGGGAACCCCATTGAGCGTGCTGCCGTCGCGCATGCGATTCCAGCATTGCCGCCTGATGAGCAGTAGTAGTGGATGTCCGTTACTCCTGGCTTCAGTGCGCTTCGCATGAGGTGACTGGTTCCGCGGAATTTAAACGAGCCAGAGGGTTGGAAGGTTTCTAGCTTGAGGAAGATTCTACTTGAAGGGTGTTAGTGATTGATGAGGGGAAGTGAGAGAGAAGAAGTGACGTACCATCCTGCAGCTTCGGAGAGCGCAGAAGACTCCCTGAGAGGCGTGTATGTCCATAGATTCCCAGACATCTTGGAAGATGTGAGAGTGTATGGGGAAGAGATGAGGAGATGAGGAGAGATTGAGGTTTGATGGATGAAGAGAGTGGTGTGGATGGGAGAGAATGCGAAGACAGATATACGATTGAAGTCGGATGAAAAGTGAGCTAGAATTGAGAGTGATATCAGGAGAAGATTGGAATGATGATATTTACCTCCTAAAAACAGTGGGAGGTGAAATCCATATATACCCTCTCACTCACAGCGCTGACTCAACTCCACCCCTTGCACTATTTTAGACGGTGCCGTATCTAACTACTAGCATGATGGAGAAAAAAGGAGATGGCTTACTCCCTCGCCAAACAGTGCCAATACCAATGCAATGGCATAGGCATGATTCCGCAACATCTCGCACCGCCATCCGCCATCTCACATCACTGTCCGGGAAGGCGCATTTGTTGAGGCAAGACAATCAGACACCACAGATACACTCGACCACACCACAAACAATGAAGAACCAAAACAAAAATAAGTTGCACAGCCCTTCGCTATTGGCCATCAGCACTCGAAATAGCAGACATTCTCACCCTGCCGGCGATCAGGTACGAGATCTGGTTCACCGCTGAGGAAGAGCCGCCTCGTTTAGCGACTCGCGTCGTCCGTTATACCGGTCATGTGACCGGAGCTGAGAAACCACACGCAAATTGTGTTGGTGCGTATGACTGAGCCACGCACAGCCACCTTGGGGACGGTAGAACGCGGTCCGGTGAGGAGTGTTGTGCTTGTGTGTTGCCGGGCACGGGGTCGGAGAGAGGGGGTTTGAGAACTGGCTAGCCTTGGATTTTGGGACATTTAGATACGTAAGATTCATGTTGTTGGAGCATGTGCGTAGGACATGAGGTCCCTTTTCTGTTTACCAGGTGAGGAAGAGAGAATGGAGAGAGAAACGGGTGTATTCCGTTGCGAATCCGCTTCGAAATTGTATTCAGGTGTGTTTGTGTTTGTGTCTTGTGCTCAGATTCCCCCTCAGAGACCTTAGCGGGGTATTTCTTGGAGAATGGATTTGTGAGACGTCTAGTCCGAAGTTTTGGACGATGTCGAAGAATACTTGATCACCTTTGGAGTCTGCTGCATTTCCGTAACGTAATCTTTCGTTTAAGAAGGTCAGAAGACAAATTTCTAAGCATAACAAGCATCATCATCTTCACATACTGTCTCTCTTCCTTTTCTTGCATGTAACTGTTGTTTTGTTTTGACTTTAGTTTGAGATTGTTAATGCGAACATGGGAGGCTCACTTCAGAGCTTGTTTTGCGAACTAATATGAAGATGTGGTAGACCAAGATCCATCCAATTCATCAAAAATGCGATTCTTTGCTTTTGAGTTTGTTGGCAGTAAGGTATTGTCACTCTTCCCGCTTGTTGAACATTTCAACGAAGATGACGATATGAGCGAAGATGGCGATATGTATAGACGAGTGTTTGCCTACGACTCTACGGTGCGATTTTCAAGTGCGGAACATCAAGCAGCAGAGACATTGGATTATGAAAGACATGTGGAAGTGCTGATAACCCGAGCAGTCTGATCAAGAAGCAAAACCCTGTCTCTTCATGCTGTGTTACCATATTATGGCTCCTGTTGGGTCTGGAAATCTGTTCAACAATTGGGGCAAAATATCCGCGAAATAACACTGGGAGGTGAGTTCAAAGTTTTCGTTCAATCCGAAGTACCCACCAGCATTCGATTGAAGTGAGTATCATTGACTTACTTGCACTTGAAGCTATTTGCACACCATAGCTGAACTGTTGAATTTTTCTGAAGAAACAGTGAACAAGGCTATTGCAACTATGAAAATGGCGCATGAACCAAATTCTAACAACTTTACTTTTAAAACGACTTCAACAGGTCTGTAAGGTGGGAAATTCAGCTAAGCAATTGATATCATTTATTCAAGTTCAAGTTGTAGGCAATAATTGGCAAGTGATACCGATACTTGATCGGGATCGATGTAATACTAGCATTTTGAAGACTGAAAGCATTCATCATAATAACCTACAGCTTCTTTCTTGGCAGCAGCCAGTTTTCAGACTTGATGATTCATGATTGAGGGATCGAGGAGTGAATGCTAGTTAGTTAACATTAAAGGACGCATAGGAGATAATGTGGCACTATTGACAGATATAATCAAAACTTTTTAAAACACTAGAAAAGCTAGTCAATAATCTGTAAGATACGGAATGTTCCCCAGTTAAGGTCATGTTCTCGAGATATTTTATCAGCTTCTAACAATGATGAAAATTTGAAGAATCAACATATTTAGTGAGCAAATAAGATTGTCAGTATCGAACTGTAATTCCGTTTTGATGCTTATCAATTATGTGTCTTCTTGAATGTAAATACTGTATGAGTTGGGGTTGTGTCTGAGAAACTGATAAGATTTCGATGATGTTCACTGCCAGAAGAAAAACACGCTAAACCTGATTGGACTAGTTCTGAGCGACCAAGCTGCCATCTCAGGCAACCCTGAAAAGACCATTGACCTCACTTCAATCATCATCACGAAGCTTGCTAAGCTCCCTATCAGTAACCATCGAAGTATAGCTTGGGATAGACCCCAATCGTCTTCGCAATGGTTTACCACGAAGATACGATGTTCCGCTCTGCGGACATGAGCATGGTCCAGCTCTATATCGCCAACGAAATAGGCCGCGAGATTGTGAATGCTCTTGGAGAGCTTGGCCAGATTCAATTCAGAGATGTAAGTACCTTTCATCAATTCCAAGTAGTTTGCTAATAGAGTGGTAGCTCAACTCCGAAGTCACTGCTTTCCAACGCACCTTTACCCAGGAAATTCGACGACTCGACAATGTTGAGAGACAGCTTCGTATGTGGCGATAAGTGAATAGGGAAGGTTTAATTGCTGATGTGTGACAGGATACTTTCATGCACAGATGGAGAAGGCTGGAATTCCTATGCGCAAGATTGATCTTGACAATGATCACTTGGCTGCACCATCTGCCTCGGAGATTGATGAGCTTTCCGACCGAAGCCAGAGTCTCGAACAACGAATTGCATCCTTGAACGACAGCTACGAGACACTGAAGAAGAGAGAGGTGGAATTGACAGAGTGGAGATGGGTCTTGAGGGAGGCCGGCGGATTTTTCGACCGGGCTCACGGAAACGTAGAGGAGATCAGAGCCTCAACCGATAACGATGATGCACCGCTGCTCGCAGATGTTGAGCAAAACGGCCATGGAGGACAGAACGGAGATGCCGAGCGATCTCTCTCCGTGATGAACATCGGATTCGTTGCTGGCGTAATCCCCAGAGACCGTGTCGCTGCATTTGAGCGTATCTTGTGGCGAACATTGAGAGGCAATCTGTACATGAACCAGTCCGAGATCCCAGAGGCACTTATCGACCCTACAAATAACGAGGCAGTGAACAAGAACGTCTTCGTGATCTTCGCTCACGGCAAGGAGATCATCGCCAAGATCAGGAAGATATCCGAATCCCTTGGTGCAGACCTTTACAGTGTGGATGAGAACAGCGATCTTCGCCGGGACCAAATCCACGAGGTCAATACACGTCTGGGTGACCTTGGAAATGTGTTGCGCAACACAAAGATGACTCTGGATGCAGAACTCACGCAAATCGCACAAAGTCTTTCTGCTTGGATGGTCATTATCAAGAAGGAAAAGGCTGTGTACCAAACCCTCAACTTGTTCTCTTATGATCACGCAAGGAAGACTTTGATCGCAGAGGCATGGTGCCCTACCAACTCACTTGGAGCTATTAAGTCAACCCTACATGATGTCAATAACAGAGCCGGACTATCTGTTCCATCCATTATCAACGAGATCAAGACAAACAAGACTCCACCAACCTATCAAAAGACAAATAGATTCACTGAAGGCTTTCAGACCATCATCAATGCTTATGGAACTGCCAAATACCAGGAAGTTAATCCTGGTCTACCCACTATTGTTACCTTCCCATTTCTTTTCGCCGTCATGTTTGGTGATTTTGGACACGGATTCCTTATGGTTTGTGCCGCATCCGCCATGATCTACTGGGAAAAGCCACTCAAGAAGGTTCGCGATGAACTCTTTTCAATGGCTTTTTACGGACGATACATCATGTTGATGATGGGTATATTCTCCATGTATACTGGTCTCATCTACAACGACGTGTTTTCTAAGTCACTCACCATTTTCCCAAGTGCCTGGCAATGGGATATTCCAAAAGGCTGGGTCGAGGGCCAGACTGTTGAAGCAAGTTTGAAGGGTGATTACCGTTATCCATTCGGTCTCGATTGGATGTGGCATGATACCGAGAATGATCTTTTGTTTTCGAACAGTTACAAGATGAAACTCAGTATCTTGATGGGTTGGTGCCACATGACATACTCGCTCTGTCTCTCATACATCAACGCTCGTCACTTCCGGACTCCAATTGATATCTGGGGAGTTTTCGTTCCCGGTATGATCTTTTTCCAGGCCATTTTCGGATACCTCGTGTTCACCATTGTGTATAAGTGGTCTATTGACTGGTATGCTATCGGCGAGTCTCCACCAGGACTGTTGAACATGTTAATCTACATGTTCTTGTCCCCAGGTACTATTGATGGACAGTTGTACAGCGGTCAAGCCAGTGTACAGATATTCCTTGTTCTCATTGCGATCGTCCAGGTTCCGATTTTGCTTCTGCTGAAGCCATTGTACCTCAGATGGGAGCACAATAAGGCACGTGCCAGTGGTTACAGAGGAATCGGCGAAACATCCCGTGTCAGCGCGCTTGATGGAGAAGACGATGACAGCAATACTCTTGACGGTAGGGCTAGCTTCACGAGCGACACTGAGGGCGTGGCGATGATCACACAGGATATTGGCGACGAAGAACACGAGGAGTTTGAATTTAGTGAAGTCATGATTCATCAAGTCATCCACACTATTGGTACGGTGTCACTATCTTTGTAATGGTTTTCCTTTTGCTAACTTTGGCGTAGAATTTTGCTTGAATTGTGTATCCCACACAGCCTCATACCTTCGTCTCTGGGCTCTGTCCCTTGCACATCAGCAACTGTCTGTTGTTCTGTGGACCATGACCTTAGCCATTGGCTTGTCAAGCTCTGGTGTCATTGGCGTCATTTTGCTTGTTATTACATTCTTCGCATGGTTCTTCCTGACCATCGCTGTTTTGGTAGTTATGGAGGGCACTAGCGCCATGCTGCATAGTTTGCGTCTGCACTGGGTGGAGGCCATGTCGAAGCATTTCATGGGTGACGGCATCCCCTTCGAGCCGTTTTCGTTTAAGCAGATGTTGGAGGACGATGACGCAGCGGCCGATATTTCGTGAGATCCTTTTTGATCTGAGGTTTCCTTTCGTCCCGTAGATTATTGTACAATCAAGACTGTATTATGGCACACGTATATTGCCACCGATATACTTATCCCCATTCTCACCCCGCCTTTAGTCTTTCTGATATAAGCAAACATGCAGTCATCCAGCTCAGGGTTTTGGGATATGCCGCGCCACGGGTATCTTTTGATTCTTCCCATTCGTTCAGGTTGTCAGCGACGTAGCTTTTGTCACGTTTGATCCAATCAAGTGAGGATTGTCGCGATGTGCGGTTGGTGGGAAGCCGTGAGAGATGTAGAGTTGCTTTTGTGGCGGCCCTCACAGTCGCAATCGATAAGAGAAATTGAGTGCGAAGGATGAAAGAGTAAATAGTTTTGCTTCTTCTCACCGCTGCTAGTGCGGGGCAAAGAACTGGGTCCAATGCGGGACAGCTTCCCACACAGCCGTTCCAGCGACTCGCATACTCCACGCTCCTTCGTTACGCCCTTCTGCTGCAAAGCTTACTCTCTCTTTCGTTTATTAATTTCATTTTTGCATCTGTATCAATCAAAGGCCCATCGTGGTGACTGTGACAAGAGATACATTCCTCTTGACCCCACGATACTATACCTGCTTCCTCAGTTGCCATTCTAGGGCTGTATTAAAGTCCAAAGACCAAAATGTCGTTCAAGAACCGTCAATTCTGTAAGCAGACCCAAAACTTGCCATGGCGGAAGCATCATCGAAGACGATATTAGTGAAGCTAATGGAGAACGTAGCCATGAATCGAAACACTGGAACTCCCAGAGAGTCGAGCAAGATTACGAGGAGGTTCAGTACCCATGAGCCAAGTTCTAGTGAGGTATGCACAATCTTTCTCTTCTCTCTGTGTGGAAACAATGTGCTGCAGTATTTGCCATGACTTCTGCATTGTATTAGGCTCTTGGCAGTAGCTCCAATGTTCGACGAAAGTTCTGCGGTGCTGTAGCATACAATTTTGGCTGTTATGCTGCATGTGATGTTGTACGACAGCTTGGCCGTTACAGAAGAGATTGTTAATGGACCCCGCTAATATGGACCCCGCACTACCTTAGATGAACTCCAAGATTCATCGACAGTTTCGCAATGCCCACGAAGGTCACAAATCGCACGCCGGTCTCGACCCTACCCGTGGTTCTACTGGTGTCATCTGGTGTACAGAACGTGCCTACGAACATGGCTTCCTCGAGAACCCAGACGAGTGGGCAAACTTGGGACAAGGTGCTCCAGAAGTCGACGACGAAATCCTCGGCTCCTTCGAACGTCCTCACACCATTGATATCACTATGGCTGGAAGAGAGTACGGTCCTACAGCAGGCATCAAACCATTGAGAGCTGCAGTTGCGAACTTGTACAATGTCCACCACAGACAAGGCAAGGAGAGTCAATACACCTGGGAGAACGTGGCCATTGTTCCAGGTGGCAGAGCTGGATTGATCAGAATTGCTGCTGTGCTGAACAATGCCTATCTTGGATTTTTCATCCCAGATTACACGGCGTACAACGAGATGTTGTCGCTCTTCAAGAATGTAAGTGATTTTCTTGCCAAGAGTAAACGTTGAAAGGCTTCCTTGGCAGTATCCACAGCTTACTTCTGCTCCAGTTTGCTGCAATTCCCTCGCCATTGTCTGAGGAGGATGGATACCACATTAATCCCGACAAGATCGCCGAGGAGATTGCAAGAGGTACATCAGTCATTTTGACTTCCAACCCTCGTAACCCTACCGGAAAGGTAGTCAAGAATCCTGAGCTCGCTCAAATCCAAGACATCTGCAGAGACAGAGCTACTTTGGTTATGGATGAGTTCTACGGTGGATATAATTACACAAGCAACTGTGATGGTACCACGATATCTTCAGCTGAGAATGTTGAAGATGTTGATGAGGATGACGTTTTGATTATTGATGGTCTCACCAAGCGCTTCAGACTTCCTGGATGGAGAATCGCATGGATCATTGGTCCTAAGGTTGGTTTGTGAAACCGTATGTAACATGCAACTAATCAAAGAAATAGGAATTCATCAAGGCCATCGGCTCGTGTGGGTCATATCTTGATGGTGGTGCCAATGTGCCATTCCAAGAGGCAGCTATTCCTATGCTTGAACCAGACCGTGTTCTCGCAGAAATGAAAGCTATCCAGACCCATTTCAAGGTACTTATCGGGAATACTCGCTCTTAGTCCGACAAATAACTGATTACTTTAGGAAAAACGTGACTACGTTGTAGAGCGTCTCCGTGCCATGGGCTTTGTTATCAAGACAGTTCCAGATTCTACTTTCTATCTGTGGCTTGATCTCGAAGGTCTCCCAGATGCTATCTCCGATGGATTGAACTTCTTCCAAGCTTGTCTTGAGGAGAAAGTTATCGTCGTTCCTGGAATCTTTTTCGATCTGAACCCCAGCAAGCGTAGAGATCTGTTTGATAGTCCTTGTCATCATTTTGTCCGCTTTTCCTATGGCCCTAAGATGGAAACTCTTAAGGCGGGTCTAGACGGTATTGAGCGTGTTGTCAAGAAGTTTTCGGTGAATGGTAAGTTGAAGTAGATGGGCTTGATGCTTGGTCGCTATTTCTTCTGCTACTGTCGTTGTGTCGCCTTACTTTGGGATGATGTGTGATTGTGTGCTAAGACCTCTGCAGCAGAAGATTCGGATTCAGATAAATGATTGGACTAGCTACCTTTGTAGATCTTCCTTCTAGACTCATTTTCGACACTCTCTTTCATGAATACTGCTCATTAAATCGCTCCACGCCGAGCTAGATGGCGATTTTATGCTTCATAGTGGTCCCTAAGTTAAGCTTTCATGCTGTTTCTCATGAGCATCTGGTAAGAGCCATTGCCATGTCATAGACAATAGATAGCGTGCGTTGAAATGAGAGACGCTTCATTATCTCGTTCTCAGGTTCGTTAGTTTTCATTCTCTATAAGTTATTAAACCTAGTGGACTAGTGCAGCTGTTGTGCGCGGCAATTCCAAGTAAAAGCTATCTAAGCCATCCTCAATTCCTTGTGCTTCTCTACCAGTTCCATTTACCATTCTAGAGGGAAATACGACAGGAACCTCCCAAGGTTTCACCCCGAAAGCTGACGCTTTCTCGACAATGTCGGCAGGAGGCTTGTCCCATCCGAGGGTCGTCATACAAAGCTCAGTAATGCTATTAGCTAGGGCAAGATTTTCGTTACTACTTTCAGCCCATATCTGCTGCATCGATGCCCAATGCTGCTGCTGTGTAGGAGGAGGGGTAGGTGTAGGCGTAGCCAATAACTCTGGCAATAGGTCCACCTGAGTCACTGGCGGAAGCTGAGGTATCAAATTTCCACCTGAAATTCATTAGTTTGACACTTTTCACAAGCATTACTATGCTTACCTGCACATAACTTTGCCATATCAGTGGCATTGAACTCAGGGATACGCGACTGTGCCAAGATCGGCCTTGGAGCAGTGAACGTAACTGCCATTGGCAAGTCAATTGTTCCTTTCTCTCGTGTCAGCCGGTCTGGTGGATGCTTGGGATCGGCCCACAAAGTCTGTGGCATGGCCTTCACGATGAATGAGGGCTTCCATCCTTCCGTGGCAAGCCCTTTCTTGTCCACATCCTGAATGGCTATACACAACTTAGATGTGATTCCCTCGCCACCATCAGTTGCCGGATCGGCAGCTAGTTTCATTGGCAGCGATGAAAGCCTAGCTGGAGATGAGATTGACGGAACTTGCTGCATCTTTGCTACATCCTGGTCGTGGAGCATCGCAGTACTGCCGTCAGTTTGGCGTAGTGAGCTCTCTCTTGTCTCAACATATGCTGAAGTAACCGCAAAGACAGAAGATACTCGAAACTGAAAACTACCTCCTTTCACATACCACTTGCTGCCAGCACCAGTATCATCAGGGGGTGCACCTGCAACCTTATCCTCGGAAGGCATCGAGAATGACCCTTCTTCTAAGCTCATCTTGATGCGCACAGTCAAACCCTGGGCTGCCTGATTGTTTGGCGACGTGTCGGGCGGACCACTCTTCTCACACAGGGCGTAAAATTCTTCAAGGCTGATAGGTTTGGGATCACTAGTCGTGGTCCCGAAGTCAAAGCTGAAGGAGAAGAACCAGAAATCAACATAAGCAGTTCCGCCAAATTCGGGGCCTTGAATAGCAAGACCTGCACCAATGGAGATTTTGATGTGCAGGGTGCAAAAGAGGAGGGGGATGTCACATTTTACACCAACTTCGACGTGCATTGAAACCCAGTAGTGGAGTGGAGAGAATTGCACCATTGCTACCTTTAAGTCAGCGCGATTGCCTAAGAAGAAAATGTCACTTACCATCAAATGCTGCGTCTAACCATGCATACACCGGCCCAAGCGACAATTCGCATCGGATCATGCAGCCCGTCATGATTGCTTTTGGAGTAATTGCAAAATAGGCTTCCCCACGAATATGGATGATAGCGATATTGAAATCCAATCCAATCCGGCCAGGACGAGGATACCAAGGGGGGATATCAAAGGCACGATGATAGCCTCCGACTGAGAGAACCCAATCTCCTGCGTGGGGATTACTGCCAAAGAAGGTGTAGAGTGCCAGACCACCAAACAACCGACAATATGGTACTAAAACAAAAGACGTAGGTGCAAGTGCTGCTTCGAGCTTGAAGACATCGTCAACGAAGTTCAGCTCAGCTAGCATCAAGATCTCGATATTGAAAAGCTTGAGCTTTGCTGGTGCATCGGGTGCGACTGGCGGGTAGCTGATTGTAAGGTCACCAAAGAGACTGAAGATGCAGCCTATATCTCCGAATTGGACGAGAGCCACAATCGTTGCATTGATCAAGTCAAAAGAGCTGATTGTGAAGCCAAAGGCGATCCATATTTCGCCTTGCTTCATCTGCACAAATGGATTGGATCCGCCTTGCATCTTCTCTAGGATCGCCATTGGATGCTATCAAGGTCAGCCAACATTGTTGATACACATTGCGATACTTACATTGCCTGCACCACTGACGGTTCCATTGTCGATAAGTGGAAACTGAGCCAACTCCTCGACAGCTGGCGAGCGGACCATACTATTGTAACCAAACCCAATACGCAAGCCCTTGAGAATGGCAAATTCGAAGTCGATAATCGGACCATCAAGCTTAGCGAACACGAAAACACTCTTGAATTGCCCTTGTTTGTTAGTGACGATGGCATACTCACCAACTGCAACAAAAGTGTAAGGTGGGACCGAAACAGCGATGCCGCCCCTATAAGCATCCACAGTGTTACCGCCACTCTCAGTGACATCGTGATAGAAACAACCAGCGATGAGAATGGGAGGCTTATCAAACGCAACTTCCATGCCATGAAGCTGGAAGTCTATTCCGCTCACAATGGTCAAGAGGGAAGAGAGATCGTTGAAATTGATGCCACCAAGATACAGACCAATGCCAAAACCAATCAAGGAGAGCGAGAGTGGTCCGAGACCAAGGGTGGCATCGATAAAAACCCATAGATGACCATCTTTGTATTGCAGAGAGACAGCAGTAATGTCCAAACTTCCAACGCTTAGCTTCACTGGCCCTTTTGAAGGTGGCTTCTCTTGGATCTCAGAGCCAGGTGCAGGGGTAGTAGGCGTAGGAGTTGTCCCTGGAGCCGTCTCTTGCGTCGTCTTTGGTTGCCCCGAACCAAATACATGATCCAAAATTGCCTCGTTGTTGTACACGACAACGAAGTGATGTCCTTCGACTAGTACTACTATGTCGGGTGAAGAGGCATCGAGATCGTTCTTAGTTGATGCTTTGAAGTATAATATATTGTCTGGCCCCTCAACTTTGAGCAGGTCGTTCAATGCTTTGACCTCATCTCGTGTCAGGCCGCCAGTTGGAGACCACATATACTGGAGTTTTTGCCACGGTTGCGGAAGCTCTTTTACAACTGGGAGGCTACTGAGTAGCGGCAGCTTACCAGCACTCACTCTAAGAATTCTCTTGGTGATTGGGTCTCCTCCGTTAGCTACAGATGATGACAACTGTTCGATTGTAAACTCAACTGAAGCTACAGACAAATTAAGGAGGAACACCGCTCTAGGTTGAGGTCCCATTGAAGTTTGGCTGATAACTTTGCTGCAATGTATACCAACCAAGTGGTCACCCTCAGCAGGAGTAACCTGGATGTTCCTGATAAAGCTTGGTAAGCTGCTAGAGGCATTATCTGCAATGGAGTCTGCAATCTGTCCAATTGTCGCCCCGCTGCCGATCGTGGGGTCTAGATATGCGTCAAATCTCCATTCGGAAGTCTCAGTACTCTCGATAGGCTTGAGCTTGTCATTGCCGGGCAAACTTTTGGCTTGGTTGGCTGCTGGGGTGCTCTCGGATTCGAATGCCTTTTTGGTGACATATTGGTAGAAGAGCTTCAGTCGAATGCCCCCAAAAGTGACGATTCCAGAGAAGAGAAAACTCGTTGGCGTCTCATCTTCAATCGTGTACATTGAATCAAGGGCGTCGATATTCAACTTCCCTACCACTTCTAGGACTTCATTCTGGAAACCAGGCTCGAAAAAATTGATGATCGCTCCAAGTTGGATGTTTCTAACACCAGCAGAAAGCGCCCATCTTGATGGCCCACTACCTCCATTCGTGTAGTTCAATGCGACGGCCATGCTTCCCGAGCGAAATCTACCAGAGGTCGAGTTCAGGGCGAACGTAGAATTAATGCTGAAATCATTCACATCCTCTTCTCCGTCTACCATACCTCGATGGCGATAGTCGAATGATACTCCCGTCCAATCAAATGGCATAGGCATATTACGAGTGTCGGCTTTACCAGTCGAAGGTGTTGAAACCATAGCTGCCGAGAAATTCAACTCAGAAGGACCATCCTCGAACCCATTGGTATAGGTTATGAATGCTTGTACTAGCCTTGTCGGAATGAATTTGGGAATTCCGCTAAGACTGTGAATGTCTACCAAGTCATAGAAAGGCTTCATCCCGGATAGGATCGTCGGAGGCAAGTCTTCGAGATCGTTAAAATTCGGATCTAGCCGAGATCTAAAGCGGTCCTGAAAGAGCAGACTTCCACTGAACTCTCCTGCTCTGGTGTCATAACTGAGTCCAATCTTAAAAAAATCAGTACCGGCGATTTTGAGCTCCACAATGAAGGAGATCTCGAACGAAGTCTCATCTCCAAAGAAAGTATCAGAATTGGGGAATCTAACGGTCATCTTCCATAACTTGATGTTGTCCAAAATACCTGCCGATGGTTTCGCTTCACTTTCCGATGGACCGTTTGCTAGCAATTGAAGGAGATTCCCAAGAGAACCTTGGTCTTTGTAGTTAAGTAATCCTACTTCAAGCATGCCATTGCTTCCTGTTTTCAAGCAGACTAGGAAGCCAGAAATTGGTAGTTCAACGATTATCTCAGAAAGGACGGCTCTCTCAAAAGTATTATCTGGGAGTTTCTTGACGATGACGCGGTGCTTTAAGCGTAATAATGGGAGGTCAGACGAGAACATGAGACTTTGGGGGTCTAGTTGCAAAAATGCATCATCTTTGAAGGATGAATGTGCTGATTGAAAGTCTACATTTTGCCCAGGGATCATCGAGAAAGTCAATGCTGTCACAAGCTATCCATATGTTAGTATGTGAGATCTGAACACTTGGGTAAACCTACCTCAAGAGTGACTGCATCGAGAGAGATTATCCAACATCCATCCTTCGACCCCTCCGGGTTACCAATCTGGAACTGAGGAAGCACATTGCCGACAGGAGTTTTCAAAACATCAATCAGTGTTCCAATGACCGGCGGGTAATTCGTTGTGTCAATATCGAAAGCAGTCAAGATCTCGCTGATAGAATATTTATTGGCTCCAGCAGTCTCAAGCGCAAAAAGAACCGAATCAAGACTCTCATCAACCGGTCGAGATATCTCAAATGATGTCCTGACGGCTGCATCTAAAGTCGTGAACTTGGTCCCTTGAAATCGAGTGTTTTGACACTCAAGAATACCTGCGCTTGCTGGTGTGGGTTGCGTGAGAGTCCCTGCTTCCGCGATGAATGGATTCCATACTTGCTTTATCAAACTGTTCTCTAGAACGTGCACCGCAGTGTCACCCATCTTGAGCGGCCAAGGTAGGTATATATACCATGGAACTAGGATTTACGACACGATACTATTGTGTGGCTCGAAATCACTATCAAATTGTCAACTGCATCGAATTCACCAAATTGCATGTCAGTCATGCAAGTATATCGCCTAAGGTAGACTTGTGAGTATGCAGTACGTTGAATCCGAATTGTCTCCCTAACACCCCGTGATCTTCCAGGCCAAAGGAATAGCGACGGGAAATTCCCAGATCATGATTCCTCTTGGAAAAAGTCAGCCCTGTGACAAAATCCGAGTGGCTGCAGCGGGCGGCAACTCGGTGGCAGGCATGCAACTCAGCTCGACATCCCGCATTTTCAGCTTTCTTGCTTCTTTGATTGATGAGTTTCGATAGGTGTAAACAAGATTGTCGAGGCTTCACCGAGGCTTTCTCTTTGACATGGCATTGTCGTGCCGAGTGAAAAGTGTGGTAGCACATGTGTTAGATAGCCAGCCTTCTTTTTTGGCATTCCTTTCAGCCCTGATATCGAGTGTGTACCTATTCTCTTGTGAACGCCACTTGTTACACGGTAGGCTCTTCGTTCTCGGAACTATGAGCACGTGAGAAATTCGGTACACGTTGAGCATTCGCCCTTTTTATCACTAGCACCAGTTGCTCGCCAGCGTTGCGTACTTCAATATCACGAGATACATGAGAAGCTACCATGGCGACGAAAATGGAAAATATCTCAATTCCAATCAATCTCTCAGCGTTCGTTCTGACACCAGAATGTGTTGCAAGCGAAGGCCCAGCCCGTATCGGCATTATCTCGCAACCTAATTACATGGGACTTAGACTCGATGAAGCTCTCATGCAGCATGATTTAGTTGATCATGTTGATTTTCACTCCACTTATCCGGCAAAGCTCAATGCTAGGCTGACAGACATTGGAGCATTCACTTATGATGCCGAGCCGCCCAAGTATCGTCGAAATCGAATGGGTGTTTATCTGCACTGGAGCCTCCCAAGATGCTACAGAGCTGCCCAGAAAGCACAAGAGAATCCGAACAGGCCCAAAGGAGTTCGGTCGGAGCAGGAAGCGGAAGATCTATCGACTCCAAGGTTTCCAACAGTACCGAACAGATGGCTGGTCGCTCGAAGGCTCAATTCTCAAGCCAGCGAAGATGGTACGAAGTTGTCGACGTTCCAGACATGGGTTGTGGAGAGCAACAGGATACGAAAAATCCAAGATGTGGAGGACACTGTCGACATTGAGGTCGAAGTGAGCCCCTTCATTCGAGAAAGCACTGATCCAAATGACCCGGATTGGAAGAAAATACTTGAGCAGCAAGCCGAGATATGTATTGGCAAGCGAAACGAGTACACTGGATGGGGCAGTTCTCGAGGCCTCTGGACCGAGAAGGAAAAGGGCATAGATGGTGAAATAGACTTCATGAACTTGACTGTCCTTGGCAGTTCCAACCCCGTCTTCCCTGATTACGTCCCTCACAATGGAAGTGTGTTTTCCATAATCGACAATTTCAAATATCAAGCCAGTGATGGTACAACTAAGTACCTCACAGAAGCCAAGGCTGATTATTTCGTCGTTGGCTGGAGTTCGCTACCTAAAAACGATCTGGTGAATTCTTCCTCAAACCCCTTGCGTGCAACGCTTGATGCACTAAAACTCAGTATTCAAGGCTACGATGTTGCCTCAGGAACCGAAAAGAACCGTCTTGATGGTATTCTAGACAGCAAGCAAGGGACCCATTCGATCATTCATGGCGCAACGTACGGCGTGCCTTTCAAGTGGGGAAGTAAACCAGAGGACAGTAAAGCAGAAAAGCTTGCCGCAAAATTTACTGCAGGCGTGACCATGGAACCTCTATCTGTAGGAACAACTCCTTTGGATGGCATCATGACATTCTTACGAGCTCATAATGAGGATCAAACTGAAGCAATATTTGACGATGAAGAGGCAGACGACGTTGCTAAGACAGTTCTCACCCTGAGCGATTTGCTTTATGCTTCCAATGATTCCTTTGACGAAAGAGCTAAAGCACAAGACATCAACTTGTACCAAGCACTGTACGCCAAATCCACTATTGCAGGTTACGAGTGGGCATTTGCAGAGCCATCAGAGCCTGGCAAACCGCCGAAGACACCGACGCCTGCACAGTACGCAACGCTCCTTGATCTGAACGAAAAGCAAGCTCGATTTGATGCTCTTGAGAGAAAGCTCGAACAGCGACGTTGGGATCTATTTGCCGAGTGGTGGAAGTATGTGAGTGACAAGACGAATATATTGAATACCATTCAAGACAAGATCAGAGCTAAAGTCAATGATCTGGTTGCTCAAATACGCAACTTGGAAACTTCAACATCGAAACTCCGTTGGGACCTGACCCAGGCTCTCAGCAATCCTTCGCTTAAAAGAGTGAACCAAAGCCCGTTCTACACCAAGAAGGAACCTACAGTTTGTATCGCAGGTGTGAACTCGGGCTGGCCAAAGGACTTCTTGGATGTTTTATCAGTTCGGCTCGATAGCCAGCTGCCGTTTAGTACCGATCCTACAGAAATCACTGGAGTTGAGACAACTGTCTTTCCTGGAGCGATAAGTCCTTTTCCAGACGCGGTGAAAGCAACAGCACTGAGGATATTAGGAGAATGTATTGGACGCACAGAAACTACTGTCCAATCAACAAGTACGAAAGGATTTCAATTCTGGGGCAAGGAGAATCCATTCGAGCCCCTCTTTGTCGAGTGGGAAGCTCTATACTATCACATCGACCGCTCAAAATGGACTGTCGACGTCCGACCAAGCCCAGTCGGACTCCCAACCTCGCACGTGCGCTATGGTGTTCCAAACTTACTCTCTACAGACACCGCAAACCAGAAAGACTTCCGCTTCCTCAGTGGTCGAACATTGATACTGCCTCAACCTGTCTTCTCCTTAAAAGCTGCAGTCCAAGCCGTCATTGACAGTAATGACCCAAACTCGCCTTTGGATGACGATGTGAAGAAAGAGCAAATTTTGCATGATATTGACAAGTTGCAATTCATGTCGTGCCCGCTTTCGGGTATTCAGGAGCACTTGCTGACTCGGGTTATTGGGACTCATGTTAAGCCAACTGTAAATAAGCCCGGTAAAACGAACATCCCACTCGTGCCTGCAGCCCAACTAGATATTGGATTCACTGAAGATGTGTTGAAGTTAATTGACTCTCAGAGTGATATCACGCCTTATGGAAATCTGCTCAATTTCTCGCCTACAGTATATCCTATGGCGCCATTCAAAGGTGTCACGCATGGCCAGATGCTGATCACAAAGGTATACATCTTCTGAACAGGTTCACGTCGTATTAAACATTGTTGCTAACTAAGCTAGTTCAACATAATTGACAAATTCGGCCAAGCAATTGCATTGCCGGCTCCGATGCCAAAATTGAAAATTCCGCCACCAGTACCAGAAGTCATTCATCCCTGCTTGAGTGATTTTGTGGTGCCGGACATCATAGATAACCAACTCAATACTGTGTATCCCGAAAACCAACCGCTGAGGCCAGGAGAATGGCCATTGTGCCGATTTATCCAGCTCACTCCAGCCATCAACCAGAATTCTCGCTTAAATGCGAGTTTCCTTACCAGATCTGCCACTCCTGGGTTCCCTTTCTGGAATGAAACAGAGAATGACAAGCCAGAGTCTCCAATATTCGGGTGGATTGTGATCAATTATCAAGATGCTGGACTACAATTCTTCCGTCCTGATGGAAGATTCTATCGCGAGATCCGAGTTGGAGGAGTCAATAATGCCGTAATTGGCTCCAAGTGGCTTCCCTTCGATCCCCCATCAGATATGCAGACAGGAGATCCACAATTGGATGAGCTCATCAACAAAATAATGGACCGAAATGACCAAGGGAAGTTCTTGAAATCATTCTTTCATATGATCAATGGAGCTATTCAGACGATGCCATTTACTCCAACTGAGTATGCGGGCTACACCAATGCGCTTGTAGGAAAGCCTTTAGCTCTGGTCAATGTTGGATTCTCACTGGAGCTGGCTATTCCAGCACTTACCGCTCAAAATACCCTCGGAAATCTACCTACTAATGAGCAGGAAGAACTTAGCTCGTATCAATTCCCAGTCAAAATCGGAGATGCTGATCGTCCATTTGATGGTGTTGTTGGCTATTTCGATACAGACAATATGGCAACAGGAAAGACAAACTGGGGCAAGGTGCATACATACTTCGCTGATCCTACGAATCCAGCTTTTGAAAGTATTACGCCTGGAAATTTCATGCGTCTCTCACCACACTACGTCGACCCTGTGACACTTAAAGCAACAAGCTCAAATACCACATTCACAACATACAGACAAGCTCAAGTTGCCCAGTACAAGATTACAACGATGGTGGTTGATCCATATACACCAATTCACGCTTACAGTCCAATCCTTCCCATCACAACTTTGAGATTGCCACCTTGGACGATCCAGCAAGCTATGACCCGAATGACTGCTTTCTTCCGACTCGGTCCATCGCTGGTATCGCTTGATGTGCCCCCAACCTACGACCCAGATCGGAAATTGACCCCCGAGTCCTGGTCAACACCACTTCCCGATGGCGCTGGGACGAATTCGCCTTCGATGCCTGCAATCACACTTCCAGTCTCAGGAAAGAAGGGGCTTTGGCGCTGGCTGCAACCATATGATGTGCCAGGCAATACCGTTGCTGATCCTCATGATACGAGATATAATGAGATGGATGTTTCTCAACAGGATACAATAATTCGGAAAGACGTACCGCCTTACACATTTGTGGAAGGATATCTGCAGCTTGCGAGGCCACTGTTGTCTGGAGATATTACTCCTGCTGGTACCTCGAATCCATAGTTTGCTCTAGGTGAATGAAATTAATCGCACTCTCACTTCCAGGACAGAGACATTGGCCTGCATAATATGTTGTTGAGGTCAAGTTTCCATTTCAGAATTATTTCTATGCAAGTGATCACACCTCGCTGATGCTTATCTTTCAAACCAATCAATGTTGCAAACAATACCAGCAGTCCACCTCTACTCCAAGTCTAACCTACTAATCGACAACCGCCTCATACACGAAATTGACCGAGCCATGTGCCCGAAATCAGACCAGCAGTTAGAGCACTGAAAAGCCACCCCAGGGACATATATATCGTCAAAACATTGCCCTGTACCCACGGGGCATGGTGGAGATCGCCAGTTTGACTATCCTGAACTGAGCCCAGGGACAAAGTTGCCCAGGCTCCGTTGTCTGGTTGACTCTGCACCAAGCCAATAATTCCATAAAACTGCGATAAGAAAGCACACATTGCTGTCACTGCAAGAAAAGCGAGTAAGATGTATGTCGAGATCATGACAGCTAATGGTTGGCCAGAAACTGGTTGAGTTACTGGGTTCTCAACCACTGGTTCGGTATCTGGGCTTGTGCTTTTGGAACGAACCGTTGTTGAAGTGGTAGTCGTGATCGCAGTTGCATTGGGACCTTTGATGATGAAAAAGTACGACAATACTAGTAGGATCGCGAATCCAACACTGGTGAAAACCAGAGCTGCAAGAATCAAGTTGCCAGAAAGGTGAACTTGCTGGCACATCCTCCAGTCTCCAGTGACAGCAGAGTAGGCATTTGCCTCGTTTGGTGCTTGACAAGCCGTTTTCCCACGTCCTGTCACGGCATACCGAGAGCAGACCAGATCATAGGTCGTCGCTTCTGAACCGTTCTTCGAAGGATTCGCATTGCAAAGAATGAAAGGACTCCGATATATGGTGAAAATCGGTGTGTTCCAGTCAAGCGGCTGCAGTTCTGGCGGAAAGTACTCCTGACGAACCCAGTCTCGAGAGACAAAAGAGGTGATGAGGAAAGCAAATCCAAGAATGCCAAATATTAGAGGTGTGGCAGCGCCGATGATTTGAATAAGCGTTCTTGCCATTTTCGACGTTGATTGTGATAGTTCTATCTGCGTTGGAGCCGTTTCTCACAATGACAAAATATGGGTTGAATTTCGCCAACATGGTCGAGGAATTTGAGAACGGCACATTTCTGTGTGGCTGCAGGGCTGACAAAGGAGCAAGACATGGCCAAGAATTTGGTTGTTTGGCTTTACGACTGGGTATTCTCCGTTCTCCAATGGAGAGTCACAGATAAATTGCAGGTTACACCAGCTGAGGAGTGATGCTCAGCTGCCATTTAGTGGCTGCAGGAGAGATGCATGTGTTCCCTCCATCCCAAGCCGGGAAGCAGGCAGCAAAAACAAGCGGTGCTTCAGCAAAATACGGTAAACTGAACCTGATTATCGAAACTTTTAATGCTTGATTTACAGTAAATGGGTCAGTGGATCTTGAGCTCACAGCTTGCTTCTCGATTGTGCCTGAACATGCGGTCTCTAGATTACTATCGACTGGACGCAAAAGTGTACGTATCAAAGCATGATCGTTCAGAAAAAGACTCTAATGTATCTCCAGGTCGAGTATATAACATTCAATTTCGTGTCCTCGATGGGCAATAGCAGTCATCATGGTCATTCAGACTCGAGCCAACCCCAAAGGACCTCGGTTCTTGACCCAGAGGAATCTAGAATTGAATATTCAAGCGCAAAGCGGTGATGAAAATGAAGATCGTCCAGTTATCACTCCAGGGTTCATGCAATTGTTCTCCTACTACAAGCCCGGATTAGCAGCTGGAAATTATGCCATCACCGCGGAGCAGTTCATCTCATCAAAGCAGGGAACTTCGACTCAAAATCTCAGAGTTTGCAACTGGAAAGATGTGGCAGTATTGCCAGATAACCAGCCCTCTGAGCCTCAAATATTTGAAGTCATGGCCCCTCAGTTTCTTCTGGACCCAAAACTCGTAAACAGCTTCTATCCTCCTGAAGGTCATCAAGATGAAGGGCGAATATTGCCTCACATCGTGCTCAGTGACCCTCATTTTCCCTGGGAGAGAGACGCTGACCAAGCGTTTAACGGTGGCGTTGGTGATCCAACATCTCAACTACGCGATCCTGATCGCAATGCGGCCGGAGAAACACTTGACAAGAATGGCAATGTCACGACAGTTCCTGCAGACATGGCTTATAGGTCTATCATACCATGGATTCGCCTTCTTGTTTTCGATGTCGAGGAATTGAAGTTAGATTCGGCGCAACAAGCACACGATCTGGGTGTACCTGATTTCGCTGTACTCTCAAATGCGAAGGCTGACATCAAGCGACAGCCTGCCAATGGAGCTTTTCCGATGTTAGCCAAAGACTACTTCGGCATCAAGAAAGAAAATCGAATAGATTTTGAAACAGCATTCACTTCTGACCCTGCAGGCTTCGAGGAAATCAGCACAGGTCGTCGTTCAAAGGAGGCGACGCAAGTGATTTACCCAACGAAAGATACTTTTCACACGCTTTGCAAAGATGTGGAGTCCAACAAATATTTAGCTCATGTGAGGAATATCAACACCATCGGATTTCCTAATGCAGGAGTTGAAGACAATGGTCTGTACAGTATCGTTATTTCGGCGCGTGCTGGCTCCTTCAATATCACGAGACCAAAAACCCAGGTGGTGCATCTTGTTTCGATTGAAAATGTGCATTCAACTCTGCAGTCTAGGTTTCAGAATTGGAACACAGGGACACCTGCTGGAGCGGAGAGGATTGGACTAATCTCATTGTTCTCCTGGACTTACACAGCACTTCCGCCCAATCCAATCAATTTCGTAGATACCGTGATGAGAATAATCGGCAGTAACCAGGACTTTGACGGCTCGACTCAAGATCTCCCCTTGAAGGAGAATAAGGGACGAATGGAAATGCTACGAGCTCCGCAAGAATTGATCCAAGGCCTCGCTAATAAACCAGACATGCGCTCAAAACTTTTAGCCACTCGATTAAATCTTGGGTACAGCATCGCTCGGTGGCGATGCGAGACAGGGGAAGTGACAGCAGCATTTAACAGAGGCCCGCTCGCTCCAATCCAGGTCCCTGGAGTGCCGTCTAAAGACTGGCCGGCAGGTTCCCAGACAGGGAGAAACTTTCAAATTCTGGATAAAACGACAGGACTAATGGACCTCTCCTATTCTTCTGCCTGGAATCTTGGGAAGACTCTGGCAATCTCGGACACCTCGTTCAGTGCAGCATTAATTCGTTTCCGTAGTCAGATTCATAATGCCAGTTCATCAATAGCGCGTGCAAACGTTAATGGGCTTCTCTCACGAGCAGCAACACTCAAATTGCTCATCAATGGAGTGAAAAGTATACAATCTCGACTTAGCGATAAAGTTGAAGCACCGAAACGAATAATCGTCCCGACAGGTCAAGCTGTGGCAACAAACCTGACTGATCCTGGTATTGCGAGTGCAATGTCAGCTGCTGTTCTCGATCAAGTTACTTTGGCATCGCAAGCGGGAGATGAAGTTTTCAATGAATTTAATACCACTGGCGAGAACAATACAGACTGGGCGATCATCCTGCGCTGGATCACTGATAAGCTCTATCTTGGTGACATTCCCGCACATATTCTCTTCCCTGATCCAATCTACATCCCCGAAGAGACCCTTCGCTTCTTCTACATTGATGACGTTTGGATGGACTGCTTAATTGATGGCGCTCTGAGTGCTGGAAACCATCTTGAGAGTGATGATGATCAGATAAAATCAGCAATCAAAGACCTCTACAATTTGTATCTCTCAACAAGCATTCCAAAGAAAGACGACCCTAGTGTATCAATCAAACCGCAAATACCGTGTTATGGATTCGTTCTTCGAAGCCAGATCGTTAAGGTCATGCCAGATCTGAGGATTTCTGTAGGTTAATTAACGCTTAAACTTAACTTACTGACTGATCTCAGGTGAATTGGAACTCGCAAGATGGCCGAGCTCCAGTCTGTCAATGGCTGAGACCAGATGACCATACATTGATATGTCTGCTCGATCGCCCACCAGAAGAGTTAGCACCCTACCAAGACAAACATCCAGATCAATCTGGGATAGTCCTCTCACAACCACCGCACCAGCAGCGATTCAGCTTCGGATATGCTTACAAGCCTGTTGACGATACCTTTGAGTTCAAATTGCGACATCTGTACACGAAAAATGCACCAGATGGTGAATGGCCACCCATCACCCCTCAAATACCACCAGGAAATGCGCCAAGTTTCTTCGAAACGATTGCAGCCACCAAGATTGATACTAAGACTAGAGTTTTGAAGACCACCGAGCTAGCTGCTGCCATTAATAAGGGCATTCAGCTGCAGACTGGCCAGGATCCTAACAATCCAACATCCGCATACATTGACTTCGTCCCCAACTCAGCTGAGCTTGCGCTTGAATTGAACGATCCTGCATATTACTTCACGATTTATCCTGATAGAGGTCAAGAAAGCTCCAATAAAATACAAAGAACTCGACAATTGTGGAATACAAAACCGCCTGGAAGCTCAACGGTGCCAGGCGGGACCTCTCCACCTGCAATAGTGCCCCCCACCCCAATAGGAGCACCTATACATCCTCCACTGGCAGATGTACCGGTTCCAATTATCCCAGTGAAGGAAGATGTCCCTGGGAAAGCAGGTAAAGTTACGCTTCGAGATCATGGTGTCATTCCCATTAGCACAATCACACTTCCGCCGACCCAAATGCCAAAGAAGTGTTTCTCAATGGATGTATTTGTGAATTACCGAGGACTAAGGCCTCGTCCAGATGGTGTCTACGATCCAGGTGACTATGTACCTACTCAAAGCAAATATCTTATCGGTCCGTGTTCATATACTTAGCAACATGTATCTCCGCTGA
Organism: Margaritispora aquatica; assembly: GCA_007644065.1. Lineage (NCBI taxonomy): Eukaryota > Fungi > Ascomycota > Leotiomycetes > Helotiales > Discinellaceae > Margaritispora > Margaritispora aquatica. The sequence goes on from VJWN01000001.1 coordinate 3,257,751, forward strand.
CAAACTCTAGACTTGATATTCTCCATTAGAAAGGGAAATAACAGAACAGATCCTCGTAACGACCAAATGCTGCGCGAGATCGTCATTCATGTCCCAAACACCCCAGATCCAGCTGAAGTCACTAAGACAGACTCTCTCATTACCAAGGAGTGGACAGGTCGCGCCCGACTACTTGCAAACCAAAGATTCGTCACTTTTGTCAGCAGAACAGACAAGTATCTTGAGATCCGCCTCATCCCACGAAGTGCGGATATCAACCCCGTGATCAAAATGAACGACAACAAGACGTTGGAGGTTAGCTTCACGCTCACGGAAGTGGATGTACCGAAGACGGTAGTCAAAAAGTTCTTTAACATCAAAGGTAGTCGGCAGAATGTTGAGTTTGGGTTCGCGAGGATTGATATGTGGGAGAGGTATCAACTGGATAAAGAGGGGCTGCAGGTCATTGCTGTGGCGGACACGAAGAAGTATTTTGTCATCAAGAAGGATGTAGATTATTGATATTCGAAAGTTCTGAAGTATTGCAAGAATCGAGTCCTTCTGACTGCATGCTATGTGTTTCTCACTCGCAATATTAAATTCAACATCACCAATCTACAAAGCAAAATTGCCAAGCCTATAATTTGGATTACCGAAACACCTGGTAAAAATTAAAAGCACATTCCGCCCTAAATTCAGCCCTACTTTCACTCATGTGATATAGTTTCACAGGACTCTGAGCTGAGGTCATCGATTGGCTGGTAATCAGACACTGCAGCCTGCTGAATTTGTGGCTCTAGGTGCAAAGCAGCTCAGTGGAGGATTTCGAAAGCGAAAGATGCCTGATCATCAGATGGGGTACATCCCGTATGCGCCGAGTAAAGCCTCAAAAGCCACCTTCATGCTGATGAGCAGGTCGATGCCGTGCTCCATTCAGCTGTCTTGGCGTGCACATTCTGAGTTAACTCCGTTCAGCCCTACTTCAAAAATCCTTGCGAAATTTGAGGCATGGTTGAGATGGTCGTCGATACCGTCGACACTGTCGTGACTTTGTTGATGTTGATCTGCACTCACGAGAAGTATACCGACTCTGCGAATCGTCTCCTGTACTCGTTACCATGCGAATTTTACTCCTTTTGTCGTTCATTTTGCAATGTTTGGCCATAGCAGTGCCTTTCCAACGACCCCTACAGGAGCATATGGAAGACCTCGATTTCCAAGAATCAGATTGCAGTCAGGGCAGCAACAATGAGACCGTATGCGTGAAAGCAGATTTCAATCCCATCACAGATCCCAAATATGGCACATCGACACAATACTGTGGCTATGTAACTATTTCGCCCACAACTCACGGGACCTACAAGTTGTTCTTTTGGCTCGTCATGAGTGACGCGGATGACCCTGATATAACGAAGAATCCAGTGGTGGTTTGGATGAATGGAGGTCCGGGCTCCTCTTCTTTGTTTGGGCTCTGGGAGCAGTGGGGGCCTAGGAAGTTTGATCACAATTTTCCTGATCATGTTGTTTTCAAGGATAATCCGGACTCGGTCACGAAGAGAATGTGTAAGTCTAACGAGATTTGGTGTTTCTGATAGCGTTCATAGTTGCCCATGAATACACGCTAATAGAGACTGTTAGCCTGGATTTTTGTAGAACAGCCAGCAGGTGTTGGTTACTCAACAAGCTCGAAACCTATCTCGGATTGTGATGGAGTGGCCGAAGGCTTTTCTGTGTTTATAGATGCTATTTTGAAGAAGACCTTCAATAGAGGAGGCACTGATATCACACTAGTATGTTTTGCATCGTTGGTTCATGCTCAAAAACTATCTCGCTTAATTTGAATCTCAATGTCACAAAATCGTACCCACGCACTGACGTCCCTATAGCTGGGTAGACCTCTCCACATTGCCGGAGAAAGTTTCGCTGGTCACTATATCCCAGCTATTGGATCGAGACTGGTTAAAGAAGGCAAGATCAAAGACTTGAATCTGAAATCGTTTTTCGTTGGAAATCCTGTGATTGACGAAACAGCAATCTATCAAGGCGTATGGGACATGGTTTGTCCTCTTCTTAAGCCTCCTATCAAACTTGTTGACCCAAAGCCAAAAGATCTCGCCGATCCGGATAAACTTCGACGGGACATGTGCAAGGCGCATCTGGCTGGCATCCCGGACTGCCTGGATGCTATCGAGAAATGCAGAGTTGCTGATCTGCCGCATCGCGCGGCAGAGTGTAGTTTGGTGGGATTTGCGTGCAATTGGCTCACTGCAACTTTATGGGAAAACAATTTTCAAGTCAACCCATACTTTGCTACACGTCCGCTTTCTGATCATCTAGAGCGTAGAAAATATTTGAATGGTCCACTAGTTACTTTTCTCAACGACCCTGTACAGAAGACCCAATTTGGGGTGGGGAAGCTGCAAAGAAAATGGGAGATGGGTAGGCAATCGATGCGTGATCGTTTCGATGAAAGCGGAGATGCTTATCGCAGCAAAGCCCCTTTCATAGAAGACATATTGAACGCAGGAATCGATTTCATGCTCTTTGCTGTAAGTTTGTATCGTGTTTCCCGAAGACGAGAACTGATGATGCTGCAGGGCGACAAAGATCTGGTTTGTCCATTCACATCTGTGAAGGAAGTTGCCAGCAAGATCAGCTGGACCGAGAAAGAGACGGATCCCAATTATATGACCAGATTTCCGCTCAAGCAAGATAGATTTCGTGCCTGCCTTGCTCAGGACGAGATAATGTATGGCAAGATTAGAAACCAAGGCAGGCCTGAATATGCGAATTATGTCAAGGCAGGACATTTCTTCTATGCGACTATGCTCGACACTGGCCATATGATAGGGGATAATCATCCAGAAAATGCAGCGCATTTCTTCAACTTGTGGGTGTTCAATAGAGACGTTCCCGGAGAATGCGTTATATGAGCTGTTGGCAAGGTTGTATAGGACGTGAGAGATATACGATACATCAACGATACCTCGAAGGAATTAGTTGGAAGGATGCTATCCGAAGACAATTCGTGGGTTGTGGACGACATCGCATGGAAGAATCCCTTCTTGTATTGGAAAGTTTCATGATCTATTATCAACTCAAAACCATTTCCTTTTTCTTGCTTTTGATGCCTCGGAAGACGTGGCATATTCTACACTACTGCCTATGGCATCGCATACCCCTAACCCCTCTCATCTCGTGTATTCTAAACCGTCCCTCTGCAATTGTAGCTTCTACTTTGGTCTTCCGTTTCCAAATTTCGTCATACAGAACCTATAACAACTGCATGCATGCTTTCAATACATAGCATTGCCGATATTTTCAGCTCAACATGTTCACTGACTCTGGTCTTCTGATTGCTCGATGGAATTAACGACGGCTGCCCCTTCATGTTGGACGAACTGAATTCTTGCCGCTTGTCGTAGTCGCATCCTGCGAACCAGCTCTCCAATATCCTCCTTAGACATTAAATTGGGAGTAGACATGATAATGGTCTTGTTTCTGGCTCTGAGGCATGGTGAAGCTTAGAATAGAGGGGTGAGGGGTGAAGAGATGACATCCTGATTTTGAGGTATGATGAAGTTCAGAATGAAGGACAAACCCCCATTTTCTTCGGACAATGAAGTTGAAAAGAAGAAGTGAGTATAAAGACACTTAGTGACGTAGTAGAGATTTCGTTCGAGTTGATGGAGCTAAGCCTTAGCACGCCCTACATCGGTGGGAAGTGGGGCTACTCTACAGTGACTGGCCAGACCTCACGGAAGGAACTCTGCTTGTGTCATAGGGAGTATAACTAAAGATTTTATGGGTTGTCGTGAACGTCTGTGTTTGGTTTCGATTTATTCTCAGAGGAGGTATTGCTGTTGTCTAGAACTTTCCAGTTGACTGTCACTTGTGACGAAATACACTCACGAAACTGATTGCCCATGTGACTTGCAAGGCATCCTCGGATCACAAGCGGTAAATGATGGAGTTCAATACTTGAATCTCTAAAACAACCCTTAGAGTCGTACTATGCTATAAGACCTCAAACGCTGATATTCGAATTCATTTTCAATGGGCTCGCTTGTTCAAACTTTATATTCAAATAAGCTAAGCGAGCTCCTGCCATGTACGCCTACCAAGAACCCCCAGACAAACCAACAGCTAGACACCCGAGTATATGCGGAGGAACATTAGCAAGCATCGAGGTGCTTGTTTGGCAAAGTGCAAGTGCTCGGATCTTGTATGTACTTCATTCTCCAGGCCAGAGATTCCATCGCTTGCTCGATTTCTGTAGCCACCACATCGACAATGTGGGCGTTGATGATGATGATGATGATGATGATGATGATGATGATGATGATGATGATGATGATGGATAGAGGAAATACAAGCAGGTTTGAAACAAGCAAAGCATATTATTTGATAGAAAACACATTGTATTTATTATATTAGAAGTTCTGACAATTAGGGTACAAATTTCTCTTCCCTCCTACCTGTGTCTCTTCCTTCATCAAGCGAGAGACACCACCTCAGCGCAAACAATCACAGCATAAATCCTATTCCAAATTGATCAAGAAAATCAAAGCAGCAACATAGCAAGCCCACAGTGGTGCAAGGTATCTTAAAAATGAAACACACCAACTCCGATAACGCCCCCCGAATTTCCCTCACCTCAGCTCATTAATGCGATCCGAGCACTTCTCTTTCATTCTCATAAAGTATCCCCACCCCACGATACAGATGAATCCAATGTAACTCACACCTGCGGCACCAATCTTGATCCAAAAATGCGCATAGTACTGATGCTCGTCCGTATTTGTTGCAAGACCCACAATTCCTCCGTCAATATTCAGCCAGTACCTCAACCCAGCCTTACACATACAGTTCCGATACACGCCTAGAAGCTGCATGATGGTTCCGCCGATGGCAAGGAAGATTGCGAAAGCACAGCACACTGCAGCGAAGGTGTAGATGGGGTATTTGAAGAACCATTGCTTGTTCTCCTCGTTGTGATAGAACCACACTGCGATGAGCAGGATCTGACAACACGCATATCCCATGATTGTGAAAGCTCGGCAGCCGAATCCGACGACAGGCGTGAAGTACGAGATGGAGCCTGCGAGGCCACAAACTGTGCTGATGACCAGTATGGCTAAGACGCAGGCTACGAGTCTGTTCGCGCGGGACTTAAGGATATGTACGATGTCCTGGTGAATTGGAGCTCTGAACTTTGTGCGACCATTGTCCACGTCTGTCCATTTACGATCGGTCCAAAGCCGAACACATCGTCCTCGGTTCCAAATCCATACTGTTTGGTACGGAGACGTGAAGGGTGAGAAGATCCGTGCGAATGATGAGCGATGTCTTCGTAGTCTTGGTTTGCCAAAGTTACTCTCCATGATGCCTGGTCGTGTCATGCCTAGGACGCATGAACAAGCCACAGCAGTTAAGACAATGATTCCGTACCACAGCCCGAATGCAATAGCATGAGCGGTGTCGTTATCACCGAGTCTTGAATTGGCATCGAACATGGAGTAGGCATATGCTCCTAGGTAGAAAACGACAGGAGCTCCAACAGCTGCTCCGTAGGATGCTTGATGGCCTAAAAGCTGCTGGAGTTTATCTTTGGCATGCTGAACATTAGGAGTGTTGCATATTTGGTTGACAACACGGTTTATGAGCTCATCGCCATGGCGTTTGTTCTCGCTCTCGCGTGGATAGAACGTGCCGATCAGTGTGAGAGTGATGGCATAGCTCGCTTCTGCTCTTGTCATCTTCTTGTTGTGCTGAACAGCACGAAGAATTCTCCAATCCTTGAGAGCTTCATCGATAGCTCCCACCATAATCAGCCCAGAAAGGCCAAATACAGCAATAATCCACAGCAGAACGTCCGTGATCAACAAGAAGAATGCGAGGGCAAGCCATAAGGCACTACCGAAAATGTTACGATTGAAGTATTTATCTCCTCGAGGGACTCGGTAGTTTCGTGGAATAGTCAAGACGAAGACTAAAGCAGGGAGCAAGAAACCAACGAGAGGACCGACCCATTGTTGCAATGCAGTAACGATACTTATTTCCCAGCCTGGCCATTGTGCCAAGCATGTTGATAGAGTGACGTTGATTGGAAGTGCTGCATCAGAGCCTTCGGAGTATAGAGAGCCGCATTTCAGTGTCACGTTTAGGCTGGGATCATTCAGGATCCACTGCTCTCGGGTAATCTCACAAGCATCTGTGAAGTTAGGATGGTGCATTATTGTGATACATACTCAACTATTGTTTTTCATCTGGGGGAAATTTCAGCTCTTTTATGGATGTTCACGAGTGAGGCTCCGCCTTCACTGGGTTGAGTCAGAATGTGTATCTCCATTTCCACACACCCTTTCGAGGTTTGAGGATGATATGTAGGGCTGTCAACACAGCCCCATCATCCAATATTTCATAGAATCACTTGCTCACCGGATATTGGATTATCGGAGGTGTGGGTGGTGACTTGACGTCTATGCCCTGAAAGAAACCAGCAACATCTTGAATGTTTCAAAGTGCCACCGGTGAAGATCGAGACCACGAAGTCATTTTTGAGTCTTGCACCTCTAAAACAACCAACCACCACACTGGATATTTTGGAGTAAAGTGCTGCGTGGGGGTGAGACATCGACTGGGCATCACCGGGGAACGGATTTGGCTGATTGGCTTCGCATACGAAATGAACTGTTTTGGGAATCCTCTGCATATATCTTGAGCATAATCCTTCACCCCAGCATCAACCATCATCCATCGATCGAGTGGCATGTGAATAATGATGGTTGCCTGATTAGGCCTTCATCACGAGATGCAAACAACAAATGTCTATAAAATTAACCTTCTAATCCTGACTCCGGTCCTGTTGACAATCCCTCCCAAAGATCTATTTTCTTATCCAGTCTACCATTTACTTTGAGATCGGCCTGAAGCTTGACTCATCGCCGCTGTTCATCATCACATCGCCATTTCCCCTTGCATTGCGTCCGATGATATCTCCTGGGTGAATAACATTGAAGCACAGCATAGCCCCAAACATCAACACTGCGTCGAAGATGTACAGGAATGCTTCGCTTGTCTGCAGAATGCTGCCTCTGCCAGCCCCAAATTCGATCATACGGAAGACACTTCGGATGAGAATGAGACAACTGGAAATGTATAGCGTGTATAGGTACTTCTGCCATAGAGCTGGAGATGTAGTTGACGAGGAACTTCGAGCGCGTTTGTGGAAGATCATTGAGCATGTAATAAAGATACCGAAAAAAATGATTTGAAGTGCCAAACCCAGAAGGATGATGTTCTTCCCTAGATTTTGAGTTTTGGCACTAGCAATCATTCCACCACCTGGAAGCTGTTAGCCTTGTTCAACAAGATACCGGAGAAACCAATGATCCATGATGCAGCTCGACTCCCGGGGTGTGGGTATCGTACCTAGGCATTGAATGAGGAATGCTGCAACATCTCCACAAACAAAAATCTTTGTCAAGAAACTTGGTCGGATTGGTGATAGACTCGTGCCATTTGAAAAGATGATGACACGGCCGAGAACCATGTAGATACTCGCAGCGAAGAGTGCTGGAGCGACTAGAAGTGCAACAGTGGATGTGATATAAAGGGCCATGCTGGTTTTGTTGTAACGACCCATGGCGCGAGTCACATAACCGACAACCTCAACTACTCAAAGTTAGAGATTATCAAGAACCTTAACAAGAATACCATACAAATCCCTCCAATGATAAGTGGAACAAAAGCATATGTTCGCTTTTTGGAGGCCAGGAAAATATGGTGACCCGTCGAGCCTAAAAATAACAAAGCGAAAAGAATAGCAGCAACTAGCGAAGGAGTGTATCTGCTATAGTTAGCATGCTTGGCGAGCGACTTGCTCTCATATTACTTACTGATAGAGCTCAAACTTCCCATCGCGACGAGACAGCGGAAGTGCTGCCATGGCTGTCGACATTTTGTCGCTGAAAGTGTTGAGATTGAGAAATTAAAGTTAGGAGAAAGCAAGAAGTAGAAATTGACAAAGAAAGCTTCTTGATCTGAACGAAAGCTTGAACCAAAGTTAATTCAAGAAAGTAAGGGGGCACGCCTGGATTCAATATATAAGAATGCTCTCCTGGCACAAACGGATCCGGACACACCATACCCCGATGTCAGAAATGTCCGAATTGTGCACGGGAAATTCAACTTTCCTTGGTCTCAGGCTTTCAGCCTTGCTGTTGGCGGCACAGAGATACCTAATCTCAAATACGAGAGATTGTATCTGCTCCCCAAGCTTTCCATTCAGAAAGGGGCTCGCTTGGTGCGTCAGCTTAGTTTAACACCCAATCGGAAAATTCTCTAAACGTCGTATCCGATGGAAGCTTTTCTTCTGACTGCGCCCATCACCAGCATGGTCCGTTCTTCGGTTGCTCCCACAGCGTGTTAAATAATTATCCACTACAATGATTGGCAAAAGCTGGGTCAAGCTTATTTTGGAACCTGGAAAAGATCCTATGAAACGAGGGGATGATGAGCTCACAACTTCGAGCAGACCTCATTGGGATGAAACTTAAAGTTGTGATATCTTGGCAGGCCACGCAAGCATGTCATCCGTGTCATATCGCGTTCAGCAAGACGATGGTGGCGGAGTAAATTCGTTATCCAGGCAAGTCGGAGTAATACATATGTACCGCCCCGAGTCCGCTCTTCATCAAAGGGTTGAGCAGATACACAAAGATCAAATGCTTCTACTCCTTCAGCAGCATTGCTTCCTGAAGACGAGACGGCAAGCTCATTGACGGGTATTGCACATAAGAATCTTCCTCCTACTGATCGCTGGCAACAGGGAAGGGTTCGAATCTGGATTGGCTTGGCGGGACAGAGAGATGATAGATATGCCCAAAACCATTTTGATCTCGAATTGAGGTGGAAGCATCGATATCCAGTACTTTTCGACTTCACAGCGCATTTTTCGGAGTCTGGATCATATCTAGCAAGGCAAAGGTTTCCGTAGAACTCTTGGTAAATGCTTAACACCTTGTTGGTAGACAGGTTTTCACTTCGCCAAAATCCAAATGCTCAATAAAATTCCAGTATGCACAGTACACATACCTTGTCCAAATAAATGTCCAGATAGCCTAATGAGGATCTAATTCCAAGATCTACACCCCGATTGGTACCTGTTTGTGTTTTTGTCGTGGGCAGAATGAATCGCATTTGCTTGGAGCAAAATCCGGTCTCTTAACCAACCTTTAGTTGGTAACTTGATTCCCATACGATTGTTGCTTTTCGAAATTGTTAGACTTTATCGAGCGAAGCTATAGCTTATAGTAGAGTTATCTAAGAAGTTCCTGAACTCCAGTTTCGCCTTTTGTTGTGAAGCCATCATTTTAACACTCACACCTATCAGGGCTTATGCCTCACGTTTGACTCTTCTTCACAGGTACGATCTGCCAGTTTTTGATTTGTGAGATAACGTCTTCCCATCTTTAACCTCAAAGATCGTGGCTGCTCCCAAACGCTAGATTCAATGTACCAATCAAGTGTTTATAGAGCGTTGAGATTCTCTCTGTCAAAGACCGTGCTCAATTCATGTGGAGTTCTGACACATCTTTTGTCTATTTTAGAATGCGAATGTGTTGATGGGTGGCGAGCTTGAAAATAAGGTTAAAAGACTATCGATGGGCAAAGCCACATAAGATTTTTATTGCTAAAAACAAGATGAGGCGTTGGCAACCAAGTGTTTTGTGAATGGGCTTCCTAAAGTAGACCATGTCCAAAATCCTTTTTGGTTTGAACATATCTCCTAGATATATGGATGGCTAGTATTGGCATGGCGAGAGAAGCTATTCGTGTCTTCTCCTATCTTCTAGTCTTTTCATCGCTGAAGACATAGGTCGCTGGTCTCCTGATGACGAAGGTCCACCTCTCCTTGGTTGATGATGAAGTTATGCTAGGAGGATGGGAAAGAACATCAACATCTCATAACTTGAATGAGGTATCTTTCCCGACCGCAGACGATACTACTAGATCACACATAAAAGTAAGCGACATATAGACTTGCATATAGGTGGCAGACTGGCTCGACAAACCTTGATATTGTTACCTATCTGTACGGGAAGAGCAGGAGATGAACATCAGAGGCTGTGAACTTTTATGACAATCATATCGAATTGTCGCAGCTTTTTAAGACACAATTGAGCCCACTTGTCTAGATTGAAGAATAGTATGATAGAGGTACTCAAGTGGGAAACTCCTTGATGGGGAAATAATGACAACCACTGGGTCTCAAATGGTAAAGGAAAGCGGATGTGGAAGATGGAGTCGTAAAGAGATGATGGGAAGACAAAGAGAACATCAATTAATCCAGGATATCAAGAGTATCAAGAGTAAGCAATTGTAGATAGGGCTTTCAATGATATATATATATATATACATATATGGTTATATGGTTATATGGTTATATGGTTATATGGTTATACTTGAAGAGGGAGACGATGAGGTGAGTGAGGACTGAGGATTGAAGACTGAAGACTGAGGACGAGTGGAAGTTTCGCCCAAGCGATAAGATAAGACCTGGCTCCATCATCAACCCCCAAAACAGTCTGGACAGTAAAGTTTTGCCATTCCTGACCGCCTTCAGCCACTTTCAGAGAGCACACCCAGAGCACACCAGAGCAATGAGAATACTACGGAGGAAGTCCACACACTCATTCTCTCACCACCCACTCACTACCTACTTTTCTCCACCCTTCTCGAGCTACAGAACTGTCCATGAGATCAGTCCAAAGGATCTACAACATTACATGAGCAACCTCGATGTAATTCAATCCTTTTCCCATTACTTTAAGCTCTTCCAACTTTCTTTGCGCGTCGCACTCACAACTCCTCTTTTCCTCGTCCTTCTGCCACAACACCAACATAAACCGACAGCATGAGGACCGCAAAACCGACTCATGGGGAGTCTTCATCGAATCGCAGAGCTCAACCGCCACGGCAGACTCGAAACAATCCTCCCAGATCCTCAATCCCAGGCGCGAGACCTGCCGGTCAAAGAGGGTCTCTGGGTGCTGGTCCGGAAGAACTGCCAGTCGACATCTTTCCAGCCATAACGCATTTTGCAGATGCTATCACTGCTCTGCCAAAGGAACTTGTGCGACACTTTACACTTCTCAAGGAGGTTGATGCAAAGATCTTTGCTCCCGAGGCAGATCTTGCAAGACTTGTCGAACATGCGCTGAACACCCCTCTACCACGAAGAGCTCCTCCAATCGATCCACATCATCATTTCGCCCCGAAATCTGCTGCTATGAGCTCACAGGGCAGCGTTGATAGCCCAATCGCGAACGGCCACACTGGGTCAGGAGCCTCTATTCCTGACGTCGTTATGAGCAGCGTCTGGGAGCCCGCAAATGTCCCTCGTCGACAAATCTTCCAACATTGCCAGTATACGATGTCAAATATGCTGGTCAGTCTGGACGAAAAAAATCATGTTATTTCTACAGCCACCGAAGCACTAAATAAACAGCTCGCTCGAATCGATGAGTGTTTTCCTTTCGTCGAGCAAGAAGTCAGCGAGGAGGCACGAAATGGCAGTACAACACATTGGGCATATCTAGAGAATAGGGCTCCAAAAGCTGGGGTATCACGCAGGGAAGTTGCATCTGCCAACAACATTGCAGCTGCAGCACAACACGTTGCGGCGGACGAGGCCCCGACAAGAAGCGACACCAGAAGACAGGCAGTACAGGACAAGAAGAAGGGCAAGAATCAGCATGTTGAGTCAGACTTCGATGAGCTGCAGAACAAGGAAAAGAAGCTTCATGGAAACAGCAAGGTCCGCAAAACAGTCGACGCACCTCTCGCCGTGGGTTTGGGGATTACGAACGGTGCTACAAATGGCAATCCTCGGAAACGTCAGAAAGTCGAAAATAAAGGGCCCGGTGGTGGTGCAGTAATGGAGCGATCAATAAGTGCTGCGCTTGGTGCAAATGCGACAAAGGCCAAAGTTGCAGCAAGCCCAAGAGAGACGCCAATTCCAGAGGCGAAAAAGCGATCCCGAACTGCTGCAAATGGTCATAGTAGAAAGAGGTATGTTGATTTGCCATGTAGCCGCACCCTGCTAATGTAGTTAGGAATGGAACTGTATCATCTATAGCCATGTCGCCATCCATTGCGTCCTCCCCAATTCGAAGCACATTCCCCGAGATTTCTATTGCGAAAAAACCCAGCCCTCCTCCTCCAACGGTGATAAGACCTGCTGTGGTGAGAGGGAGACAAAACTCTACACAATCGATGGTGGAGAAGAGAGCAGCATCAGTAGCTTCGAGTCGGCAGAACGGAAATGGAACACCAGACTTGGTCGCAGCAGCAGTTGTTACTAGCAAAATCCTCCCAGAAGTAAAGACATCCATAAAAGAAATTGCTTCAGTGATAAAAGGTGAAAATGTCTTGCAAGATATTGGACGAGACGAATCGACAATTGTTGGCGCATCTGTCGCCAGCAACAGGAAGGACAGTAGTGCGAAAAGGGAAGAACCAGAAACGAATGGCGACACGGCACAAAGTATCCAACAGGCAACCATAACAACTAAAAGTGGCAGAGCCAGCAAGCCCTCCACCCCAGCGATACCATCCTTTCCTGATCCTGTGCGATCTCGCTCTTCTCGAGCTATACTTGATAATGCATCTAATAAGAGAAGCCATAAGAAAGGGGCTGGAGCAGCTGCGCAACTACTTGCCCAGCAAACAACCGAGGCTGACGACTCGGCCAGTAATATTCAGGATGATGAGGATGATGTTGAAGCCGAAGCCGATGCTGATGAACCTACATATTGTTATTGTAATGGTGTCAGTTATGGAGAGATGGTGGGCTGTGACGCAGATGGTTGTAAGAGGGAATGGTTCCATCTGGAGTGTGTTGGCTTGAAGGTTGCCCCCAAAATAAATGGTATGGTCTCCATCTTGAAGTTTGCGATATATGCTAATTTAAACAGTCAAATGGTACTGCGATGATTGTAAAGAGAAAATGCGCTCTAAGCGAAATGGACCTCGACCTTGAAGAGTGGGGGCATGTTTGTGGATGATGGTGCGACTTTTGTGTATGGATTTACTGGAGTTTGATGATTAAAATGGGTTATGAAGTGTACCATTTCCAAGGTTCATTGTGGCTTTATTGAGCTTAAAGGCTCCTGGATAGAAGCGAAACTCCGATCAGTTTGGAGCGAACAGGACGTCGATGAATATTTCGATGGAATCGGGATAGAAATGAGAGAAACATTTCGATGTTGATCGTTTTTTAGAAGAGACAATAAGATGGAAGCGAAATGTCGAAAATTTCATGTCAGCCTAAGCCCACGTGACACATCTCACAGCCCATGAAGAAGACAGCAGGTCTACAAAAGAATAATATGAATAATCAAAAGTAAAACTTTCGGCAGGTTTATAAAATTCATCCTATTAGGTTACGATAAACAACTACTGACCTTACCATCGCCTACTCATCCATCGCCTACTAATCCATCGCCTATAAAAGAATCTTAAGAAAGACCAAAATAATACACAGAAACAGCAAAACTCCAGAACCCTCCTCGGGAGTCCTTGCAAACACTTCGATATATGTTTTGTATTAATCCAGTTAAGCGATAGACCGTGGCACCGAAACGGTTGTCGCCATGGTTGTTGATCTAACCCAGGACAGCTGTGGCCCGAAGCTCATATACATATCATTGCGCCAACTGAGCTATGCGTCGGCTGTCTTGTGTAGAGGTGATTCAGGTACTTTGGATATTTGAATATCAGCCTCGGATGCCCCTAGGTGTTTTTATATCCTACCTGCGTTGTTTTGGACTACGCAACTGGTTGGTTTTAACATGCCCTCTTTGAGCAGTGTAATGAACACACCGAATAGCCTAGCACTTTGGGCTCTAACCACTTCAATCGATTTATTTATTGATCCAATATTCAGGCTATACTGGCGTGTATACTTCAAAACTAAGGTAGCATTGATCCATGTCTTTGTTTTCGGAATGATACTTGCTTGTCTGTCTGTAGATTCATCTCCTAAGATCACCTATACTTGCATGAATCTGACCCACAGCTTGTTAAGCCTTCTCACCTATCTTCTGGAGCTGCCCTTGATAATATACACTCACAAAGCCAGTGCCAATCTGCTTAATCGGTATCCACTTCACCCACCACGGCACCACCACCCTTTCAAGCGCCACACTCGCATCCTCATCCCTCACACTCTCATTCAGAATAATCTCCTTTGGTAGTCTAGGCAGTACAGTAGCCGGCCTCGCAATACCAATCAGATCGCACCCTCCAGACTTCAGCGCTAACTCCATACCCACGCGCGTCCTGAAGCCACCCGTAACCATGAGCGCGACATCCGGGAACTTAGCCCGCACCTGCTTCGCGAAGGAGAGGAAGAACGACTCCCGCGCCGTGGTGTTGGCTTTGGCATCGCCCTCATCCACCATCTTGGGATCCTCGTACGTCCCGCCTGAAATCTCGATGAAGTCGATGCCGACGTCGATGAGCAGCTGGATCTGCGTCATGGCGTCGCTCATGGCCTCTGCTGTGCCGACGTCGACGTCCACACTGGTGAACTTAATGCCGAGGCAGAACTTGGGGCTAGTTGCTTGACGGATTCCTTCGAGGATTCGGACTACAATCTTTGCGCGTGCGGTTGCGGAGCCGCCATAGGAATCTGTACGGAGATTGGTGGTTGGGGACATGAATTGAGCGAGGAGGTAGCCATGACTGTTTGTGTGAGGGCAATTCTCGCTAGATGACGACGGACAACTTACGCTCCATGCAGTTCCACACCCTGAAATCCAGCATCATAGCATTGCTTTGCAGCCCTCACGAATTCATCAACCACTTCATCAATATCCTCCTCAGTCATCGCTCGCGGTGTCCCAAAGAGCAGCGCGGCAGCAGCCCACGCTGCCCAGCCGGTCCCAAACACCATCTTCACAGCCGATGGTGCGATCGTCTTGTCCCAGAAACCTCTCTTGCCAACTCCAGCTGGTGACTGCCTACCCGGATGACAAAGTTGCGCAATCGTGGGCGTATTGTTTGCTTGACATATCTTCGCCCAGGTCTTCCAGGTCTCTTGGGTCTCGGGTGATTTGATGGAAAGGTTGGCGACGTCGGCGGGACTGCCTAGGTATCTTTGCGAGACCATGATGTTGCCCGTGAGAATCATGCCCCAGTTTCCAGAAGCCCATTCCTCATAGGTTTTGAGGAGCTGGGGGGAAGGGTTTTGGTCATGTGCCAGTCCCTCTGCCATTGCGCCCTAGGAGGACTGTTAGCGACGTGTCCATCTGTGTGGAAGTAACTGAGGCTTTACTTTGCATAGGCGATTGGGGAGCGTGAGACCGCATGGTAAGGTGAATTCTTGTGCTACTAGCATGATGCTGATTGATTGAGCGAAGTTGATGAAAGATTTGGGAAGGAAACAGTGGTTTGGTGGCTGGATAAGGATTTATAAAGGATACATGCACTTTGTGGTGAGGGAACACATGTCTTACACAATAGCCTTGTTTTCTGAGACAGTGGGTGAAGATAGGGAGTACGGAGGTAACACAATATGATTGGGAATTTATTGAACTTTTCCATATTAGTGAACGTTTTTACAAGAGACGGACATCTAGCCTCCGGTGAGAACCGAAATATACTTTTACGATTTGAAATCTACTTGACAACTTCTCCATTTACTGCTTCGCTTTTTGGCTTGAATCTCGGTGGTGTCCCTCGAGCCGAGCCGAGGGAGATACCGATGCCGCCGACGGAGGTTGAATTGCACCGTCTTCCATGATTAATGAACACTGTCTCGAACCTGGTGATGGTGTTGTTATCGAACGACAACGTAAGTGATGTGTGTATGTATGTATGTATGTATGTATGTTATACTTTGCTAAGCGAAGGAAATAGGAGAGAGAACATTAGCATGCGAATTTATTCAGTGGAGTGGACAATTTGAGAGTGAGATTTTAGTGTTTTGGGAGGACAGGGATGAAGCACAATGACATTTTGACATTTTGATCCCTCTACGACACAAACACAAACATCACTCTTTGGAGCATTTGATAATGCAAGTTGAATTAGATAATCATCAGCTACCTTATATTTACTATAGAACACTTCCTGTCCAGCATGTCTTTCCAATATTCAATGGAAGAAATAAAGATCAGATCAGAGTACATCACATGACCAATATACCTACCTTATGCCAGCCCGGCAGGGGGAAAAAATCTCGAATTCACCGACAATTCTCACCACCACACCATCACTTACCACCACCGCCATCGCCCACGAAAATGAAGCCCCAAAACTACTCCCTCAAGTTCCAAAATAGTCTCGCAGACAGCCGCATCATCCCAGGCTCGCAGCACCTTGTAGCGCGCGAGAATGCCGTGATACCCAAGGGACAGCGAGCTGTGCGCAGACCGACGAAAGCTGAGCAGAAGAAGGCGATGAGGAAGGGCAGGGTAGAAAAGGATGTCAGTGCGCGGAAAGGTGGAGAGGTTGCGGTCACTCCGCTGGAACAATTGCTTTCTAAGAAAGCGTTGAAGATGGCGAAGGCGAGGGAGTATGCTGAGATGAGGAAGGAGGAGAAGAGGGTTGAGAGCGAGAGGGCAGGGAATGTCAAGGGTATGTTTAGTTGTTTTGGAGGAAACTATTTAGCAGAGATGTTAGAAGAGAATGCTAATGTGATGCGGTGATAGGTATTCTCAAGGCTGCGACCTCGGATACGGATGTTAAGCTGGAGAAGAGCGAAGTAAGCAACGATGAGCCTTGAGCTGGCCAATTGGATGGGAAGTCTCAAGATGTGCCGCCAATACTCACGGAGGTTCTATATGAATCTCTTTAGAGCTTTGGCGATGACCACGAACGGGAATCAGCCACCAGGCCACAGAGCATGGCTTTGCAGCTCATGTGATTCTCGTATGTATCACTGGCAAGCCGAGCGGTCGTACAATCACATTTGGACGGATATCCTGGATTTTATTATTCACGTTCTCCAGCGGATCTTCGCTGCTTGAAGTAGAGCACTCGATTCCTTCAACAGTAGTTGGGTATCGAAGCTCCATAGGCTGCTTTTGTCAACTTGGAAGAGACGCAGTGCAGGAAGGACATGTAAATCTCAACGTAGGCCGATCTCACTTTGCTCATTTTTCATACGGTTTTGATATTTCTGCCGGAGATTCTTCGTCTCGAAGTCGGTTTACAAGTCTATAGGCAAAAACTTTATCATTGTGTGATTCGGTGTGCTTTTCCGTGTGCTTCATCACAATACACGAGCTTGAATGAAAATACATCTCTATCTACTTTGGTTTTTCTCTCCATGAACTGCAAGTCGGCCGAATCACAAAGTGATCTTTATCATGGAGAGTCATTGCAAGAACCGACTCCATCTCCATAACCTCTGACTTCAAATCTATCTCCTATATAAATTGTCTCTCCAGTCTTCAAGCACGGTCTCTCTCCTCAATTACCATCCTACACAACTACCAATACTGCACTTCAGACACACGCAGCAGCAACACAGCATAATGTGCATCATTCCTCAACTAGTATACACCTGCGGGTTTTCCATGGAAAGCCATAGACGAAGATGCAAAGAGCGATGTGGAAAATGGACCCGTACACCTATACTCAAAAACCACACTTGTGAAATGTAAGTAGGTTCTATCTACTACACTGCCTGATTTGCTACTCGTATCTAGAGACGTTGCTTCACACTAGGTTCAAGTTGTGCTGATTGTTGTGTTCCGTAGGTGTGAGATATGTGCAAAAAGACAGGCGGCAGAGGAAGCAGCGGAAGAAGAGCAAGAGAGACAGAAAGGATTGAAGAGGAATAATGAATGACCAATCAAACTGCCTGAGGGTCAGAGCAACCTTTTTGGGTTGAAGGGGACCATTCCCAGCTTCCTGAAGTCGTTTTTGCGCGTGTGGCTGGTTAGCTCAAGAGAAAATGATATTGAAAATAGGATATGGTGCTTTCTGTCAAGCACAGCTACGATGCTCGTGAAGGTATCCTTGCTTATATTTGATGATATGGGATACTAGCTACTCTCAGGTATGTGACGGTTAGACGTCATTTTGCTTAAGCGAGCTTTTATAAAACGACGAAGCCATACGTAGGCAAAGATGCTACAATCTATAGAGCACAAACAATTATTTTTACATTACCCATATGATTCAGGGTTTAATAGCTAGCAAAGTAATATGCATTTAACTTAGGTATTGTAGTTGTTTCTACCCCCATTGATTCCGAGGCGTCACGGATGTCCATTCGAAAAATCATTTATGACGAGTGATATATAATAGCAGTGTCCTGGAAGAGTCACTTGATGAATAACAAATACCATATTGTAAGCTAGTTCCACTGATCTCAAGAGCTTTCCATCTAACCTCGCGAGCTAATACCTTGATCATCAACACAACAAACTAGGATGACATCAACACTCCCTTGAAACTTTTACACTACACAACACTTTCATACACACTCCAACAGACACGGCCCTCTACCTCAATGCCCATACACCTGTCTCAAAATGTGTCAACGCACCATCAGAGCTCACGCATGTGGCTGGGAAATCTCAAGCAAGTTCCGAGACTGCGAGGATGCAGATTGAGACGCGATCAGAGAGAAGACCAGCCACGTTCTACCCGCATGTGGATTGTAAGTCACTTCCAACTCTCTTCACTCCTTGCACTTGTCTGCTGTTTTGGGATTTGGCGATAATAGTACACAGGTGCAGAGATTGTGTTGCTAGAAGACGGTATGCGAGGATGCTTAGGTTACTGCAGGAGAGCAAAGCCCGTGAGAGAGAACGAGAGGAAGCTGCAAGAAGGGAGGGATGAAAGCCTATTCGTTGGCTTTGTAGGTTTCTATACTTTTTTTCTACTTTATCTCAGCAAGGGAAAGGAAATTTGCATAGACGTTTAACACTTACCTTTTCTTCAGTGCTTAGTGCTGTGAGTTTGAGAAATAGCTGCGGGTAACTGTTATCCCAGCCCTTGATGTGCTTGTGAAGATTGGTCCGAGGCGGGGCTTTGTAAATCAGTGAGTATCCGAATCGCGAATGTGGATATAGAAAATAGAAAAAAAAAGAAAACATTCATCCATTTCACAATGGTAGGTCTTATTCACTAACCACAGGCTATAAATCGTGTGAAGTACGATTCTCAACTATGCGCTTGGCAATCAGAAGTGTATAGCAATGCGGCACCAATTCATTGTTCTGCACATCTAAGCCGTGCTTGTGTTCATATTGAAAAGTGGCATTCGTTGAGCCTACCCAGTTTATATTCATCATCGTATACAAATTTCATCACATTATCCCTGCCATATGCAACAAGTACTCCAAATCCTTTATCCGCTAGCTCATTTTACGCTTGATCGTCCTTACGCCCATAAACGTTTCAGTAACATCTTCCTCCACTCACTCCTCGTGATCTCCTGTCCGCCGCCAAAAGCAACGAGAACAACCGCATAGCGATAACCTTCTCCTCCCAGCCAGGAACCATACCACGGAACTCGTCGACAGCTTCGAGATGCCACTGCTCAAATACCATACTTTCGCCTTGACTCCTGACAGTCTTTCCCAACAGTCTCGAGATGACTCGGGTGCTATTCCGTCGACGCTTTGTGCTGGAGCCTGTGTCTGAGGATCCAGAATCAACCTTCCAGCTCTCAGTGATTTCATCCAAAAGTTGCCAGTGTGATTTTGACCACGTTGTAGATGAGAGGAAAGCCACAGGAGGGGAGGATGGCATGGGTGACGAGGAGACAAATGCCACCGCCTTGCTTGGGCTGAGATTTGGGAAGGGAATTCCATGTTGAGATGATGGTGTCTTCATTGGGGAGCGGAGGCATGACTTGACCGGTGATGATGGGGCTTGAAGAGAGGGAATAATGATAGCAGATGGTGCGGTTGCCGCTCGGACTGATTTCGCCCAATCCATTGTTCGAGGTTTAAAATCCCGATTCTCTTTCTGATCAGGAGAAATTTGAGATGAGCGGATCGAATCTGGCGTCTCAACTGCCGGGGATGAGGACGTATCAAGTAAAGGCTTATGATGTGCTGGTAGAGTATTGCTTCTGCTTGGAGATGAGCTGCGCAAGGGTTTAGGAATGACTGGTGGCGAAGACGTCCAGTTTGAATGCGACACAACATTGCCTAGCTGTGTTGGATTTCTAGACGTCATAGGAAAGGCTGTTGTTGCTAATTTTGAAGGCGAGGCAGGTCTCGGATTGAAACCCATCTTCTGTGGGATTGGAGTAAAGCCACGATTACTCATCTCTGCAGTTGCCAAATCATCTGTAACCAGACCTCTAGTCACGTTTTTGGCGCTGGAAATGCCAGAGCTAGCAGCATTCTGAGATGCTGAAGATTGGGAGTCCTTTGCGAGGACAGGAAGTTGCTTCGCTGGAGATGCTGATAGTATGGCTGAAAGATCAAGAGCACTAGTTTCACGAGCGCGGGGTTGGAAATTCGATTTTTGAGGTATCTGCCAACCGGCTAGATCAGAGTCCACGTTTTCGTGAGTGAGTGGAAGCTCAGTTCGGCGTAACGTGACTGGATGAGTTGTCACCTCCCTGCCAAATTTCGGATTTGCCTGGGGAGATGGAGGTGATGATAGATGGGATATCTCGTCACTATATACCAAGCGTTTACTGTTTTGTCTCCATGGGCTAGGCAATTTACCTCTTCTTGGCTTCTCAACCAATTCCTTGATTAGCTGGGTTTGCTTGATGGCAGGAGATGATGAATTTAATGTTGCCATAAGAAGTCCAAAATCTTCCTCGTCTTCAACCTGGTCATTGTTTGATTGTTCATTGTCGCAATCGATATTTATGACTTGCTCTGCGGCAGCTGAAGAAATTTGATTCCTCACTTGATCTCGTTCAGCTTGCCATCTCTCCTCATTTGTCAAATTTATGCTCTTCGCTAGACTGCCTTCTCTTTCCAAAGGGTATCGACGAGAATTATTCGATGAAACATTCTCTTGGGAGGATTTTGTTTGTTGATACAATGTAAATGGTTCGTCTGCCTGCCAGCTCATGGCATCCTCACTTCTCCAGCTGTCATCGTGTGACGTCCTGTTCATGGAACGTGGTTCAGACGACTGTCGCTGGGGCACATCCAATTTATAAGGCTGGTCTTGTTCTGGCGATGGCGAACGCTCCTTTGGTGCATTATCAGTATGGAAAGGGTCTTCCTGAGCAGAGCTCATGCTTCGGAAGCGCTGCGAAGGTCGATCGGAGAACTGGCTGCTGAGATCCAATCTAGGAAGCGGTCCAGCCAATCTGTCCTGCATGGGTGCTGGCTCAGGAGCAGGCGCAATGCTTGAGGATCGTCTGTCTGTTCCCGGACTTTTAAAAGGACTCCCAAGACTCTGGGATCGACTTCTTGGGGAAGACGGAACAAGTATATCTTGCAGCATTTGACCAGTGCGAGCAATTGGGGAAAGTGTCGGCCGCTCACTTAGGTCAAGATTTGGACGTAAATTGTGCTGTTCTTTGACTGGCAGGATTGGCGGTGGCAAAGAGGGCGACGAGAATACAATCGAAGGTGTTTGGGTAACATCTGGATTTAATTGTCTCTGGTTCCTCAGGTGTGCAGTGTATGTATATCTTCGTGGTGCAACGGATGGTGGAGATGATCTCATTTGTGCATGTGAATTCGTTGATGATTTGATGACTTCTTTTGTCGAGCCAGACGATAGAGATTTCCTGTTTTCACTAGAAACCTCAACATCATGCTCATGAGGAGGAGAAGGCGTCTCTTCAGGGGTTAAAAGCCGAGGCGAGCCAACGGTTTTTGATGGGAATAACTTGGATTGGCCTGGAACACTCAATCTTTCAGAGGTTGTATGCACTCTGCGGACTGCCGCTGGAGTAGCTGCATCAAGTACAGCATTTGGAATAGTAGAAAAGGAATCCTCATACTCTTGATTTATAGCCTCAAGGACAGGATGCTTTTGCCGAGAGCTTATTGACACCGTATTCTGCAAAACTGAATTTGTTGCATGCGAAACTGAAATCTCAGCAGGATATGAAGTGAGTTGTGTTCGCATGGGGGACGCAGCTTCAAGGACGTCTTCTGGAATGCTGGAGAATGAGTCGTTCATAGATTTTGCATCTGTCCGCTTGATCGAAAGCAAGTGGTGATTGAGTATCGGTTTCGGAGTTACCATCTCTAAATCATTGGCTGGACTGTTCAAGTGCTCATGCAAAGAGTGCACCGAGTCCACTGAAATCATGCTGAACCCTTCACTCTCCATAATTGTGTCAAACTCGCGCATTTCCCCAACTTCATCATCTCCTTCGTCCTCATCCTCATCCATATATTCAATCTCGGCTTGAACGGCACTCTCTTTATAATCCTCATCTTCGTCGAGAAAAGCTGATTTGCCAGGAGATGTCACCGGTGATGGATAACTATCTGCTCGCTGGCGTGTGCTCGAAGATCTACCAGTGTTGATAGCCCGTGGACTCGACCAACCTAGGTGTCTCGGTGTTTCATTGCCTGGTTCAAATCTGGCGATCAATACATCAGGAAAGGGTTCACCATGTCCTCTCACCAACGCTGGTTCAGCTGAAGTAGATGATGAATGTGCTCTACTATCTGAAAGCTCGCGTGCAAATTGATTCTCCGAGGAATGGTGTTCGGAGTCGATAGCCACATCATTTACATCCTCTGATGCAATGACTTCTGCCACGGGCAGGCTCTTTCGTGGTCTTCCTCTCTTTTTGGGTCCAGTGTTCACTGTGCCGACTGGCAGAGCTTCAGATGTTCTGCTTGCACCTTTTGACCTAGAACGAGACTTGCTCTGGCGCATCTCGACAGACTGACCGGATCTAAAATTTACGTCCTCCTCATCGTCGCCATCCACCAGCTCCCCAACTGATCTTCTTTTGCCTGCACTCTTGTTGCTCGGTGTATTTGCACGCTTCTTAGCTGGCACAGGCGTTCCAGACTTCCTCGGTCTCCCTCTAGCTCTTCGTGGAGTCGCAGCGTACTGGATGCTATTATCAAACTCTGTGTCCGAAAGCCCTTTAACAGGCACTGTGGTAGTGAAAGTGCGCTCTACGCGACGATTCGTAGGCGCACGACTGGGCGAGCTTGGAGTGCATTCGGAATGGTAAAGGTGCTCCGAGTCCGAATCACCGGCTTCCACAGTGACCTTTATCTTCTGAGACGAAAGCTCGTTTCCCAGATCCAGCTGGAAGGTCTGCTTCTTTGGCGAACTGCTTCGAAGTGGGAAACTCTTTCGGACATTGTTTCGTGATGGTTGTCGCGTCTTGGAGGGAGAGCTATATGCTGTAGAATTACTCAGCGGATCCGGGGATGAGCTCCCATCCATAGCTGTTGTTCTAGTGGTATATATGTTGGTATTTGTATTGTTTTGGTGGGTATTAGTATAGATGATTGAATGTAAATAGAGAAGACGCGACAGAAGGTTATCGATTGTGAGGTGGTGGAGGTGGTCTCAGCGAATACTCAGGGTTTGTTTATGCATTCGAGGATATATCTTCACATCTCTTCATAATTTGATGTTTTGGATGATCCTTGCTTTGTTTACTTGGTGAGACAACGCTAGTACCAATGCGACACGATATCACGTGTCGCTTAAGCAATACCTTTTTTTCTCACCGAGAAGTAAAGGTATATGTACTTGAGGTAATACGTAGTGACCGGCAATAACCCATCTGTTAACAATATTTGGCAACCTACCATATCACTCTTTTATACAACATTTGAGAGATGGTGCCACGACCTTCCTATGATGAAAACTGCGTCTCTGATAATAATACTGGAACCGCTCAATCTCCACAAACAAATATTATTGAATCTGCTGCCGAGCAGGCTTGGGATATATATCTAACTTCTTATAGTTGGTTCAAAAACTGTATTCTGAGTTAGCGAGGTGACGTCGTCATAACTACTTGTATTATAGGAGACTTCTCCGGTGAGAATTTAACTCAGGCTTGAAATGATCTCGATGTCTTTCAATTCCGGTTCCGCGAGCCGAGCAGAGGTCTCTCTAATGCTCTAATGATAAAATACTAGTCCTAGACATTACAGCTCAGATTCCTCCGATTCCAAGTCAATCGTCGCAACCCCGCATTACACACCTCACCACTCAAACCACTGATTGGGTACAGTATCGTGCAAAGAATTCGAACAAACAAATAATGGGAGCCTTGTAGTTGAGCTGGTATTCTGGCAATATAAAATCACGACTTCATTAAGGATAGATCAAGGAGCAAATGATATCAAGCCCGATGCCCAGACTAGCCCAGTGTAGTGATTTCCCCGCTTCGTCATGCAGGTGGCAACCGTGATGGTAATGCTGTACCTGAATTCCAATTCCCATGTAGCAGAGATCGACGAATGAAATCAGTCCTTTTGATCATCATGAGATCATGATAGCTAGGAATATCATTCAGAGCTAATTTTCATATATGAATGGTTTCGTCTGGCTGAGGTTTTCATTCTTCATCCTCAAGAAACCTATATTCTAGAATCACTTAAAAACACCTCTTACAGGCAATAGAGAGTAGATCTTAGCAAATATGGGTTCAAAGCATACCTCCGGAGACGAGTTTCGCAACTACCAAGATGATAGAAATGCCAAGTCAGGCGATGTACTTTACACTGCCAGCAATGGTGCACCACTGTGAGCATAACAATCACTCCTCTTAATTTAATAAGTACTAACCCTTCTCAGTCCTCACCCATACGAGACTCAGCGTATGGGAGAGAATGGTCCCTTGTTACTCCAAGACTTCCATCTGATCGATCTCCTCTCACACTTCGACCGCGAGCGTATTCCAGAACGTGTTGTGCACGCAAAAGGCTCAGGAGCTCATGGCGTCTACAAAACAACTAATACACTTGAAGATCTGTGTCTAGCAGATATCTTCCAGGAAGGCAAGGAATGTCCTATAACTGTCCGCTTCTCGACCGTTGGTGGTGAGAGTGGTTCTCACGACTGCGCTCGCGATCCAAGAGGCTTTTCGGTGAAGCTTAGGACTGATGAAGGTAACTGGGATATTGTGGCAAATAATACACCAGTATTCTTCTTGAGAGATCCAGCGAAGTTCCCGTTCTTCATCCATACACAGAAGGTTTGTAGCACTAACTCATCGCCATACGAGACACTTCACTAACAGTTGTCAGCGAAATCCAAGCACGCATCTCACACATGCTGATGATGCCACCGATTTCTGGGGCTACCTTTCCGAAAATCCAGAGTCTATTCACCAAGTCATGATCTTGATGGGAGATCGAGGTATTCCAGACGGCTACAGGTTCATGCATGGATACTTAGGACACACTACCAAGCTCGTGAATAAGAAGGGCGAGTGGGTGTACTGCCAATTCCATATGCTCTCCCAGCAAGGCACCAAGTTTTTGACACAAGAGGAATCTGCTGAGAAGTCTCCCGACTATTCACAGAAGGATCTATATGAAGCTATCGAGAAGGGTGATTTCCCTAAGTGGTCATTGGAGGTCCAAACTATGACAGCAAAAGAAGCCGAAGAGCTTTGGGAAGAGGAGAAAATCAACGTCTTCGACCTCACACATGTCTGGCCACATAAGCAATTCCCGCTGCGCAAGGTTGGGGAGTTGACTTTAAATGAGAACGCAAAGAACTATTTTGCCGAGATCGAGCAAGTGGCATTCAACCCAGCTCATATGGTTCCTGGTATCGAGCCATCTGCAGACCCAGTTCTCCAGTCTCGTCTATTCTCCTACCCGGACGCGCATCGACACCGCATTGGGGTCAACTATCAGCAGTTGCCAGTTAACGCACCAAGACCAAATTATCGATTTGGAAATTTCCAACGTGATGGTGCCATGGCGTTTTTCAACCAAGGATCGAGGCCAAACTATCTGTCATCAATCGAGCCTATCAAGTTCCGTGAGCGTTCTGTTGATTTGAACAAGGTTCATGGACACTTCACCGGCAATGCAGTAACGTTTTTGTCCGAGATCCGTCCAGAGGATTTTAATGCTCCACGTAAACTTTGGGAGAATGTCTTTAATGATAAGGCTAAGGAACGATTCATCAAGAATGTTTCGGGGCACATGTCGACTGTGACGAAGCCCGAGATCATTAAGCGACAGATTGGTATCTTCCGCGAGGTCTCAGAAGATCTTGCCTCCAGACTTGAGAAGGCAATCGGTGTCAAAGGTTACGATGGAATCAGCGGTTTGACATTCAGTGGTACCCACAATGGAATGGCTAAGGATGAGAGCTTGAGGGCAGCAAATGGAGAGCAGAGTCTCTTGGCTTCAAGGGCCGCAGAAAATGGTGCGCCAACACATGGCATGCATGAGCCAAGTGTCAAGGCAAATGGAGTAAATGGAAAAAGCAATGGAATCGGTGCTTACTAAGGAGGTCAGGAGCAGGTTGTTATATATAATAATAAATGAGCGTTGATGTAAATAGTACGCCATATGCGATGATTCTTGAAAGTCGGTTTATGGCTTACTGTTTGCCAGCAATTATTTAGCTTCCATCTCCGCATACATTACCCAGCCAACACTTCTTTCGATATTCTCTTACTTTGGCAATCTCAAAATTTGTGACGAGGTCTATGGTATGGATATTATATCATGACAGGGTATTTTAGCCTCCAGTGGTGGGGGAGTTGGCCACTTACAATGCCAGAAATAGTCTCGACCCACCTTGTTCACGAGAAAATAAAAAAAAATTGAAAATTGGAGACCACCGGAAAATCTTTTCGAAACATCAAATATCCACTTGCCACTGTCGACAACATAATCCAATTCAATATCCAGCCGCTGTAGCTCAGCGGTAGAGCGCGTCACTAGTATCTTCTTGATATGACGAGGTCATCTGTTCGATCCAGGTCAGCGGTAATTGAAGTCAAGTGGAAATTGAGCCTCATAGAGGTTCTCATAATTTTTCCACCTTTTTGTCAGCGGTAAAGCATATAGATCCTGGAAATGTGGTCTTCTCCTTATCCATTTGCATTCATGTTACAAACTACCGCATCTTCAATCGAGTCGGGTGAAAATACAAAGTCTTTTGGGAGACTCAAATCCACCAGAACAAGTGCAAGCTTCGGCAAAGCTCCGTAGCTTTTTCCCCGTTATTAATCTAACTAGGACGCATTGATCAAACAAGTCAATTTGAATAGGTCGATAATCCTTAGCAAGATAGGGCCCATAGTCGTTATCCATGCACGTCTTCATTCACATATTTGCTCCGACAATTCAATACATGGTCAAGGTGGCAACGACAGGCACCACGCCAGCATAGCCAAACATGACGAATCATCCATCCACAGAATTCAACACGCTAAACCAGATAGCAATTCTGTATAGACCCGAAAAGTCATGGATTGATATCCATAGCCTAGATCCTGTTCCCCAATCGTGTACCCATGATCTACATGCTGTTGATGCAGTAAGAAAAGACAAGCGAGTATCAAACAGCGCCTTGAACTTCAGCTACTAATATCCAATGATTTGCTATCATTTCTATCAGAAGCAAAGCTATGGATGCGATTGAAGGTCCAAGTAGAGAAATAAGCTAGACAAGCTGTCGCACTTCCACATCAAAATGAGTTATCCATCCTAGCTAGACGAGCCAGCTCAAACATGAGAAGATGTTCTAGAAATGGCGATCAAGCTCTCTGCTCCAAACTGCAGTTGTGGATACAGCTGGGCTGGATTTCTTTGGCTTGGCTATAATGCTTACCTCCGTATGCCGTACAATGTATATCACCGGACACCACCCATCTGAGACAACAGCCATGTCTCGGTACACAATTTGGCATCGGATCAGCCCCAGCTACACGGTGAAGTACAATGTCACTGATTAGTAAAAAATGTATTTCTACTTGAAATACTCAATCCACTCGCGATTATGGCATACTCGTCTTGGCTGCAGCGTCAAGTGACCTTGTTGAGTCAGGTCGTGCATCTATTACCAGCGGTGAGAAAATCCAATGTACAGTAGATCTCAACAAATGTCAATCTTTGTATATTGATCAAATCCAATACACAGGATATAACTCCCATGAAGTGATGTTTTTGCGATTTTTATTTCTTTTGAGGTTGGGAGTTGTCTCTGCCCTCTCCAAGCCCCCAAGCCGTTTCGTTTCAAAACATGAAGCTTGCGCACACGTTCCAAGTTTGCAATCGTGCCACAATAAAATCCCCAATCCTGAATCAAGCACTCTTGGCCTTCCAATCAAGGCAATGAGACCGTCGCGCCCAAGAATTGGCAGCGCATGCCAAATTTTTAGAGGCGACATCTGAAGGGCTTGTCGGTTGCAAATCCCCCACACGTACCTGTCTCACCCAGCCATGCATGTGCGGCCTCTCCCCTTCTCTGAGGAGTTCTATATCAAAGGCTGTCCCACATATTCGACTTGTGAAAGACATTTACCCCAGAATTCCCCGCGTTGAGCCACATTTTCTGTCTTCGGGTTGTTGATATATCAGGGCTGTCGATCGATTCGTCTTCTCGCCTAGCTATACCATTCTACACTTACAAACTTTTGATATCTTTGTTTCAATATAATGGAGAAGTTAGAACAAGTAAGTATTCATTATACCATGTAACACAAACTCCAAATTTGAGGAATGAATCTCTCAATATTGACTGCCATCTTTCTCTCTTGCTTCTTCAAATTGAAATGAATCTTCACTAACTCCAAGCAGTGGACATCTACGGAAAGCCGGGAAAGGAAACTCACCAAATGGGAGAAGCTCAGCTTCGTAAAGTCTATAATATACATCCGTAAGTCCTAATATCTTTATCATCAACTGCCATCACTAACAATGGGAATAGCAATCATGGCACCAGGAACAGCGCTCAAGCATCTCTTCTTTCCACCCAACGACTCCCCAGGTCCCACCCGAGCAGTCATCCGCAAAGTCCTCAAAACAATAACCTCCATCCCAATTGCACAACAACTGTACGTCTCTCCCTCTCCCTCTCCCTCTCCCTCTCCATCACCTCAAGCCAACGTACAAACTAACACCTCTCTTCCTTCAGCGCCTTCCTCCCCCAACGCACCACCCGCGCCAACATAACCAAATACTGCCTAAAACACCACCTCCATCACCAAATCCTGCAGCTCGCCCACGACACCAACATCCACTTCATCGGCCCGCGGCCAGGGACCTCCTCCGCGCCCAACTTCATCCTCTATTTCCACGGCGGCGGCTACCTGTACCCATGCACGAACTCACACGTCAAATTCGCACTCCGGTGCGCTGCCGCCGCGGACGCCACGCTCGCTATCCTCGAGTATGAACTCTCTCCTTCGTCGCCATGCCCGCGGCAACTCGAGCAAGCTGTCGAGGCGCTCCGGTACGTGTTAAGGCTTACCCGACCCGAGAATATCATCCTCGCGGGCGACTCAGCGGGTGGGCATCTCATCGCCGGCGTGCTGAGCTGGGTCATGCATCCTTACCTCTCGCCCGATGAAAAAGGTGCTTTGAAGCTCGAACCGGGGGAGAAGTTCCGAGGCGTATGTCTGATCAGCCCGCTGCTGAGCTTTGACTGGGGGAAGGACTCTTATGGGCGAAACAAGGGACGGGATTACTTGGACGCGGATTCGGTGTTTGGCATGTTAGAGGCGTTCAAGCCAGAGGAGGTATCGTTTCCGCAAATGCTAGAAATCCCGGATGTGTCTCCCGCGGAGGCACCACCGGGGTGGTGGATCAACATGCCGGTTGAGAAGTTGCTGATTACGATTGGGAGCTGGGAGGTGTTTTTCGACAGCGCGGTGGAGTTTGCGGAAAAGGCGAGCCGGGACTCGTATGAGGGGACCAAGGTTGAGTTGGTGGTGGGCTGGCACGAGTGGCACGATACGCCTGTTGTTGATCCGATGTTTTGGTTAAAGGAGAGTGAGACTAGTGGGGCGGTTATGAAGTGGATGGCGGAGTCGAGGAGTGGAAAGTGCGCCAAGTTTGAGGATGATGAGGTGTATGCGGCGGATTTGACGCAGAGTGGGGATTATGAAAGGTTGCTTCATGTTTGATACTTTGCTGTATTGTGTAGTATTGTGGAGTTGGTGGAGTTTTAGGTTCACCGCAGGCTTACCCGGTTGTACTGTACTGCTTCACTTAACGATCTTAAGGATTGATGTATTTTTTGGAAACTCCCAGGAGTTGATATAGCAAGTAATGTTCACAACTATGTCTGAAACAAACCAAATATGTCATCGTTCATAAAATCCCTACTAACCCCAAGCTTGATATTTCTTTCCTCCCTACTATCCATTCCATAATATATCCCATCGTAGAAAATATATTCTCGAAATTTTCGAAGGTTTTCCTCCCGCGAGCCAATCCCACTCAAGGTATTACAGTCTATATATACGACCTAGGCGTGGTATACCTTAAAAACAAATAGCAAATAACCCGAGTATGCAATGGGTCTATTGATGGAAATAAAATAAAGGAGTATAACTTGTTCTGCATTTACAGCATTATTATATATCGTAATCTTACCATATCGTAAAACTCGACCTAAACAGTATCCTTTGAAGCCGTTTAGAACATGTTGCGGCACTTCTTTGTCACCGACACCTTGAAGTCCTTCCCTTTTCGTCCTCGATCTACTCTTAACCCTAAGTACACACACAATCCATATATAACGAGCCTACGTTTTCTTGAGTTGAACATTCAGTACTCTCAATAAAATTGAAATAAGCTTCTCCAATAGTACACGCTGAATCGTAATAGTAATTTACTATACAATCTCTAGGTGTTGCATCAGAATAGCAGAACAAGCCCCCCGTAAAAGCGCCCACCTTATATGAATTGCTTGGAAAGGCGACGCATGTGTTCTCAATGATAGTTAAAGAAGGTCCGATGTCGCTTTCTACCAAAAAAATTGAGATCGGTGAAAGGGTACATAATAAATGTAGCACCAGAGGATGAAGGCGGAGGGGCAATAGCTGAGGAGGAAGCAATAGCTGACGAGGAGACAATAGTTGAGGAGGAGGCAAGAGTCGAGGAGGAGATGGACTCTGAAGAACAGCTTGCTGTAACGGTAATACTACGTAGGCAGGTTTGTTAACTATAAGCACTTCGCTGAACTCTTCAACAAAAGATCACTTACTCCCTAGCTGATGCGGTAACAGTGACAACTGAGACCGACACGGATACCACAGCAGTAACATAAGATGTTACCACGGAAAGTGAAACACTTGTGACGCAAGTCGAAGTAGGAAGAGGAGTTCCAGCTGTAGTCGTAGGGACTAGGCAGCTGCAGAGCGAGGACACACTGGACGTAGCATATAAATTTCCGTTCTTTTTTGTAACACAATTGAAGCCCCCTACGTCGGGGGTAGGAGCCGCAATGAACGAAAAACAAAAGGAACTAGCTACCCCAGCCAGCTCTGGCTTGTAGAAACATCACTCGGGGTTGTTGGCGTTCTTCTTGCAGATAGCGAGTACGGGCTGCAACTGAGTGATAGCCACGAGAACGCAAGTCAATGATAAAGACTTCATTTTAGCGAAAGATTGGTGTAGTACGATACTGAAAGAGAAGTAAGGAGTAATGACGTGAAAGTCAAAGGGAATATTATGTTTCTTTTCAATGTCCGAAGTCTGAACCCTACTCGTCTTTTTCATAAGTCTGAAGCCTAAAGGGAGTCTTATATGAGAATCTTATCTTTTCAATTGGACCTGTGCCTGCGCCGTATATTTCCGAAAACCTTAGACATCTGAGAAAGGCGTGTACCGGAAAGCCTCCTTAATAGATTAGGGCTCAGATTTCAAATTCGTGTCAGCAGTTGGTGTGCATTTGAGAGAAAGGTTTTTAAAAGCAAAGCAAATAATAAGAGGTTTGTCGACTAAGTACTTGTTCAAAGCTTTTGGAAGTGATCTAGTCCCAGTAATAATAATAGTAGTCGGGTAATAGAATTTAATATAGGCAGACTAGTCTAGCGGAGAGATAGAGAGAGATTGAAAGAAAGCGACTACCTAAATATCCAGACGTTTGAACAGTGAACAGAACAGTTGACATCGACTAGGTACTTAGTCAACTCCTATTCATACGCTTTGCACAGCTCGGGGGTGAAAGATTTGGTCAGATCTCCAAGATAGGCGGCCGAGACAAAGTGTTTTACTTTAATCTTCCGTTCTCAAAGCCTATCTCTCGTGGCTAATTCACAAACGTTTTCATCGGCTCTCTATAAATCTAATATACTAAAAGTCTAAACCGTGTAAGTTATGGACTTAATTTAAATCGGATTCTTAGATAAAACGCTACCATATCTTGATATATATGTCAATGTATCTAGACTAAAGGATTATATAGTAGAGCACGACTTCTTGTAGTGCTAGATATTTCTCTACGTATATTAACAAGTTTTATAGCCTATTCCTGATTTATATTAGTATTTTGGCTACCTCATGGAACTGTTATCCGAAAATTGAGACCTGAGGCACCAGCTATCTTGCAACATGGTGGGAGTCTGAGAATATGACGCGTGAGAATCCTTTAAAATCAGGTTAGAGTCTGTTAGATTCTTCAATATGTTCAAGACTTCTGAAAGACACGAGCAAGAATTCTGAAAGACACGAGCAAGACTTCTAACCTTTTCGACGGAAAAGAAAGGAAACCAGAAAAAGAACAATAATATCCAAGTGATAGGCCACTGCTGACTTTTTATGATTTTAAAACTCATGGGCTCGACTGTTTGGAGAGTGCGAGTTTCAGGAATTAATGATTACTCTACTTTAATTATTTTTCTCATCCTTCCATCTCTTTATACACACGTTTAAGCAGAACAAGACAAGTCATACAAAGGTGTGGTCCCACCACTCGTCACACCAAAGCTTGGGTTCGAGCCGGCATCAACCAACAAATACCACCAAGTTGGGATCTTATCAAAGGCATACCCACAACCTGTCTCCTTCCAGTATTGCTGCGCTTGGGCGATTCCTGCAACAGCCAAGTTCTCCGTCTTTCCAACAACAGGCCATCCAGTCTCAGTGATCCAGACCGGCTTGCCTTGAGCAACAGCAACGGTAGCTCCATATGCAGCCTCGAAAAGAGCACGTCCT
Source organism: Margaritispora aquatica (assembly GCA_007644065.1). Lineage (NCBI taxonomy): Eukaryota > Fungi > Ascomycota > Leotiomycetes > Helotiales > Discinellaceae > Margaritispora > Margaritispora aquatica. The sequence goes on from VJWN01000001.1 coordinate 3,290,813, forward strand.
TGGACGATCGAGTTTGTTTCGGTATTTTGATAGTATGGGTATGCGTCCATGCCAAGGAAGTCGCAAGCTGCAATGACAGCGTTGTTGGATGCGTTGACATATGCAGTCCAGGTATCGACGTGACCGACTAATTTATCACTAAGAATGGTACCACGGATGACATTACGAGTGGCAGTGATGAAGTTCACAATGTCTTGTGGGTTGGCACCTGGATTGGATCCAGATGCGATTCCAGTAGGCGAATTGCGGTAAAGATCTTCTGATCCAACGGAAATAGCTACAACGAGGTTGGCGAATGCAGCACCATATTGTTGAATAGCTCGGCTAAGAGCAGCAAGCTCATTGTCAATGTTGGGGTAGAAAAGACCAAGAAGCAAAGTGGTGTTCGTGTTGATCGCCGCTTGAATAGCACCGGTTGGGTCGTTCACTGTTCCTTCTTGAATCCTGGGAGGCATTAGTCAATGATCATTGAGATTCGGAAAATAACATACATAGTGAACAGGCGAGCAGAGTTGAACCCAGAGGTCCCAGCCAAATTCTTAGCAACATTGAAGTTGTTCTGGAAACTATCGAATGACTGTCCTTGAGCACCATAGTTGAAGCCCTTGGGAATGGATGAGACTGGAGCAGTTGAGCTCTGTGCAGGAGCTGTTGCCGAAGAAGTGGAGGGTACCGATGTTGCAACATCTGTGGAGGTCTGAATTGTGAACACTGGGCTGGAAGGCGTCTCGACTGGAGGTGGAGCGACCGTGCTTGTCGCAGGAGGAGCAACAGATGTCTCTACAGGTGGAGGAGGTGCTGCTGTTGTAGGTGTTGAAGCAGGAGGCGTCGCCTGGCTACCAGCCGGTGTCAAACAAGACTGCGGCGTTCCAGGACCGGTATACGGAATCGTGATACCAACACCTTCATACGTAAAAGTCTGAGTAGGACAAGGAGCGGCCTCTAGACACGACTGTGGTGTACCAGGACCTGTATACGGGATTGTGATGGCAGCACCTGCGTATGCGAATGTTTGTGTTGGGCACGGTGCGTTCTCGGTTATGCTGGTGCCGTAGTATGTTGCTGTCACGACATTGCCAAGATATGTGAAGGTCATGAGCGTAGGTGATGGAGCTGCATCGCGGACTTGATGCGGTGCAGGAGCTGCTGCGGCGAGAGCTGCGAGGGAGAGGATGAGTGTGGTGTACATGATTTCGGGGGTTTGATGTGATAGTGATGGATCGAGGAGGAAGATATCAAGATCAAGAAGCTGTCTTGATGGAATTGGGAACAATCTAGTACCAAAACGAAAGTGGAGGTAATTGTTGAGAAGTTGTATGGAGAGAGAACAGGAATATTCAGAGTGGGAAAATCAAACTTATAAAGCAGGTACAATATCACAATCACCTCACTACTGCACCTGCAACTCACGCACCTTCAAGAAGGCGTGAAGGGATACACGGCAAGGAGGGGCAGTAGTGACCCAACTATTCCAGAAGATGTCATCGCCAACACCAAAGACACCGACCAAGAACACGCCAAAGACATAAAAGAGTCTTCTAGCTCCGGAGTAGAACGTTTGTCTTGGCCGGTAAGTGAGACTCGGCACACTTGTATAGAGAACAGCAGAGGAATACGAGCTTCTATGTCGTCAGTCAAGAAGAGAACGACACGCTAGGCACTCACCTACAGGCTCACTGAGGCTGTGAGCTATGAATAACAGAGACATGCAGGTACTTGTAAAAGATTTCTTTGGTGGTGTCTTGGGAGTTGAATGATCCTAAGCCTTGAGATCCGGGTGTGGCGATCGCCACACGGATGATCGGGTTAGGTAGGTCTTTTCGCTACTTAGGATCATGTAGCGTGTAAACCGTTTTGCCAATGTATATTGTTATTGGTTACAGAGGGTTGGCATGCATAAAACAAATGCAGGAGGAGAATTCTAATTATAACCTATTACTGTAAGTATCATGAAACTATTAAGTTATGAAGTGATTTAAGCTTGAATTCTTAAAAGAAGTGGGATGATAGGTTTAGTAGCATCCACACACGCCAAAGCGAGAGGAATATCAAAGACATACATTTTCCCATACGAACAAAATACGAAGTGAAAACGCATCATCATCACGGATCCTATGAAAGAAGGCTGAAGACCCAAAGAAGTGGGGTTCATGCAATGCACTGTACTGCACTGCACTGCGGGGTCCTTTTCTTGGAAGTTGGAAGCTGGAGATCTGACATGAAATACGAGGTGGCATGACATGACGCAAGGGAACTCAAAAGAAAACCCCCAAAACACGAGAGACAGCACATCATAAAGAAACACAAGGTAACAAAAGAACAAAAAGGAAAAGCAGTGCACAGTCGATACTTGCGACCTGGAGATATCGTACTGGTAGAGTACGAGGAACTGAAACTCTGCGTTGATGGACTGGGTTGCTTTGACTTGGATACATAAACAAATTCGAGGAAAAAAGAAACGAAAACAAGAACAAGAGCGGGTGAACGAGATGCGAAAGAATCCCAATCGGTAAATCCAAAAGCGAAAGAAATATACGGACACGTAATATCAAGTGGATATCTCCTGACTGGCTCAAAATATCACTGGAGAAAGAAGATATGAGAAAGCACACTATCGAATTGTAGAAAATACAGCAAGTATTAATTATCTCAAAAACATACCTATCGGTGGATATAACACGCCTTTTCAAAATGCCCACCAACAAGTCTACAAGAACAATCTACCTCATACTCCAGCGAGAAGCCACCAGCAAAAAGACACTCACAACCCCGCACCAAGAACCACCGATCCCAGCTTTTGCGTGAAATATGTTTTGCCTTTAATCATCACCACCATGAAGGATGGAAATTTCATGCTTCCCATATGGCCAGTCCCAGTCTTCTTTCCCGTTGGGCAGACAAGCCCGTCTGTAATTTAATTAGCTCAATCCCATTGCTCAATCTAACAAAGACTATAACGGGGGAGGACGAAAAAAACCAGATAGAGAAGACTCACCAGTACCACCAACAGCATAAGAAACCAACGGTTTCCCACCAAGCGCAAGCCCGATATTCTTCACTACATGTGTCACTTGCTTCATGGTAAGCATAACCTGGGGTCTCTGTACGGCACTGACATCGCCCACGACCCAGGCATCCGTTGTGCCCTGGAGATGTAGGAACTCATCCACGAGCACGAAGCCATTGTGGTTCACCAACTTTCGAGGCACGTATTGCGAATTCGGCACTAGGCCCGTGGTAGGCAGATATAGGTCGCATGATAACTTGGAGCCGTCGGAGAGGGTGAGCTCGGTGGTTCCGCTGGGGGTGGTGGCTACGCCTTGGACTTTGGTAGAGAGCTTGATTGTGACTTTGTTGGCTGTGAGTTGCGAGAAGGCGGTTTTCGAGACTGAGGGGATGGTGTTTTCGAGGACTGCCTTGCCGCTTGAGATCTGGTTGTTTTATTAGCATAATGACATTCAGGGTTTCCTAAAAAAAAAAAAAAAAAAAAAAGTTTACCAAAATAATCGTCTTTGAGGTACCATACTCATAACCCAACTCTCCAGCAGTCTCAACTCCTGTCGATCCAGCTCCTGCAACGACAATGGTCTGCGCTGCCTTGACCTTCGCCTGGAAACTATGCAGCTTCTCCTTGGTATCTTCCGTTGAGCCCTTCAGCTTATATGGGATATCATCTCTTGTGCTGGATCCAGTAGCCAGCACCACAATATCATACGAATATGCCTTCTCTCCGCTTGCATCCTTCACCGTAACAGACTTGCCATCCACATCCAGTGCCTCTGCGGTGCCTAATACATGCTCGAAACGGTCTCCATACGGCTTGAACGCTGGTCCAAAGGCTGCAAAGAGCTGTTCATCTGCAAATCCGCCTGGGATGATGGCGCGGGGACCAGCCACATTCCAGAACAGGGAGTCGTTGGGCGAGACGAGCGTGACCTTGATATCTGGGTTTTTCTTGAGCAATTGGTGTGCAGTCGTGAGGGCACCGTACGAGCCACCGAGGATCAGGACGTTCTTCATGTTTTCGAGGGAAAGCTGGGTGAGAGGGGTTGGGGAGGAAAGATAATTGCGGATGAGGTATGCGGAGACAGGAACGGCGAGGACGGTACTGACGAGAATATAGAGACTCATGGGGAGGTGCACAAGATGATGCTTGAGAGAGGAAGTACAACAATGGAAGCAGGAGAGAGAAGTGTATATGAACTTGTTGAACCACCACCTACTTAGGGTACCTGTCTACCCCTGGCATGAAAACTCCATTCCATACCATATTAGATAGAATGTAATGTAATCTGAATCTGCAGTGTAATGTTTGAGAAACATGTGCACATTGGACGGAGTTGGCTTAGCAAAGCAGAGCAATGCGTCTCGCGGAAGAAAGACACCAAAAAGTGTAGAAGTTTGGATAATTTTCTAGATAGCCAGCCTCGCATCAAATGGTTTCATTGTCCAAGCGAGCCAAAGCTCCAACAAAATGCCACAACCGCACCCATCAACCAATAAACATCCACAGCGCACTGCAAGGGCGCACCACGCTCGGCTGCAGACCCCTGTATTTCGTTCCACCCCATTTGTAGATCCCCCACTATCTCGCTGCTCCAGCCAATTGCAAGAGGGTGCGCGCAGAGAAGAGCTCGGCACGGATGTTACGTGCAGTCCGTGCCGACGTCTGGATTGAAAAGCGAGCCGAGGCGGCGAGGCTGAGAGAAGGAGATGGCGCGGTGGATGGTATGATATTGATATTGAAAACCGCAAAATAAAGTTTGCGTATCTCGTATAAGGGTTGGTAAAATTAATATATAACAAAGTATAAGGTATCGATCGTCTTGGTTTCTCCTGTCGATGATAAAGTCAAAGACATTGCAATTTTGGATTCGCACGTTGTGAGGGAATGTTGTGTGCGATCATGCAATGACTGACTACCATGACTTCTTAAGGTAAAGGTAATCTTGCCAATTGTATGATAGGATACATATCACATACCTATCCAACAAAGCAAGTTCACATGGTAAAATCGCCAATAACCATTCCATGGTGAACTTAGACAAGAGAGGATTGTTCTTCGAAGCGACCACTCTCACAAGAACCTAGGTAACCTCTCAAGGTTCCATATACCCTCGTCGGTATGGTATCTATAGAGATTGGTGGCAAGTCTTCTTAGCAGCCCGAGGGATACTCCTGTGGTAGTGGTGAATATGAACACAGAATTTGAGTGTTCGAAGGTCGTTGAATGTGTGGGTTGGGTTGAAAAGAGCAAACTGTATCCAGGATAACGGCTGTGACTCCAATACCGAGGAATGGAAGATCGTTGTCAGAGATGTCAGCTGATATAGCAGGTTGATATCCTGCGAGACTTCATCTCCTCTCCTCTTTGCAAATCATAGTCCAGTGTCCGATGTCCTTGCGGTAGCAGCTCAGTGGCTGCATCTCTTAGATCTCGCAAGATGTCGTATTAGACGGTTTGACAAGTAGGTGGCAGTATACCACCAATCTACGATGCCAACGCCTCACACCAACAACAGATTATACTCACTCAGCAGCAAATTATTCTGCCAACTCCATCCCTGACAACTCTCCCTCCTACTCTTCCAAATCTTCTCCATAAGCGGTAACAGCTTCCCTCTATGCTCCATGCTTCTCTCTTTGACAGGACTCTTCCCTAACACGTCCCGAAACCACTCCTCCTCTTCCTCACCCTTAGCATTGCAGCCCAGCACATACAGTGGAAACACCACTGCATGCATCAAATCAGGTGGCATGTGCGTCCTCAGAAGCAGCATCGCCTCGGCCATTGTAGCAGCCAAGGACGTCGAGCCCGTGTCGAAGCCGTAGACGACGAGATGTAGATACACTGATGCCGCGAGCCCGAAAATGCGTGTGATAAGCAGAGGATGGTAAATAGCCGGCACGTGTGCATCCGCGACAGCCAGACTCTCCAGACAATCTGCTGTCAGGCCCTCCGCAATAACAGCCCTTATACCCTCAGCCTTCTCCTCCAAATCTTCAGGCTTCAAACTCCCGTGCAAGAGACCGATCATCTTCCACTCGTGTAGCGTGGCGATCATCCCAATCTGAGCAACGACCCAGTTCTTGACACCAATGATTTCCTCAAGTTTCAGCGGCGAGGTGGACGCGATGGTCAGGGAGTGGAAGCCTAAAAGGCGTGGGGTCTTGCCGCCTGTGACTGAGGAAAGGACGTCGAGCCATATGAGCACCCCGCACAGGAAGCGAAAGGTTGCCACATCTTCAGTGACAACGCCTTCGCCATGCATTTGGCGGAGTTCAGAGGTGGAGATCACTTCGAGGGAGTCTGTTAGATTGAGTGTCGCCGCTTGCTTTTCGTAGCTAGATCTAAACATATCCGTGGCTGCACGTAGGTGTATATGCCAGGTGTCGCCTCTACCAGCGAATAGCTGTAGTTATCATTAGTATATATTTCATGTTTTTCTTCTTCTTCAAATTCTCTCCATATGATCACAGTGAGTAACAAGCGAGTTTGGACAAGGAAACCTGCACAAACCTCAAAATAAGTCAACTGTACCACACCCCCCATAAATCCCAACGTATCACTCGGACACTTCTGCTCCCCTAACCACCTCTTACTATTCTCAATGTGCTCCTGAAACGCCGCAAGCGACATCTGAATATGCCTTTCCTGAGCCGGACAACCCACCCAATTCTCTCCTCCCCTAAAATTCTGCAAGTGCCTTTGACCTCCACACGCCGCTTCGATCACCTCGCCATAGACCACAACACCGTGGTGATAGGAGCTCAGCGCCAATGCGGCGTGATATAGAGGCTTGGTGCGCAGCAGGCAGGAGAGGAACCATCCTCGTCCGCCGGACAGGATCGATGGGTGGTACATGGGATATTGGAGCGGGAAGACGTGATCCAGGAAGTGCATGAGGAGCATGCCGTCTGAGGGAGCGATGGTTGGTGCGGAGGGTTCTTCGAGTGTCGATGTTGCTGCAGTGATATGACCGCTTAGTTCGGAAGCGGGTGAGTGAGAGGCGCGTGATGTTGATGTTCTGAGGTCGGCTTCGGGACTTGTGCCTAGCGATGAGGTTGTGCCGTGCGGTTCTGATGTTGAACCTGGGCTGGAAGATGTACGAACGACGTTGAGATTCATATTGTCATCTTTTGGTGCAGGGGCGAGACGGATATCTTCTCTTGCTTTGGAAGCTTCCTTCTCACGCCCTCGAGCGGTTAGTGAGAAACCAAACCGACCCTTCCTGCGACTTTGGTATTGTTAGCTTTCCGTCATGAAATTCTCAACTTATATACTTCTCGGAAGAATCTAAATCTGCACTCCTCGGTTGATTCCTCTCAATATCCCCTCTTCTCCTCCCACTTTGCTCAGCACTCCCTTTCCTCACCTCTTATCTTTCCTCTATTCCTACCACAACCTGCTTCGTTAATAGTCTCTACCCCTCTTCCCCTTACCCACCCAAACTCCAAACTCCAAGATCCAAATCGCAAAACCAAACCATACCCCTTACAAATCTCAAAAGCTCAACCCAAACAACCAAAAAAAGAAACATACCTAGTAAGCTTCACAATGCCCTTGATGCTCTCCGCCATCTTCTTCTCCCTCTCCCCGCCATCCATCCACTCGGGCTTAGCCCCATACCCATAGCACGTAATCGTAAGGCCATCACATGTATTGCACGTCGGGTGTCGCTCGTCGCACTTTTTGCGGCGGAGACGACATGTCCAGCAGCCTTGTTTGGAGCGAAGAGGGCCGGGGTGTGCCATGGCTGTTTGGGCTCTTGATCTTTTCTTCTTCTTATCGTTTGAGAGGTAGTGAGGTGGGTAGGTAAGAGCTGGCTTAGTCTCTTTGCTTGAATGAAGCAGAACTGGATTGGGCTGGCGATTTCCTGATTGTCCTGATTCTCATGTCCTGCACTGGCTCGCCTGTCCTTATTTCCTTCCTTCCGACTAGTGAGTGTCAATCAACCGTCTCAATTATCTAAAAAAAAAACGGTGACCTAATGTGTCTCCCCTTAGTAACTGTATATAATCAAGCACTGTTGTCACAAACGTAGGTGTAAAGATGAGTTAGGTGCCTGAGTTGAGTTGAATTGAGATGAGATGAGATGAGACGAAATCTTGTCGAGTGGATGAAAGCATGATCATGAGAATCAGGGGTATCCAGGTCACGTTTTTCGATTTTGCATGACCTGCTTTGAAATCCGGATGATGAAACGTTGGGGCATTGAAGAGAAAGAACACTAAAGTGCCCTCTAAAAAGAAATAGTTACTAGATTCAAAAGACGAGAGCACCTGTGCAGATGAGATAAGATGAGGTTGACAGTGTTGCACATCAGCGAAGAGAAGAATTAATTATTTATGGCTATGTAGTTTTTGACGTATGCACGCTTGCTCGCTCGTTCACCTTTTCTGAAATACGAGCTCCCCAGAATGAACACCAGACGGAAAGCAAAAACCCAACCTGCCACAATCATAATGCATGCTAATACCTAATACAATCAATCTTCCAACCCAACAATCCCAATACCATTCAAATGCACAAAAGGCCCCTCCAATGCTTGTCATAGAGCTCATCATCCGTTGCGCCTGCATTGAGAGTTTCCCGAATTGAGTACTAAGATCCACGCGCAAAGCTGGCATTAAGCAGACCGCGAACCAATTCAATCACATCTTGAACATGTAATGTCCATACTAAACACAGGTCAATATTGACACTCATGGAATGTAATGGTTCAGGATAAACTCACCATACCACCAACCTCTGCCCTCGCAACAGCCACCTTTCTCATGCCCCAATAAGTAGCACCCCACTTCCACTCTCTCCCACCATTATCATCTGATCCAGGCTCTCCCTCCTTCTTGACCCTCACGAGCCAATAGCGTCTACTCAGCTCCTTCACACACCAGCCAACTCTCTTTAGCACCGCTTCAGACCTCACGATACGCTTCTTGACGTCCTCACTCATCTCCAAGACTTCAAGTGGGTATGCAGTCGGCTTGAGCAATGGACAGTACATGCCAAACAAGGTACCGAGATCGAGTTGTGCGGCTGTGAGGTCGGATACGTCGAGATAGCGAAGTGAATGAGGTATCCAAGCCAGTTGCTCCTCGATTGAAGCTGATTCGGGCGGTACGAAGAGATGTTGGATGTCAGACAGGTCGAGATTTCTACCCAAGGCCAATTCTTCAAGGTGTTTCGTGAGAGGGACAAATAGATCGATGTGTTGTGAAATCATCTTACTTCCTTTCAGATTTAAAGATCGCAGGCTCTTGGGAAGATGTGGCAGTATTTCCGTGATCTCCTCGCTTGTAAAGAGCTCATTTGATTTGACATCCACAGCAAGATTGAGGTATACAAGAGATCTGGCTGCTGGGTGGTTAATCAGAAAGTCTACCACAGACTCGCCTGTCAAACAGCTGCATTTGGCAAGATTGAGGTGTGTCAATCTAGCAGTATGTGGAATGGAATGAAGAGCTGTGTTTGTAATGCGTGTGTGTGCAACATCGAGATGAGTAAGATATCGCATTCTCGGAAGTAAAGTCTCGTAGACGAAGCCCTCCAGGATTGTACATTCATGCAAACTAAGTCGAGTGATTGGAAGGACCTGAGGAAGAGCCGAAGATTTGATAACGCTTTGGAAAGCGTTCTTGAACTTCTCCCTCGAGCAAGCACAAAAGTCTAGCGCCTTGAGTGTAGACAGTCCACAAAACAGCTTTTCAATGACGCTTGAACTAAGATCTTCCTCAACGTGCTCAATAGCTAGGAACTCCTTCAGATTCGGAGTGAGATTGAGGCATTGAAGGATAGTCTCTGGGATCAAGTGGCGAGTTTCTGCACGCTCACGCCCTGTCATTCCCGCGCATCGTGGGTTGAAGTGTGAGAAGTCGAGGCGGCGGACAATGCTTCCGAGGGACTCATGCTCGGCAATTTGAGCAAGGAATTTGGCAAAGATCCGTGAATGAGGAATGGTGATTTGGGCGTAGAGCGTGGATAGTGTTGCAACATGCATAGTACGGGAAGTCAGCAAAAGAGACATCAAATCGATGTTTCTAGCTGTGATACCACCAGGTGGAATATCTGTGGCCAATTGATCGATGATTTGTTCTAAAGTTTGTTAGCAGGAGACAAGACCTCTTGTGGGATGCGACGTACTGAGCAGTTCGACAGGTAACAACTCGAACGCACTTCGTCCGGGAGCTTCACGGCCAGTCGTCGCCGGAAAATCGATGTCCATTGGGTTGGCGTCTTGCTTGGAAGTTGTCCACTCCCAGCGTCTCAAGGCTCTCAAATCACCAAAACTCCTGCTCGCGATACGTCCTCCGATATTAATTCCCTTCCAACCCTTAAAACCATCGCAAGGGCAAACAAATGGCTGAAGGAGACTTTGTGGATTAGTCAACATTCCTCCCCCAACTTCAGGAGTTCTTGTGCCGGCAGAGGACTCGTCGTCAATAGCTTCTTCGTTAGAAAAAGATTCGTTTCGCAAATAGCTGCTCGTATTTGATGTTGTGAAGCTCTGTGCTATCCCAGAATTTGACTCCTTGATACTGGAGAAACTTGTTCGATCGACTCGTTCTTTCGTTGATATGATGTCTTTTGTAGCCACGTCGCGAGTCTGTGAAGGTGCGACCTTCCGCGATTGCACTGGTATTTCATTGATTGCCATTTTGAAGAGATAGATAAGTAGCGAAGCGAAGAGATCCGGATAGGATGAAGAGTGATGCCACGTCCAAGTGACACAAGTTCCGAATAAGAGACGGTGAACTTTTGAATTCAACAAACTCACAATACTCGCAAGCCAAGAACGATGGACTTGAAGTGCGTGGTGCTCACACGGCCTTTTGTTTGGACCACTTTGTTGTGCAGTGTTGGTACGGTGAGGTAGTTAGTGCAGTAGTCAAGGTTTCGTCGTCAATTCTTCTTTGTCACGAACCCCTCGGTTTTAGTCAAGACAACCTCCGACACGTTTCCCCGCAAAACACTACCCCGGATTCGAATTGTGATGGAATAATAGTCAATCTGCGACTGGCAACCAAGGATGACAGCTATGCAAGTATGGAAAGGGGAAATATAACAACAATAATTTGCATGCAGGTTATTTGATGTCACGGGCTATGAAAGATTTTATAGGGAGAATGACGAACAAGCGATTGAGTAATGCAAATAAGGGGAACTTAAAAAAATAGGAAAAGAATGTACAAGCCTTGTGATAGAAGTCAGCTTCGAGCCTTCGAAGGCGTTTGCGCCCGGAAGTCGGAGCGAAAAGCCAAAGGAAAGAAAGCGGATGGAAAGAATGGAGAAAAACTGGAGAATATAAAATGGCAGTGACAGCTGGGCGCCAATAGTCAATTGCCAAGGCGATGGAGGAGGAGAAGCGAGGAGAAGTCTTCAATATCCTTTGTCATAAGAAATCAGAAGATATGGAAATCCAGGATATCCAGGATGTCCAGGGCAGTGAAGGCAAAGGCAGATTCTTAACCTAGGCCTTTCAGAAACGACGCGTGATCATATCTGATCATCAGGTTCGGGATCCATTGTTTCCTTCGAGGCTTCGACCATGACTCTGTGACCTTTTGCGACTCTTTCGGTTTCCCATCCAGAAGACTCAAGGTAAGACTCAAGGTAAGACTCAGACTCGGACTCAGACTCAGACTCAGACTCACGGTCACTCGCCTCATTCTTGGCATAAAAGGTTCTATCGTTGGTTGCATACCGAATATACCAATACCAATGAAATCCTGCAAGGAGGTATGTAGCCGTGCACGTTGTGATAGCTGAGTTGTTGGCATTGAAGCGGTATTACGACATCAAAAGGTACCAGATGATCCTTATTGGATGAGATGAGGTAACGGAATTCAGGTATTCGATAGGTTGAGTTTCGTTTTGTCAAAAGCTGAAGAGGCGTAAGAGAGAGATGAGGAGACGTTGCTTTGGAAGTTCTGGGAGGGTTTAGAACTTGGAAGATGGCGAGGTTGGATCCCAGTTCCAGTTCCAATTCCAGCTCCCAGCTCCCAGCTCCCAGCCGCAGTTGGAGATGGGAGATGGCAGATGGAGATGGAATGGAAATCTCTGACACAGGCAGGACGAAAGAGAAAAGCGCAGGTAACCGATGATCTCCGTCGACTAAGACATGATCACGTGTATTACGCCGTTGTCGGAGTCGGGGAGCGGACTTCCATTCCGCCTCCCTTCTACGGAGGTATTGTCTTCAATGTGCCAAGTGCCAAGAATGGAGAAGTCGTTCTAGAATGATGGGGCGTCAAAGTCAGAACATGCTGTTTTTCGCGTGCTTCGAAGGAAAAGCAATTGTATACCACGCACTGGGCGATTTGCCCCGTAGGAATGGATACACCAAACATATCTGTGAAGGTTGTCCTTCTTTAGTTTTATATATAAACTGGGTGAATGTGCGTGGGATTTCCAAGACCGCGGGAAAGATAAAGCTATGTTAAGATAAAGAATCTCCTGGCTGTAATCATATCAAGGCTATGATCTCCCAGCTTTGGAGGAGCAATCAACTGTGCTGTTTTTGTTTTTTAACCAAAGTAGCATTTTACCCAAAACGCTAGTGTATGAGTCGTATCATATGCAGTTTCCTTCAGTACCTGCATCTGACTCTTCCTTTCTGGCGCGATGGCTGGCAATATGTCTTCATTTAGCGCTAGCTACTATCCAACTCTTTTTCACACGCAATCTGATCCGGTATTGTCCCGTTACATTCAAGTGATACGAGACATAGAGTACCTGGTATGAAGGAAACCAAGTTAGGCTTGTCTTTGATCACATGATATATATATATATATATATATATATATTGTAAGATTATCATATTTGAGTTTCGTCTTGATCATAAGATTGTGCCAGTAATTCCAAGTCTTTTCTCATTACTTCACTACTTTGCTACTTAGAAGCACAGTCTACGCCTCGATAGAAGTTATGAAGCTAGGTCAATTGCGATCAGGGCATACTAGGGTTGACCTGTCGACGAGTTCAAGCGGCAGATAACACTAACTCTTACAGGTCCATCTTCGATACCATTCTGTATCAAGCTCGATAAAATACCATTTACCTACGAGGATATTCCAAAATTCGAAGTTATGCTAGCTACGTGGCAATTGCCACAAAGCACATGTCCTTCACCACTCGTTCCACTGAGGACTTGGACTGGTTGTGCTCATGATTTCGGGCTCAAGATAACCCGGACACTGGCAATGTCCCAATCTATCTTCCTTTGCTTAGATCTATCGAGCTCCGCCGAGAACCTCAATGGCTGTTATTGGTTGGCATAACTTATCGTGCAACTTGCCATACGCAGATGGAAGAACCAAGAATGTCTGCATTAGCTCTTGGGTGTGGGTTTGGGATGCATGTGCAGGAGAGCTGTTGGAATTGGCATCTGAATGGCAAGACGAATGAAGTTGTGCGAGATGTTGAATTTAGGACTGTTTATGGAGGTACCGGGGAAGCGGGATTTGAGTTGAAAGACTTCGCATTCATCTAAGGTGAGTATTGCTATTAAGCTTCATTACATTGGTAGGATCGTTTGCTCTTGCTGCTCTGATCCACTAGATATCACTTTAAATATCTAAACAGTGAGGGTCAGGTAATAATAGAACCTGAACCATGTGGATTTTGCATGCCGATTTGAGAGATGCTGGGGAAGCATCGATACTCGCCTTCGTATTGTGTCAAAAATAACCGCGGTTCAGTTTCACAGTGGCTTCATACGGCTACGAACGGTATCAATGGTGTCTATCATCTTGACTTTAACAGGAAGTTTAATAATTTTTGCCTCGCAGAGGAATTCTATAGCCAGTGGTGTTCCTCGCCAATGCTGCCAACTCCCGCCAACACAGGCTAAGCGGGTCTACAATGTTGGCGCCACCCGTTCGGGAAGGAGCCGAGAGGCTCGTCGCTTACCATTTACACTCGTTATCAAAACATCAACACCAAATATACACCAGTTGGCCGTCTTCCCAAGAGAACACAAGCAACTGTTATCGAACCCCGCTCTTATTCCAACGTCTGCTCGCTAGCGGAGGCACAGTATATTTCTATAATATGGGAAGGCCCTCTGTCGTTTATGGGATAGATATCCATAAGTAATTTGATCATCAACCCCTTTCAAGCTCAGTCAAGATGGTAGACGCCAAAGCCAGCCTTGAATTGGCACAAGAAAAGCCGTTCTCTGCTCAGCCTGGTATCCTCGGTCCTACCGCTTCAGAATCAGATTCCAACTATGAATATGACCCTGAAAAGCCCTACCCAACTGAGAACGAGTTCGAAACACTTCCAAAAGTTGCTGGAAAGATTCCATGGACTGCTTGGACTGTAGCTGTCGTCGAGTTTGCAGAGAGATTCTCATACTATGGCACCACTGCCGTTTGTAAGTCCACAACTAAGAGCACAATTTTGTATGCTGTTGTTAATTTACCATAGTCGTCAACTTCATCCAGAGACCTCTCCCAGATGGCTCTAGGACTGGTGCTGGATTTCTTGAAACTCCATCTGGTGCCCTTGGGATGGGTCAACGTGCTAGTACTGGTCTAGTAATGTGTAAGTGTCTCAAGTTCACCCTCATCGACGAAGCTAAGACTTCTAAGTCAACTCTTTCTGGTCGTATGTAACTCCTCTTCTGGGTGCATACGTTGCAGATGAGTTCTTCGGTCGTTATTTGACCATTCAATACTCTATCGGTTTCGCACTTGTCGGTCACGTCATTCTCATCATATCAGCCATCCCCCCTGTCATCGTCAATGGAGATCGAGCAATTGGAGTCTTCGCTCTCGGTATTGTTATCATGGGACTAGGAACCGGTGGGTTCAAGTCAAACATCTCACCACTGATTGCCGAACAATACAAGGACAGCAGGCCATACGTCAGGACAAACCCAGATGGCAAAAAAGTCATCGTCGATCCTGCTGTCACTTCAGCTCGCATCTATCTCTACTTTTACTTCTTGATCAACTGTGGCTCGCTTACAGGTTCCATCGCTATGGTCTACTCCGAGCATTATGTCGGGTTTTGGCTGTCGTATCTGCTTCCCACTATTGTCTTCTGCATATGTCCCATGATTTTGTTCGCGGTCAAGAAGCATTACGTCCTCGCTCCACCTACCGGCTCTGTCATGGCAAAAGCCTCTAAGCTCATTAGACATGCCTTCAAGACTTCAAAGTAGGTTATTCCTCACTTAATCATCAACTTTAAGTTAACGTCCTTGCAGGTATCGTGATCCAAACTTCTGGGAGAATGCCAAGCCAAGCAAATTGGCACCTGCAGACAGACCATCTTGGATGACTTATGACGATGCCTGGGTTGACGAAGTCCGTCGTGGTCTCATTGCCTGCAAAGTTTTCCTCTGGTACCCTCTCTACTGTAAGACATAATTCATTACTTTTATCGCTACCCAAACATTAGTTGACTGACCCACCAACAGGGCTGGCATACAACCAAATGACAGGTAACCTCGTCTCCCAAGCCGCAACCATGAATCTCGGCAACGTCCCCAACGACATTATCAATAACCTCAATCCCATCTTCATAATCATCACTATCCCCCTCATGGACTACGTGATCTACCCCGCCATTCGCAAAGCCGGCTGGAACTTCACGCCCATCAAGAAAATCGCTTTCGGCTTCTTCTTCGCCTCCATGGCCATGGTATCCGCCACAGTCACACAGTGGTTCATCTACAAGAAGTCACCTTGCGGCTCCGACATCAATGCACAAGTCTCAGCTGGTCGCGAGGACTGCGCCGCCCCTTTCACGGTCTGGATCCAAGTCTTTCCCTACGCGCTCATCGGTCTCTCAGAGGTTATGGCCTCCATCACCAAGCTCGAGTACGCGTACACCAAGGCGCCCAAGAATATGCGCTCTACCGTTCAGGCTATTGCACTTTTCACGAGCGCCATCTCCAGTGCGCTGAGTCAGGCGCTGGTGGGCCTGAGTGAAGACCCGTTGTTGGTGTGGAATTATGGCAGTGTGGCTGTAGTTGCAGCGGCAGGAGGGGTAGGTTTCTATCTGACGTTTATGAAGGCTGATAAGGATGAGGATAAATTGAATAATCTGAAGGAGAGTGGGTTTCAGGGACGAAAGGCGGGGGATGAGGAGATGAGGGAGGGGAGCCCGGTGGTGAATTCTGTGGGTGAGAAGCTTGCTTGATGGAGAATGCGTAAGAGTTTGCGGGATATCAGTCAGTCGAGTGGAGATTCTTAGTGGTTGGATTGGTATTCATCATTTTCATTGCATTGATTATATCCTGACTCGACAGCCCCCTCTCGTTAACGAATTTTTGCAAATTTCGAAGGATACAGTAGATAACAATCAATAACAATAGATGGGAGAATTCTACCTTGAGTAATTTGCCATCGATTTTAAGGCCTTACTATACTCTTTTGCTTTCCTGGCTCTGCTAATTTGTCATCTTTTGCTCATTCATAGTTCTAAGTTGAGCAATTACTATCACATACGACCATAGACTGAGGAGAATTGGGCATCCCGTCCGCTCTGCCATACACAAGCCTCAGATCGGTAGATTAGTAGTTGGGTGGGTGACCACCAGCGAATACCTACTGTTGTATGTTTTGCGATTTTGTTTTGCGTCAACTCCCAATGGACGCCTTGAATTTCAGACTTCAGAAGGTTTAGCAAGATCTAATGGTGATGGTACTGAAAAGTGGCCAAGCTTGACGTCGACGTTTGTTTAATTGTTGCACTGGGTGATCTTTTTGTTTTTGATTCAAATCTGTACTGCTGGCTCGTTTGCTAGTATTCTCGCTTAAATTTGGAGGTGGATATAATGTTTTGGGAATCTAGCCATCAAAGTATTCCAATGGGAATCTCATCACAAATACCATGACCATCTCTCGGAATACTCCTTTCAAATCAAAACAAAATTCTTCATTAGTTCCTGTTCCCCGGGGATAATTTTGTCTCATTTCTTAAAGTTTGGCACACTATCCAATTCTCTGCCAACCACCACAAAGGCTCACGGTATGAAAGTAGTAGAGTTTGTGCAAAAGCTTCCTGTAAGTTGATATAGACAGATCCCTGAAAACATTCCTCTCTTCTCTCTATGACTTAATGGATATTTTGAATCCAAGTTCGTATCTGATGCATAGAAGCTTCTTTGTTTTATTAGTCTCTTGCCATCGACCTCATGCCCACAGCTTCGCATGTGTCCCCGTTTACTCGTGTTGACATTTTGATGCGCTACAGTCGGAATAATAAAGCATTATTTGTAACCTCTCAACCCGCGCTCCATAATCTAGGTCCATAATTCCGCTTCAAATAGACTCTCCAAAGCAAGGTGTATTGTGCGCGCTAGCTGTTCCAGCTGTTAGGAGTTTCCTGAAATCACAACTTATATTGCTAAACTCGGAAAAACTTTGGCCAAAATTTCGACTCAGATGTATGTCCTTCATTTGCCAATTGCATTACGCGTTGACGTTTGCTAGCATTGGCATGCCGTAAGATTCTAGCCTTCAAGATATATTTGTCCGGTTCGTATCGGGCTATTTGGAACGAAGAGTACCCGGACGTTGAACAATTGAAGAATTTACAAGGTGCTGTGCCACGACGACATCAATTGAGTCTCAATGGATTATCATTCTGGTGAGTGAGTAAGTCAGCGGTCTTGTGTCTGGTGCGTCGAAGATGAGATACGCAGAGTAGAGAAAGCGCGGAAGAAGACAAGGTACCATGAATGGAAGCTGTTGTGCGCCACGAAAAGTCAAACGCAGAAGATGAAGAAAACAAGATTGTAATTGGAAATTCGGTCAATGAGTTGGCGATTGCTTTTCATTGCCCTTCAACCTCCAGCGCCCTATGTTACAAAGCACGCATATGTCATTCAATGCTGCTCATCTATCATGCGGTCCTATGGCAAGCAAAACTCCCTTTACTCAAGCTGTGACGCCTGGTTGGTATACAAAACATCTACCACGCTGCTCAGCTTCTCAATTGTAGCTAATGCAGCATCATAGCCCACATCTCTCTCAGTCTCGTCGAAGATAATCAAGCACCCTGCTCCCTGGTCCAAAACTCCGATAATGACCCTGTCGAGGATCATCTGGCTCAGTTTTCGTTCAACTTGCTGAGTGTCCAGTCCAACCATCTTGGCAATGTGATCAATCTCCACACGAGAGAAAGGTTCAATGACCTTGATCAGATTCTGCTCTAACATCGCATCGTAGAGGCGTCGCAAATGGTTTCGGATAAAGACGTCGCTACCAAGTTCATGGCGATAGTCACCAAGCGCCTTCTCGTACTCCTCGAGGGAGCGGTTGGTATGCGCACGTGCAACTGCCTTCATGGCCTCCAAATTCTTGCCAGCGTACTTAACAGCCTGCTTGCTCGTCATCAACTGGTTGACATCATCGGCCAGATTGAGCATGATCTTGCAGAGAAGCATGTATTGCAAGGCTGCGGTGGCCTTCTCGGGTTCATCCTGTGTGTGGTACCCATCCAAGGCTTCAATGAAGTACGAAAATGCCGTGTTGAAATCCTTGTCCTCGGCATGCAGCTTTCCTGATTGCATATCTAAACCAGCCTGTAGCAGAGGAGGGGTATAGACAGAGGCAGCGGAAGTTCTAGCGGATGTGAGGGCAGATCGACCCTTTGCTACATTTCCCAGAGCATGGTAAACACGCGACTCAAGAAGTTGAACCTCAACGAGCACAAGCTTGTCATCCAGGCGCTTCAATTCCTTCAGCAGACTATTGATGAGCGTGAGAGCATCGTAGTATGAAGCCTTGGCCATGTAGAGTGTGACAAGGCGTGTCTCGAGATTCTGGCGCAGGAATCCTCTTCTTTCGGACGTGGCCCATTCGATACATGACTTCGTGACAGTAATCTGGGTATCTGTAGAATTTGGAATGCCGTGAAAGAGATCCAGAAGTTGTCTGACTGTGATAAAAATTGGTTAGCAAACGATCTTGATCTCATCAGAGCTATTCCTACCGAGCTTTGCAGTCTTTGCCTTTGCGAAAGAAGATAGAACCGTCCGTGTTGATGTGATTAACTCCACCAGGTCATCTGCCTTCCTAAGCTAAGGTCAGCATAACGCTTGCAAGTACTTATCAAGGCTTGCACTCACTTCTCATCACGGTACAGCTCTCCTAGGCTAACCAAAGCAGTCTCATACTCTCGCACAGCAGCGTCTGAAGTGACAGAGGGAGGTTTCGAAATGATTTCCTTGTACTGTGCTTCTGCCTTTCGCGGATCCGACTTCACTATCTTCTTTGCCTCAACTATCCGTGCTGAGTCTGTGGGAGCCATGTTGAAGTAATGGAGATGTGTGGAGGGTGAGATTATGGTTGATTATTTTGTTGATCTATGGTTTGAAGCTCCCAGGTACGCTCAATGCTCGCCGCCGCGTACAGCTTCAACGCCTTGCGCTAAGATCAAATAAGCCGAAGTAGCTCCAGCCTTAGCCCCCACTTAAACTTTTTTTTGAATAAGGCTTCAAGTTCGGTTCAATTTATTGATCATTGAGTCCTGGGGACCTACCATAGCATAGTGCGACAACCAACTGAATACACAATGGTATGCTGCAATCGAGCTGTCGTGCTAATTTATGCTAACCTACCTCTCCTGTAGAAAATTAAAGCTCTTTCTCGCCCAGTGGCTTCGGCGCAAGCTCCTGGCTCTGATGTCACCCGCCAACCCCGCAACCTTGATCCAGCATTGCATCCATTCGAGCGTGCAAGAAATTATACCCAGGCTCTCAATGCTACAAAGATGGAAAGGATGTTCGCTGCACCATTTGTTGCGCAGCTGGGAAAGGGTCATGTTGGTGAGTGGTCTTAGAATGAAGGTTGAATAACTGTTACTGACCTTATTCCACAGATGGTGTGTATACGATGGCAAAAGATCCCGAAAACCTCTCAAGATTTGCAAGCGGAAGTGGTGATGGAATCATCAAGGTTTGGGATCTTGGATCGCAAGAAGAGACATGGCACAATCAAGCCCATGAGAACATTGTGAAATCGATGACCTGGACTCGCGATCAGAAACTTCTCACTTGCAGCGCAATCGATAAATCAATCAAACTCTTTGATCCATACAACACACCTTCTGGAGCAGCTCCCATAGCCACCTGGTTGGGCGAGGGTGCATTTACAAGTTTATCCCACCACAGATCCAAGAACTCGTTCGCTGTAGCGTCAGATTCAGTGCGGATATATGATCTAGAGAGGCACAATTCACCACCCGAAATACTAAAATGGCCAAATTCCACGGATACGATTACTGCCGTCTCTTTCAACCAAATTGAAACCTCCATTCTGGCTTCCGCAGGTTTGGATCGCTCAATCGTGCTTTACGACTTGCGAACCTCCATGCCACTGGCAAAGACGATCCTCAATTTCGCCTCTACTGCTATTTCTTGGAATCCCATGGAGGCATTCAAT
The DNA here is from genome assembly GCA_007644065.1 of Margaritispora aquatica. Classification (NCBI taxonomy): domain Eukaryota; kingdom Fungi; phylum Ascomycota; class Leotiomycetes; order Helotiales; family Discinellaceae; genus Margaritispora; species Margaritispora aquatica. Next base: position 3,311,216 of record VJWN01000001.1, read on the forward strand.
TTCGCAGTGGCAAGCGAGGATCACAATGTTTACATATTCGATATGCGAAAGATGGACCGAGCTTTGAATGTTTTAAAGGATCATGTACACACAGTCATGGATGTCGAATTCTCACCTACTGGCGAAGAGCTCGTCACAGCAAGTTACGACCGAACCGTCCGTCTATGGAGTCGCATGAAGGGCCATTCACGAGACATTTATCACACAAAGCGGATGCAACGGGTGTTCAGTGTCAAGTGGACGCCAGATTCAAAATACATCCTGTCTGGTTCGGATGACGGAAATATCAGGTTATGGCGCGCCAATGCTTCTGATCGAGCCGGAATCAAATCAGCAAAGCAACGCCAATCATTGGAGTACAACAAAGCATTGGTGGACCGATATTCGCACATGCCTGAAATTAAGCGCATTCAACGCCACAGGCATATTCCAAAGGTTGTCAAGAAAGCAGGCGAGATCAAGAGTGTCGAGCTTCAGTCTATCAAACGGAAGCAAGAGAACGAGAGAAAGCATACCAAGAAGCAACACCAGAAGCGACGGAACGAGAGAGAGAAAATGATTTTGGCTTTGGAGCAATGATTTGGGGTTTGGCAAGGCGGTGTTTTGGGGTGGATAAAATGGCGTCAAGGTATCGAGGCATTTTCATGGCGCTGAAATATTGGTTGTATAATGATACCTGGCGCTCGTCTTGTGTTAGAGGACCCATGTATGCTCCATGGTGGCAGACCACCAATATAAATTTGCATCTTCTTCTACTCATTCCCTGTTACTGTTAAGACACAGGCCTTCATAGTAGATGCATGGTGTTTTGTGGGACGATTGTGTATCTCACGAGGGAGGCTGCAGCCTCTTAAATATATTGGTGAAAGTGACAGGCATCTTTTTGGTTCAAATGCTCAATAACTTTCGTCTCCATATAAATGATTTCACCAGAGAGATGTGGAAAGCCTAAGCGCATAGAAAGAGAAGTCGGAGTGGCTAAGCAATTCCCTAATCTACATTCACGTATTGAAATAATGGAAATTATAAACACACAGGAAGCATAGAGAGCTGATCTCTGGCTACAGGTCTGCTTTCTCAATCCCCGATTAAAAAATGGAAAGCACTTGGTGGATGCGGAGACATGAGGCAAGCCAAGAATTCACACATGCGAGGTATATCTCCACAACTTAAAGGTGTCGTAGAGGAAATGAGGCGGCTATGGTAACGAAATATTGGGTGGCTAACAGTTAAGCGAGGTTGAAGATGGGGTAGGACACTTCTGGAAAGCCTAGCTACATGCCAGGAATAAGACCTAAATCAGACTTCTATACGGAGTTACCGACGAGACAAATTGACGCCCCATAGCTGAGGCAACACATACTTGAATATAAAGAAGGAGAGGTGATCCTATGGAGAAGTGTTGAGGGCCGAACGACTGAGGGCGGATGAAGAGCGGAAATGCTTGGCGCAATGTTGGCAAGATACCAGATGTTGCTCATCAACGAACAACATCCACGTTGCCGCAATCGAGTGGATAGGGTTGTCTTGGGGGTTGCTCCGATATCTTGCTGACTGACCCGGATAAGTGATCTTCAGGAGCATCTATCCGAAAGAACGCAGCGTGGGGGTTTTGACTGGATGGTGTGGGATGTTGACAGCTTTCTTTCGTCCATCAGAGCAGGGTTGCCAACGCCCAAAAGGCTTATCACTTACACCAGACGCACAATGTGTTTCCGTATCCGAGCACGTCTCATCAAAACAAGTGCTGTGGCCAAGCTGAAGCTGCCAAAAATACCGGTTGTCAGCCAAATAGTGCAGCCAAATATTGGTTGACATGGGATAGTCTCATCCCTGTCATGCACTTCAGCCCCAAGATAGAGTAATGATACCACCCAACTCGCATGTACCCAACTTTCCTCTTGGCTATGAACGTGAGATTCTTATCCTGACGCCAGCTCATCGTCACTCTTTTCTCATCTTTGCTCGCTCGCTCGCTCTCATGCTCTCACGTTTTCACTCTAATCAACCTCAAGAAGATGTAAAGAAAGTTTAAGGAAATGGTAACAATGCCTCAAACTCAGTCAGGGCAGGTCCCTGTGCTCGCTAAAGCTTCCCACCGCTCTATCACATCAAAGATGACGCCTGGAATCGCCAGCACACCGTACTGGAAGATCATCAATGGAACCGACAACAGCAATCCTAATCTTACTTCTCCAATATTGAGCATCATTCAATTGAAACTCGCGGCAGGTCTCTCCGTACTCGATCAACATACTACTGCAGCGAGATTATGGAGCGCTTCACTTGAATATGTGGCAACCATTCCCGGATGCTCGGCTTTGCGCTGGGGAACACAAAGGGTTGTGGGTAATCATTCGGTAGGAGTTTTAAGCGAGAGGATATGTTTGCTCATTTCCTGGGAGAGCTCGTTGCACTGGGCTAAATTCCAAGATAGCTTTGGGCTGTTGTTAATGCGCGAAGTCTTGGCGAAGGATGAGAGAATTTCCAACCGATGTATTCGCCTCTCACAGCCAATCTCGTTGGCTTCAGCGAGATCTTTGGGGCTTGCATCATTTGTGTTCGACAATCGAGTCTCATCTCGGGGGTGCGAATCTTTCTCTGAAAGATGGAGAGCCGAGAAGCCCCCAAATGGTGCTATTGGTGCCTGGTTGGAAGGAGATGCTGTGTGGCCTACACCAGTCTTACCACCAGATCGTCTCGCCATATTGGAGAAAGCTCAAGGAGATTTACGGAATATGCAGAGCAGAATATTTGTGGTCCTGAGCTTCGATGAAGAATCCCCCGATCACGAGATGAGCAATGGATATGTAGCTTCACTGGAGGCGACACTGACCATAGGAGGCCATACCGCTATCATCAATAAGTTTACACTTTCATTTGAACAACCTAGGCTTCAGTCCTATTTCGATGTTCATCAAATCACCCCAAGGGGATTTCAATTCCCACAGCAAAGCTCACTTGGGTCTTTGCTTACCTTCTCGCCTAGAAGACAGTATTCGGAAAGGTCAGGCATGTCTCACAACATCGATCAGATTCACGAAAACACCGTGAAAGACTTTTACTCCAAGAGTCGCCTCTTTCCAGGACCTCGTGGTGAGATGCGAACGAAGATGGGAGATATGTGCGAGTACGGGCCTCGATATGCTGACAACGCCATCTCAGTCGATGCAGCTGCTGTAGATATCATAGAACTAGGTCTCGAACAAGAAATCCTCAACAACAGTGGTGTGAGTGGCAGAGCAGAAACTATTCGGCAGCTCTTTATGGACTTCCGGTCGTGTGTCCGAGAACTTGAGGGGTGCGAAGAGATGTGTTGGGCCAGAGATGATGAGGGAATGGGAGGATATCTTGCCGTTATTTGTATGTACTTAGCGCTTCCTAACGAACTAGTCTATGATTTACTAACACATGACGTTAGATTGGACTTCCTCTGAATTGCGTAGAGCAAACGCACAATCGATCCAGAACTTGACCCAAGATTTGATTAGCGGTATTCGAGATCCAGGGGAATGGCTACAACCAAAACGTCACAAATCCAACTACTCAGATGCCTCAGGGTTCGCTACTCCTACCAGCACAGTCGGGACAATTACTCCCATAAGCATGACTGACAGGCCTGGCCCTTCATCGATAATGTCAACAACCACAATACCTTCTTCGATACGCACCAGGAGATCTTCGAAATCTCCACGAGCTGCCTTTCCACTGCTTGAGATGACGACTTTCGAAATTCCCGATGACCAAGAGAGTATAGACCTTCTCAAAATCTTTTACAATGCTCTCCAGATGTAAGTAAAGCTTCTTTGGGATTCCTCCGTTACGAACATAGCCCTAACTTCAACAATTGCAGGACATCGAGTCTTAACGCAAGGGTAGTGACACAAACTATACCACTTGCTTGTAACACCAAAGACTACTTCCTCTCATCACCAGTTATGACTTCAAATCCCCAGCTGTCTACACCTCCTTCTACTCCACCAAACGGTTCAACCAGGATGCAATTTACAGCCCTCATAGGCTGGAAGTCACAGGCAGCAATGAACGAGTGGTATGCTGACTTCAGCTCCGCTTGCCAAGCAGATAATGGCCAAGGCTACGAGCGTCTTGGACATAAGATAGACGCACTGCAATCACTTGGAATTGAAAATGTGCAGACAAGGTTGGTGGCTGTGACTAGCGATGTCTTTGGGGCCAGGAGAACAGTGATGTGGGAGTGTGGCGATGAGAACTGGGAAGCAAGAGATAGAGAAAGGGAAACTGCCAGGAGGCGGAAAGAAAGACCCGGTTCCATCAGCGGGAGTCTGAAGGGGGCTGTGCAGAATAAGAGAAAGGAGCGAGAGAAGAGGATGAGCATGCTAAGTCAGTATTCGAGTAGGGCTAGTTAGAATTAATAGTGGTGAGAGGGGGTTGTTGTCTTTATGATATTAATAGTGGTGAGAAGGAACTGTTGTCCTCATGATAGTAAGACACTGTCTGTAATCTGGGTGAAGGATTTGGCATTTTGAGCGTTTCTCTTACCTTGACGACTAGGTTGGCGATTAGCTTAATCGCGAAGGAGGAGACTACAAGATAACGAAGTACAAGTATGTAGCGTTAAATAAACAAGATTGCACTACTGCAGATCAAGTTTGAATCCGCTTGAAGTTAAGCCAGGTCTTGATTATTACCCTGCGATACCACCTTGTTCACCATCACAAACCCTCCTATGACCTGCTGGATAATCAACGGCAGCTTGACAATCGTCCGTCATTAACGGCTATGTGCTATGCATATCCATCAACAAGCGAAAGGGCTGGTAGCTCAATGGTAGAGCGCATTCAACATATTCGCGTTTTGGGGCTACACCCCGCTACTTGGTTAGCGGTGCGGTGTACACCATTGGGCGTTGTTGGTGAGTGAGATGTCTGTTCGATTCAGGCTCGGTCCATATCCTTTTCTGCTTTTGTTTTGTTGTTGGTTTCCATTTTGACTTTTTCTCTTGGAGCTGCCAGCCTTTAAGTGAGGATGAAGATAATTAACACGGAGTTGTCGATTAAGATATCCTAGGTATATTGAATGCATGATTGGTTTTGTGATTGGAACTAGCCAGAATACTTGAATAGCTGGTAATTCCTTTAATGGGCTATGTGTAAGAAAGTTCTTGCAAAATCAGATCGAACAAAACTTGCACTTCATAAGCAGCTGACTGTCTATCTCAGCCGCTACTGAATTGTGCAATCTGGAAGACTGTAAGAGTTTCAATAGCTAAACATATACACTCTAGCAAACGACAGATCGCAATTCACAGCAATATACTCCATGACCAAAACCACTTGATTCTGTTTTGAGCACCCAACTTTCTAGCTCAAACCACAAGATACAGATATAGTGAAGAACAAGCGCGAACTCATGCAAGCGAGGGAGTCATATTCCAGTAACAACCTAAAGCAGAACAATGCAGCCACCAAAACGCCAGTAATGAATCTATCAACCATGACTTGGGTATCTTTAACTTTTCAACCTATGGCAACCTCTCCCAGTAGCACGAGAAAAAGGTGACCTAAGCGTCCACCACCATATCTTCAGTCTCTCTATCAGCGTCTTCCTCCTCCTTCCGGGCCTCCTTTGCGTTCTCTGTCATGGCGTGTCTCTCAGCCTCTCCATCGGGTCTTCCAAGAACTTCCGCAATGACACGCACAATCTCGAGTTGGGTACTATCCTCGGGAAACCGTTGCTCCATTTCCTGAACAATAGTATTTAAATTTTCTGGTTTCGTGGGCCGGAGATTCATGATCATCAGAACTTCAGCTTTGGTGAAATCCCATGGTCGGAGTCGTCTAAGAAGTGTGCGGATTGTGTTCTCGTTATATGGAAAGGGTTGGGAACCAAGAGGTGATGGTGCTTCCTTGAAATAGTCGAGTAACTGCGAAGGAAAAACAATGAGTATTGAGAGTCGACAAAAATGTCTGATACCTTACCTCTTTGACGACAGTCTCTAAATTGCCAGGTCTTCTTCCCTTCAGTCCCTTTGCATACCGGGCTCTCTGTTCTTGCAAATGTGTGAAGACCTCATAATTGGTCAATGTGGCTGATTGGGCTTCTAGGATCTTCATGTTGACTGTTGCTGTTGCTGCGGCTGCGGCCGTCTAGATGAATTGCTAGTTTCTGTTTCCAAGGGTGCGATTGTTTGTTGTAGGATGGAAGAATGAAAATGGAAAACATAGACAAACCAAGAACTTGAATTTACAAAATGTTCTTGCGATAATACGAAAACGGATAATCCTCACTTTGTCAGCCTTGCAGCCACAACTTTCACCCCTCCACCACGCCTTACCATAAACAGACTAGCGGTTGCAGCCAAAGCTTTAATCTAGGTCTCGCAAAATCATGAAGAGCAAAATTTCAATTCGGGTCCATTCACCATCTCCAACCTACACCTGCTTGTCATCGCAGATGGACCTCCAAGAACCAGTGCAAAGACGTCTCTACACCTCGAAATAACCTACACTCTCAATTCTTCAATTCCTTCTCAATTCCTTCTTTGCATCCTCCAGCCTCTTCTCCCAGCAACATTGCTTGTGTGCCGCGGCTGTCTATCCCACTGCTATCAAAATCCCGCAATCCACCGACTTCCTCCACCATCTGTCCCAATCGATTTAAAGACATATCCACGTCCTCAAGACACCATGGTCCGTAATATTGTTGTCCTGGGCGGCAACTCGCATCCAGCGCTCGTGGAAAGGATCTCGAATTTTCTCGGGGTTCCGCCTTGCAACCGCATCTTGAACAAATTTTCGGTCGGGGAGAGCCGCTTGGAGATTCAGGACTCTGTTCGTGGCAAGGATGTATACATTATTCAGTCTGGTGGCGGAAAAGTCAATGATAACTTCATCGATCTGTGCATCATGATCTCCGCATGCAAGACAGGGTCTGCAAAGCGAGTCACCGCTGTGCTTCCTCTTTTTCCCTATTCACGACAACCAGACCTCCCCTACAACAAGGTCGGGGCCCCACTGTCGAAAGCTCCTGTGGATGCGAACAAGGTTGGATACTCTTTCGAAAGTAGGCCTGCCACACCTGGACCTGGACAACCCCAGACACAAGGTCTCACAAATGGTACCGGTGGAATAGAAGGTCTGCAGAAGAAATTGGGAAAGGCCTCTCTAGAACAGCAAAACGGATCGTACACGAATGGCATCACCCCTCCAAGAAGATCTGATACCATCGACTCGGTTTCTTCAATGAATGGTAGAGGAAGAGGTAGCTCAAACAGCTCAAACACACCAGCCTTCACCACTCATGACCTTGAGAACCCTAATATGTTAAAGGAGGCTAAGAGCGTTTTCGCATCTAAACCTGGCTACAAGCAATGGGTTGCCCAAGCTGGAACGCTTGTGGCAGATCTGTTGACTTGCGCTGGTGCAGATCACATCATCACCATGGATTTGCACGACCCTCAATACCAGGGCTTTTTCGATATCCCAGTAGACAATCTGTATGGCAAATCCTTACTCAAGCGATACATCAAAAATAGGATTCCAGATTATCAGAGTGGAGTCATTGTCAGTCCAGATGCAGGCGGTGCCAAGAGGGCTACAGCAATCGCGGACGATCTGAACATGGAGTTCGCTTTGATTCATAAGGTAAACATTCCTAGTAACTCCCCGTCTCTGCGCAAACTTATACCCCATAGGAACGTCGGCCAACCCGTATAACCGATCGTCAGAATGCGACCATGATGCTCGTCGGAGATGTTGCTGGCAGAGTTGCCATACTTGTTGATGATTTAGCGGACACATCGAATACTATCACCCGAGCTGCAAGGCTGCTTAAGAAGGAAGGTGCTATAAAAGTATATGCTCTTCTCACCCATGGTGTATTCAGCGGCGATGCGATTGCACGTATCAATGCCTCTGATTTGGATAAGGTGGTTGTAACAGACAGTGTGCCTCAGGAATCACACCTGCGAGCATGCCCAAAGCTCGAGGTATTGGATATCGGTGATGTCTTTGGTGAGGCTATCAGACGTGTTCACCACGGAGAATCCATCAGTCAACTTTTCTGGGACCATTAGAGGCGTTCATTCTCGTTTGGCTGGTTAAGGTTTCATTTTCGGCGTTTGAGAGACATGGGATATGGGCCATGGGCTCTGAGTTTTGCAACTCAATGACCAGTGCCAAATACACTTGCTATACCCATCGGTTGCTGTTCGAAGCACCACACTGACCTCTCAGAGGCAATAGACACGTCATATTAATGGCAATCCTCTGAACGCTTTCCCAAGTGCTGGATATAGGCGTAAGTAGCGTTCATAATTGGGGGGATTTCAGTTAGGGAATGGATTCCATAAGATAAACTCTCTTTTTCTTAAGCTTGCAATGTCGTCATTTCCCTGTAGGTACATCGTGCTTGGAATGCTAGGCTATTCAAGAATCGAATAGATCTCAATCAGAAGAGCGCTGCTGACTGGTGTTTTCACCCACAAATGGATGTTTCTAAGCATATAGTGACGTCCCTCTCGTATTCTGTGAGACGTTGGCAGCGAGAGCTAATTTTTACATGCATGAAGCTGAGGAATATTTTTGCTTACCTCGGCCCGACAGCCAAGACGACAGCCAAGCAGAGGCAAAAGGCTAAAAAATTGTTTGTCTGATTTCGTTGTTAATCACAATAACCAGGGAAATGCTCCAATACTCCAATGCTCCAAGCTGTGTCTCTTTTCATTCTTGATGTTGTCAGACAAAACTCACAAAGGAGCCGGAGTCCCGAAATAGAATCGTACAATAAGAGCAGAGCCTCAAAGTACCCATGACGTTGTAGCATACTTTGCAAGGGTTGGGTTCGTCTTTTTCCCAGAATGGTTATTTTATGCTTGAGAGTGAGGTTCGGGTCGGGTATTGTCTGGCTGGACACGAGGGATCATCCGACGATCAATGGATTAAACATTACTCAGTCCACTCCGCTTGTGAGGCCACCGACGACATTCTTCGCATTTGAATTTGTTTGTTAGATGTGCATTTACCGGTACTGTACTCGTGGGTGGCAAGCAAGCAATACGAGGAAAGGGTTCATAAGCTTCATAGAGGCGGAGTTGGATCATTTCGCTCCTTAATATGCGAAGGAGCGAAAATAATCGGAGTGGAGCCGAGTATTAAGGATAAGGTAAGGTAAGGTAGGGTATGTCAGTTATGCGCTTAGCGAAGTAGCTCCGGCATTTCATGGTCTCTGACCTCAGAAGTGTGGGGGAGAAAGACCCTGGAAATACTCTGAGTTATGTGCTCCTATACTGAGCGTGCTGAGTTTAATTTACGTGAAAATACTACGGGATGAAACGTTTCTTCCGCCTTCATCCTTGGCACACAGGGGAGTTCTCTGGAATGGTCGTGATACTTTAGCTAACCTCTCCTTTTCAGGTAACACATGACGAGCATGAGGCCAACTGGGAAGAAGCGAACCTACCAGGGTGCAGAGCTTCTTACTCGGAGGTTCCTCTTCAGTGATCAGCACCTATCCATTCTAAAGTTTCTATACGAAGTGTGGAGGTCCGCTTCGGTATGTCATACCCGGCAAGTTGAAGTTTCAAGTTAATAATTATTCTTGAATAAGGACATGGAGAGGGATCTGCGGAAGGTCCGAAGAAGGATACGAGATTTGTGATCGTCATTTAGCTGAATGTCTTTGGATATGTAGCGTATTGAGTGTATCTCCTGACTTCAATGAAGTATAAATATGTTCAAGCCTCCCTCAAATCGATCTCTCCATCAAACATCAAACATCTTCATTCAACACCTAAAATCAACAACAAACTTCAAAAACTTCATAAACTCAATCATAATGTATACCAAGATTGCTCTCGTCTCTGCTCTCGCAGCTTTCACTGGCCTCGTCTCTGCAGCACCGGCACCGGTTGCTCGTGCCACCAATGAGAACGTCTTTGCTGGTGTCGCCTTAAGATCTGGTACTCCTGCAGTTCACCAACGTGCGATCAATGCAAATGGTGGCAGGTTTTTCCTCGGCAAGGACTCTTCAGGCTACTGCCCAAATGTCACATCACTCGACTGCTCCTCTTGTATGTTCTAGCTTCTATTCTTCTTCAAACATTGCTAATCCTTTTTTAGTCCAAACCACAACAACAGTCTTCGCTTTCAACCCAACAAGCAAAGGCATGAGCCTCGATGTCACCGTTCCCGGAGGCCAGATGATCTACGTCGCACCGACAGGTGAGCTCGGCTACACCACCGCCCACTCTGGTTATTATCCAGCAAACAGTGGTCTCACACCGTTCAACTACACCCCCCAAGCTGGAGAAGGACGTGTCGGTTCTCTCACCTTCCAGAATGGCGACTTCTACGCATGCCCAGTCGAGGGTTTGGACAATGTCTACCAAGTCTTTGCGGCTGCTTATGGCGATCAAGCCAAATACCAATCGGAGTGCATTGGCTTTGGATTTGCGACTGCTGAGTGGGATGGAAAGATTGCTTGGCAATATTAGATTGCTCTATGGACGGTCATGGCATGTGACTGAGGAGAAGGAGGGGCAGCAGTAGGAAACTCAGGGTTCCGCGAGATTTCTGCAACTTTCCCTTTTGCATGGCGCGGTGGGCAGATTTTACAGATTGACACTTTCTTTTACTTGCATAGCGTTGAAACTTGGGAGTGGATTCTACAGATGGATGTTTTCCATTGGACGGGCATAGCATTGCGATTGTGGTTGTTTAGCATAGTCAGACAGCGCTGTTCTGTACAAATAGTAATAGATATTAACAAAACTTGCAGTAGAAAACGCAAATGACGAACTTCAAATGTACACTTTAACAACATCCCCGTAACATCATCAGACCATAGCCTTGCCAAAATCCCAAATCTAATCTCGCATCTGAAGCTATAGTGGAATCTCATAGCATTCCTTCTCATATTCGCAACGTCCTTTAGTTCCTCACATCACATAACACTGCATCCACCCTCACTCAGTCCACCCCCTTCTTTCTTGGTCCCAAGTGCAGCAGTGCGGCAAATGTCCTCAAAAACTTCATGCACAAGTTCTCCTGTGACAGCTGAGCATTCCAAATAGCGATCACATCTCATCTCCTGGGCGATTCGATAGCCCTCCTGTGGATAGATAATGCCATTCGGATCAGTTTCCGAGCGAAGATCCCGTTTGAGACCCAGCATCAGTATTGGAAGTTCCGTTGTATGGGTGAAGATACGCGTGGTTTCTTTACGCCACTGTTTTGTATTAATGTACACTCTTGAGTCGATCCAGAAGGGGGAAAATTAGGGACAGAGAGCCTGTATAAAAAAAGCGATAACTCACTACACGCTGCACATTTATGAGTGATAACCGAGAAGAGATATCGTAGCATATCACCACGACATTCGGACGGAGCAACGTCCAGGACTCAGGGGAAGCGGTGTCATAGAACTGGAAGCGATAAGGTTTGGCGAAGAAGGTTATGTCGAAGATAAAAGGTTGGTCGCCATCGCGGAGAGTGACGATGGGATCTCTTGACACTGAGCTAAATGGAACTGCCGGAGAAGAACCTTTACTTATACGTCTGAAGGTATCAATCTTAGTATCTGAAAATGCTAGGTGCAAACAAGGAATCGAGCAGAAACAAAAACGGCTTGTGAGACAGTGGTATGGATCCGAAGGATCGATCAGAGGACCTGATCTTGCAGACTCTCAAATTTATCCTAAACTTGAGATCTAAGTTTGAGGAATCCATCTGGTCTTTTCACTAACTTTGCCGGAGTTTTTCAACCTCGGACAATGTCAATCTGAAGACTTGTTCTCGCTTGCGAAAGCGAGGCGAAAGGGGGTTAGATGTGGACCGCACGAGGCACAAACAAATAACAGGGGTTGGATGAGAGGGAAGACCAGATGGAAGAATAAACATACGAGAGAAATGTTGACTTCCCGCAATCGGCATCACCCAAGAGCAATATCGTTACTTCTGGAGCTTCTGCCATGCCGAGATGGTGTTTCCTCAAGAGATGAAATCCTTCTACAAATGGAATACACCAGCAAAAGGAACCTCTAGAGACATCACATGGAGATAAGATAAGGTGGTACCTGCAGGTGGATTCAAATTTGCGAGATACTCATTCGTAGAGTCACATTTAACGCTAAATGCTATGTCGCTGAGGGTCGATGCAGATTTCTCTTACAGTGCACAGGTGCTTGGAAGTGACACAAACTTCAAGAGCCATTCTGCGCATGTCTCGTAGCAGAAGGTGGAGAACGCACACTGCTGGAAGGAAAGAAATCCGCGCACTTGCGACACAGATGAAGGGCGCAAGTATGGAGGAGCAAGCCGATTATAGCGCCTGGTCGCATGAGAAATTGATTGAGAGAGTCACGCTGCTGGAAGCTGCTTTGAAGAGCAGGAACTCAAGGTAGGTTGATGTGTCTGTAGAATATGCGCTGGAGCAACACTAACCGGAGAATAGTTTAGCTGCACCAACTGCTCCGTCACCAAAGAAATCCTGGAAGAAACCAAGGTCGGAACGAGATTTTGATCCTTCAAAATACAACACCCGACTCATTGCACTGAAGTTAGCCTATCTTGGGAAGAGATACAATGGCTTCGAGCACCACACTGGCCATGCCACACCCTTACCTACCATTGAGGAAGAACTATGGAAGGCACTCAATAAGGCGAGGTTGATATTTCCTATGGGTCCTGATGGCAAGGCCGTGAACCCTACGGCTCCAGGAGAACTGAATTGGGAGGGCTGTGAGTACAGCAAGTGTGGAAGAACGGACAAAGGCGTCAGTGCTTTTGGGCAAGTTATTGGAATACGCGTACGGAGTAACAGGCCTTTGAGAAAGAAGAAGGAAGACGAAGTCCCGGAAGTGATAGACGAGGTATCCGGGAGCTTCAACACGTATGCCCGAGGCGGTGGTTTGGAAACAGCATCTCCACCTCTTTCACCCTCGAGAATTATGACCAACGACCCTCTGTCTCAAGAAGTCAACATTTCAGACCCAGACTACGAGGATGCGCTCGACTTCGATCCTGTGTTAGATGAGCTACCCTATTGCTCCCTCCTCAATCGCCTACTACCGCCTGATATCAGGATACTAGCATGGTGTCCTGCACCACCAACAGACTTCTCAGCTCGTTTCTCATGCCGAGAACGCCAGTATCGGTATTTCTTCACCCAGCCGGCCTTTGCTCCAACACCTCGTCATCTTGAAATGACAGAGGAGAAGAAGGTGAAGGATGGATGGCTAGATATTGAAGCCATGAAAGAAGCTGCGAGGTTATTTGAAGGGCAACACGACTTCCGTAATTTCTGCAAGGTGGATGGTGGGAAACAGATTACTAACTTCGAACGTCGGATCTTCAAGGCTGATGTTGAGGAAGTTGAAGATTCAACAACTTCTCTGGCTTTCGTTAATGGTGCTGGTCTCGCTCCTCCCAACTCTGTTGTGTCATGTCCCAAGGTGTACACCTTCACGTTGCACGGGTCCGCCTTTTTGTGGCATCAGGTCCGTTGTATGGTCTCGGTACTCTTCCTGGTGGCCCAGGGCCTAGAAAAGCCGTCTATAATTACAGAATTGCTGAATGTAGCAACAAATCCTCGTCGCCCTACATACGAGATGGCATCTGATACTCCCCTTGTCCTGTGGAATTGTGTCTTCCCGCACGAATCTGACCCTGAGCGCAAGGACGCGCTAGATTGGATCTACGTTGGTGACACACCTGGCACGGGTGATAACAAATATGGCACCGCTTCCCTCGTTGAGAATCTATGGCAAGTCTGGCGTGAGCGGAAGATTGACGAAATGCTGGCTGGCACTCTCATCGGTGTGGTTGCATCGCAAGGGAAGGATGTGGCCGAACTGACGCTAGGAAGGGAAAAGAAAGCAAGTAGAAGCCAGAGAGTCTTTGATGGGAGCGATCTACCTAGATTGCAGGGCACGTATATTCCCGTTATGAAGAAGCCGAAGATGGACCCGGTGGAGGTCATCAACGAGAAATATGCATTGAGGAAGGGTTTCGAGGGCGCGGCAGATATGAAGGTTCAGGGGTTCAGGAGAATGAACAAACCTGCTGCTGTGGTTGATATCAAAGACAAGGAGGCAGAGACAGATAAGGGGAAACCCTGAAGATGATTTGGGGGTATGATATACAATGGATACCTAGCTGAATTGCTTCAATCCTCACTTCCCCAGCCGAAGATTTGCATGAATATACGAAATATTCAAAAATTGTGTTATGCTGGTATTACATCATTTTACAATTGCCAACACCGTAAAATGCTGTCTATCTTTTGTCTCTTCCCTAGACTGACTCCGTATTGTACATTCCATAACGCCACTACCCATAATCACATACACCGCATTGTTCCTTAAACAAATGCTTCATCGAGCCATTTAGCTCCATACCAAGCGGTAGTTTTTACCACACGCCGGCAGTGAATCTAGCCCTTGAATGGGAATGACAAGAGCTCCTTCACGCCACCCTCAGCCTTTTGCATCCAAACTCCAGTCACCTTCACTTCCTCACTCCCAATTTCCGCTGCGAAACGCTCTGTTAGTCCCTTATAGTGCTTTGGAATATCCTTGCCCGCTTCTTTGGCCATAAGTGCATAGTGGATAGCCCATCTTGACTCTGGCTTGTTGACGATCTTGTGCAGCTTTGGGCTCTTCGCCTCATCCACCTCCTTCTTTAAAGTGGCATTCAGGCTGTCCCCAATGGCTGCAAGTGCTGGCGAATCCGCGTGCAATTGGACACGCTCCATCGGTGGTATATCAGCGAAAGCAGCCTTCTGCTTGATGGAGAGACATGATGCATCTGGGAACTTGACGGAGAATGGAGCCTGGGTAGATGCAGTTGTCGTACACCATGATGTGAGACTCGGAAGGTGTGCGAGGGGGACGCCAAACATAACACGGCTGTGCGACCAAGGGATTCTCTCTGTGGCACGCTTGCTGACTCTTTTGTTGAGCTGGAAAATCCCATGTTAGCGTTCGTATGATCTTGAAATCCATGCAGAATCTATCTAAAGTATGCAAGAGAATAAAGAGGGAATACGTACCAGATCTGTCACTGTTGGAGCTTGGGAAGCATCCATAATGTATCCTATTGAGATGCCATCCTGCTTTAGCGCCTTGGGTTTGGTATTTAATTTCTTTGGCTTGGATGAGCTCGAGTCGTTCTTGTGTGTTTTCTCCTTTGAGGCTTCGGGGGTGGTGTCGGTGGTAGTTGAGTAGAAGTTCGTACGAGCAGCTCTTGAGCAAGCTTGGAAAGTCGTCCGCGATCCTAAACTGGAAGCTCTAGAAGCTGTTGAGAGACTTTTCAGGAGAGTATTGGTGGTTGTGGACATTGTTCGTGACATTTTGATGGCTGATGCAGGTGGTGAATGGAGATCGTTACCTTCACAATAATTACAAAATAATATCAAGGTGACAGGAAAGTTCTGCGGCTAAGGGGACGCGACAGGCGCGAAGTTTTAGGTGGATCTTATTACTTGATCATGTGATATATATTTGTATCAACCAGGAGCATCTCAACTGGTGTATTCTACCAAGTATCTGCCCTCTCCAGCGCTTTGAGTTTCTCCTTCTCGCCCTTCTCTCGCTCGAACAAACACCCTCTAGCCCCTCTCCAAACTTCTTCTACAATCTTCCGCCTCGGTAGCAGTCTTGGGAAGACAACTACAACGCTTTCTTCTCCTTCGACCACTACGACCAGATAGTATCGCACTTCCCAACCTCGGAATGCCTCGTTAATCAAAATGTCCTGTATTTTGTCCGTGGGTATAAAACGAGTGGTATTAGAAGAGAGATAAGAGGCTGAGGACGAGGATGTTTGAATGCCAAGCCCCCGCAAGATGAGAAGTGACTCTGTTGTATGCGGTCGTAATGTCAAAATCCAAAGCAGTGAGATTGTGGTTGGCAACAAAACCACGAGAGGTGTCTGCATAGCAATGAAAGTGAAGAACGCTCCTATCCTGGTGGATGAAAGGAGATCAAGGAGATTGAGTCCATATTCAAATGTGAGAAAAGCAGGCGTGACTGTTCGTGAAGATGGTACCGCAGCATATGTCGAGAGTAAGAACTTTGAGTAGAGCAGAAAAAGCAACGAAAAGCCGAGTATAAGACGTAAGATGATTGAAAGTGCGATGAGAAGTTGTAAGGTAAGGGTTTTTGGTCGTGAGGTCGAGACTGTGTACTCGACTGTCGTTGGCGAGGGACGCCGGGTGAGGAGATGCGGCATTGTGGGAAAATGAAGGTATCCTGCCCTAATACAGTACCTAAGGTTTGTACTGAAACCTCAAGGCAGTAAAGTCCAGGAACCGAGAGATTTATTCCTGGACGTGGGCAATGATAGATGGAGGTTGATTGCACCTTGTTGACAGATTAAGAGCAAGGCTGTGAGAATGAGTGACAGAATGAGGCTGAGATTTTTATTTTGTCGCTTCTAATTTATGTACGGGAGTGGCTTCCACCTCCCCATCGCGAATTACAAACGTGATTTACTTTTGTAACTAGATTTTAGGCCTTCCAGTCCATACTTCTACTAAACCATACTTTTTTCCCAGGTCTTAACGCTGTCCTCAGGGATTCGTCTGGTGTGGTCCACCAACGTACCAAAGGTGTGCCTCCAGCTGACATTAGATTTCAGATGAGGGAGATCATTCACCTTCATTTATGCCTTCATGTGATTCGATATAGATTTAGCATGAATACTGGCGTTCGTGCAAAACAATGACCATATGTCGTGCCCGCAATTATCATCGCTAGAACTCTTGGCTTCCAGTTTCCCTCCTCACTCGCCAGTGTCAATCTCCAGGTCGATCTGCACTCCATTACTAACACCATAATCCTCCAATGTCAACTGATCCTTGAATGGCCGCTCGCCTTGTCTCTTCAGCAGAATCTCATGCGGTTTCCTTCCAATCCTCGCTGCAACCTGCGCCTTGAATAACTTGATATTGTCTGATGCTAAACACGGAATTGCAGCTCTGGTACCAAGTCGATCGTTGACGTACACGATAATCATGGGCTCGTTACTCGCGACAGGTGCTGGTGCCGCTGCTCGTTTGGGCGGCTCCTTATCATCTTTCTTCCCATCAGTCTTGCTTTTATCCTCGCCAAACTTGTCTGCGGTTCCGAATTTGTCTGCAACGCCAAACTTGTCCGCCATCTTGAGCTTGTCTGATGTGCCGAACTTGTCCTCGACTGATGCGCCTTTGCTTTCCTGCTGCTTTTCTCTTCGTGGCGATCGTGATCGATTGCGATAGCCACGCTCAAGTCGCTTTTCTCCACCGCTACGCTCATCTTGTGCGCTTTTTTCCTTCCACTTCAGTCCTCCGCTTTTGTTGCCTCTAGGTTTGTCACGCCGTGAGTTGTCATCTCGTCGCCTGGGTGATCTACTTCGCCGTCTTGGGTTTTCACTTCTTGCTGCTGGTGCAGGAGAGCGCGATCTGGATTTATGATCTGCCATTTCTTTGTCGAGATGGTTTAGAGGTTTGAGATGGAATTGGTTTTGTAGAACTGGTGTAGAGGAGCCCGAAGTTACAACATTACCAAGTAGCCTCGCGCTCTGCAGCATGTCAAGCTTGGGTGAGGTGGGGCTGAGTGTCTAACCCAAAACGACTATCAACCGAGCCGAGCCGAGTCGATATGAATCAGTTGGCGAAATTCAATACTGCTGCTGTACAGTACCGAACAACACCTCCAGGATTAAACAGTTGAACAACTGAATGCTTTCTGATCTTTCTGGGGTTTTTTTTTAAATCAAGAAACTAAAGGGACATGAACCAATTGATATTCTACCACTTAGAGTGGGTGCCATGATCTCTATTTTGTACAAAACACATCTTCCTTTCTTAAAACTATACACCCAAGAATATAAACTCATCCCTAAATCATCCAATAGATACACCGGTTCTGCGCCAATAATCCTACAGCCCTCACAAGAAAGTACATTTGGCCAAAGAAATCAGCCAACTGTGAACACTTGAGCTGCCTTGCCATCACATGCGGTCTGATCTAGTTTGCCATTTGTGCCAACCAAACATGTAGCGCCTTTTGCATTCTCGGGCGCAAGAGCCAAAGAATTGCCACCAGCAAAGCTGAATAGTTGTGAATCTGTTGTTGCACCTCCGCCATCTGCTCTTCCTCCGCAAGAGAACAGAATCACGGTATCACCAGCTGGCCTTCTAGAATCGAAGTTCAAGCATCCCTGTGTCAAGCTGCTTACTATCAGTGTCGAGTTTGCAGCATTGTTATGGGCTCCCTTGGTGATGAGATCAAATTTTTCGCCTGCGGCTCCTGTGCATGCTTGAAGCTTCACTGGAATCAGGTTTTGGCGAAAATCTCCAGCCGTTGGATCAATGAAGAGACATAGTCCATCGGATGATTTGACGGATACGGAACTGAAAGCACGAAGAGCTGTGTTGTCACGAGGGTGAGATTCAGCGGCTGAGGAAGGCTGAAGCACGCCACCTGCGCGAGAGACTGGGACTGGGGTTGTAGGATTGGATGAAGCAACATTGCCAACTGGTGCAGCTGTGGCGGCTGGTGTAGAGGATATGGACGAGGTCGACGATGTGATAGCGACTACCTGGGAAGACGCCTTACTCTCGGTGACTGGCGTCTCTTCAACGACAGTGGTCGCAACACCAGCACTGCTCCGAGGTCGGGTGATGGTGATTATTGTTGTTGAAGTACAGCCTGAAGTAGAAGGGCTTGCCACAGCAACAGGCGCTGAAGTCACTATTACGGACTCGGCAGTTGTGGAGGCTGGGGTATCCTTTACACTGCCGCTAGTGCCAAAGGAGAAAGTTTGAGAAGCATCGCCCTCTTTACAGGGTGCTTGATCAAGGACATTATTTGAGGTTACTGCTAGACAAACATCGGCCGCATTTTTGGGAGCGAGAGAGAATGTTGCACTGTTGGTGAACGGGAAGAGCTGAGAAGGTGTAACAGCGCCACCTAATAAAGTTAGATGTGACATTTGAGGTGAGATGAGCGAACGTACCTCCATCTGCTCGGCCACCACAAGAGAACATGATGACTGTGTTCCCAGCTGCTCGTCGTGGATCAAAGTTCATGCATGCTCCTGTCTTGAATTTGTTAGACGAATATCGCAAAAATAGAGAGAGTCATTACCAAATTGTTGACGACTAGCATTGTTCCCTTTTGATCGTTATGCTTCCCAGCAGTAATAATATCCCATGACTGCCCAGCACTTCCATCACAAGCTGCAACCTGAATCGGATTGAGATTTGCTCTGAAGTCTCCAGAGAGTTCGTTGACAAAAAGACATTGTCCACTTGATGTCTAATCTGGTTAGCCAAGTTGTATTGGGTTGATAAATTGCGTACCTTGATCTCTGTCGCTGAGAATGCTTTTGTAGCAGTAGTATCCTTCTTTTGAGCCTCCTCAAATGCAGCTGTATTTAATGCAGAAACAGTTCGTACTTCGACCAAAGGGGATGCGAAAGAGACAACAGCCGAAGCCAAGAGAATGGACAATGATGCAATCATTTTGGACTTGAATTGAAAAACGGTTTAGAGAATGAATGTAATCCGCACAGCAGATAAATAACGAAATCGGAAAAGCAAGCGAAAGAAAGACAAGAGAAAGAATAGAAGTGCCGATCAAGCTGCAGAAACAAATCTCTTCTCTCGAGAGGCATTGCCTCGAAGATATACTCAGGGCTAACATCCTTCTCGATCCCATCCCATCCTGTCCCGTCCAGTTCAGACATCAGCAACAGCGTTAAAGGATCGCGGCAGGGTTCACGAAGTTTCATGGCGTTTTGTTCCCTCTGCCATATCGCGCAACAATCTCCGAGCGCTCCCTCCGCATTCTCGGAGCTCAAACCCTGATCAGATGTTCACGTTCATTTCATGTTCATCCAAAGGTTTGCTTACGGATGATGCTGAGACGTGTGTTGTCGCGAAAGAAGGATTGCCGCCAGGGATCAAACCCAAGCCGAGGATATGGAACGGTACCTGCAGATTTTAGGCTAGGGCTTGGGCGATCATCCCATCATCCCGATCGAATCAGATGTAAGACATTTCAGTATGAAAACTTGAATCAATGACCACACGATGGTTGATGATGCAGATTATCAAGTGTACTCCAGACGAATAGAGTCTGTGAGATGCATTTTGGAGGAGTTATTGTGATATTTTTGTTTGCTTTTTGTTTGCTTTTTGTTTTCTATTTTAACCCCAACCGCCGGCCCAGCTTTCCATCCCTACCAAGAAGTCCCACCAGTCTGACGGGAATATATGGTCACCTCAAGGCCAACCACATCAAACAGAGCTTGGAAACCAATGGTTTTCTGTAAGTGGTGTATCAGGAGATCGACAGCAAGGTTAAAGATCCGAACGAAGAGTCAGGTTCATGATCCTAGTACGGAGTGAGGAATCGAGAGCCCAAGGCGTTGCATAAATTAAATATAAGGCTTATGTCTTAACTTTTAGATAGTACTTGTGATATTCCCTTCTGATAATATGTAGGACATATAAGGTCATTCTTGAAAAAGTCTCTACTATATGCTACCTTGGTTGTATCTAAAGCCTTTCCCTTGCGTAGATGATATCTATTGCTCGAGTTTAATATCCTGACCCTCGTAGAGCCATTCCATTCTCTGCCTCAAACCAACAAATAATCTCCGAGCTTCTTAGATCTTTTGAATTCCTCTGCTTTCCGCCACTATATTCCAGTTATTATGGGTACGATTAAAATGGCAACTGTATAGCATAACTCGCATAACTCTCCCGCTTCATAATCCAGCCACGACCCACACTAGCTATACTCAATTAGGAATAGTCTAGGCCCGAGTCCAGTAATCTATACAACCCCCGCTCTATACCTGATACCTAAGGCAGGTTTACCTTGATAAAAATAAAAAAAACATTTACTAGCTTAATTACGTCTATATTATAACTAGTACGTAATATACTATAATAAAGTTAGTCCTAATTACCTTAGAACCACGAGCTTTAGGTATATCGTTTAAGTTATTTTAGCTTTTATTCAACAATTTTTATACAGTCTAAATATCACGTGATACTATCTAACCACGTCCTACCAATATCACTAATGTACGTATCTATTGATATAAACGATCACGTGATATACCTCTTACTAGTAGCTCTTTATAGCGAGCTAGTACGACGAAACGAATTATTAACTTTTATAGCGTTAAATACCTACCTATATAGTTCTTAAATTCGAAGATCACGTAGGAGTTTACTACGTATAAAGCATGTGATACTATTTTAAGGCTATTCTTAATTGGGTATAGCTAGTGTAGGTCGTGGCTGGATTATAAAGCGGGAGAGTTATGCGAGTTATGCTATACAGTTGCCATTTTAATCGTACCCGTTATTATTCGCTCCAAAGTGTCATAAAATTGACCTAATTTCTCATAAACGCTCGCAATGCCGCCAGCACATCTTGGTCGTTTGGAGTTTGAATCTTCCATGTCGAAACAATGCAGTGAAATGGCATTGGACCATCATCTCGATGGGAATAATTGTAGAGATTCTATTCAGGTAATTCCGGGTTGAAACTATCAGATATTGATATTCCAATAATGATGGAATAATGACCGCGAAGGTGAGCAAACAAAGAATCCAGCATTGAAATGGCTGAGAGAGGTCTAGTCCTTAGAGTCTGGAGGGCAGTTATGCTTAAAAGGAACTTCAAGGACACCTGCCATGACTTATGATGCAGGTACGGGCCTCATCTGAAGGATTTTGAATTTGAAAATCGATTTTTCTAAGCTGAGTACACTTTTCATCGAAAATCTTGTCTAATAGTAGAGTCAGCATACTGTCTGAGTCAATAAAAAACACTCTGGAGTATTCTTCAAGCTCTCATAGTCTCAATTTTGTCATCAAGTCCCAGTATCGTTCCTTACCTAGCTTGTACCAATCTGTTTCAAGACGAACAAAGTCAATAACAACAGCTTTGGCGCCGCCATTTTCCAGACGATCAAGTTTGCTTTGTGAAACGCCTGGGTCAACCATGACAACGAACGGAATAGATCTTTGGGTGCGTGTTTTGGGGTCATGGAGAATTTGCTAGCACAGTATGCGTTTGTCACAAGGAAGTGATCATGATTATCTGGTCCAGTCCGCTTGATAGTGCTAGATAGATACGTTGCCTAGGTAACTTTCTCGGTTTTAGCATCGATTGTAAGGCAGTGTTCGTGAACCGAATGTTTATAAAAGCTATGTAAACTATACCTTTCGTCTTTCCCGTAACAGTCAAGTAAGCTGAGCAACACGTTGTAAGTAAAGAAATAAACTAAGAGCCAATCAATTTCAAAAGCAAGAGAACGGTGAAAACTGTACAATATATTATGGTATACCCAATCACTTGTGTAAGTGATTGAAACTCGTAACTCCGACTATTATTTTACGGAAACTCAAACACTGATCATACATCTATCTGCTGTGCTGTTGCCAACTAAACTCTCTTCCGTCTTCCCATTGTGAATCTCTACGAGAAGCTCGAGTTCAGTAATTGTATCCTGATCCCCCAAAACAAAAAACGCCTTGACCCCAACATCGACAGCCTCTCTGAGGTGTGAACAAAAAGCATACCACCTTGAAGAGAAAATTCATCGAATCCTGTCGATGCCCATCCCCTAGATATCACGTCCGTCTGATACTCGCTGATCTTGTACCACCCATCCCAAACCACTTCCTCCCGCCAGTCTTTGCCTCATCTTGAACCTCTATCTCCTTCTGACTATCATTCTCATTCTTTACTCCTACACTTCCTCTTCTCCTGTGTCCACTTTCCCCACTCGATGAGAGATCGGCCACTCTCCTAACGGCTCCTTGACCAGCCGAGCTAGGTCGATAGGAAGCTGGAGGATTGCTAGGTCTGTTACGTTGAATGGGTGGCGGTGTCGCTCGTGCACCTTCATCATCTTCTTGTCGAGAGTGACCTTCATCAAAATATGACTGGGCACGAGCTTTTGGGCGAGAAGTAATGGGTGATGACACAGAAAGTGCGGGTGAGGTCTCACTCCTGCCGAAAATTCGAAGACTGGGCATTCGACTTCTCTTCGCTGGAACCGGAGAGCTGGCTACAACTGCATTAGACACAGGAGTGTTGCTTTTGCGAAGCTTCGCTGTTGCTGTCAAACTTGATCGTCGGTCTGGTAGATTTGGTTGAGCTGTAGTGTCAATTGGCGTGGTGCCATATCGAGGACTGTCGGTTGGGGAAGAGTATTTGATGACTGTGTCATCACTTAGCGGGTTCTCAATCATGCTTGATCTCCGAAGGGCTTTGTACTGCGCGGCAGTATGTTGAGGTAAAGACAGCTCATGATCGTACATCACTTCCTTGCCCCAGCCACCTTCGGTAAAAGAGAAGAGATTTGGTGTCATGATTCGACCTGGCTTATTGTAGCGTTGAGAGGCAAAAGTTGTTATGGAGCCATCAACACTGCCTGTCTCCGTTGGTGTTTCTTGAGAAGCTGTGTCCCACCCATGGCCATCCCTTCTACTAGTAACTGTCTCTCCTGCACTTCTTGGTCGGACTGAAACCGTTGATTGATATGCGTTGAATGTCGCATTTGGAACTGCATAGGTAGGCGTGACATTGAGAAATGTGCCATTCTTGTTGTCAGCCAAGGTATCGTCGGAGTTTTGGTAATGTCTTAGAGTGTTAGTACCAATCGTGTCTGGAGTTGGCGGCAGAGGATTTTGCGTGAAATTTTGCTGCTCTGAGGTGAATAATTGTCGAAGCTCCTTGGATTGACGCTTCTCCTGCACGCTTAGCGTTCGTGTTGGAACAGCTTGCAAGCCTCGATTGGTCTTCTCCAAAGTGTGCTTCAACTTCTCTAGGCGTTGAAGAGGCGATTCTAGTACATCGTTGATTGACAAGAATTGACTCTTTCTGACAGGTGGGGTTGGTCGGCTTGGGGTGGCGGATGGAATGGGTCGTTCATCAACCCACTTCTCAACTGAAGACGAAGCACGATGCCTCCTTGGTAGCTCCACTGGTTCATCTAGGGTAAGATTTTTGTCACCATATACACTCAAGAAAGAACTCTCGCTCAAGACACTCAGTCGAGGACTATTCATCCCGTCACTTGCTGTATCCTCCAGCAGCTTTGGCAGTGTCGCATCGCTATAGCTTTGGTTGTTGGGTAGATATAAGCTCCGCAGAACTTCAGCACCATCAGTAGTCTCGGACAGAAAGGAAGGCATTCTTATGATAGCAGGCTTTCGCCTCTCGAATTGAGGGGGCGAACTTGGTGGTCCTTCATGGTTATCCTGGAAATATCCTGGCTCATAGTCTGCTTCAAAGGCCCTGACATCCTCTCGGTCTTGCATCAACTTCTCGACCTTCTCTTCTAGGCTCACGATCATGCAGACAGCTTCTTCGACGGCGATATCCCTCTTCTCCAGCTCCGTCAACAATTGTTCGTTGATCTCCTGCAACTCTGCCTGCTCAGCCAATTTCTTCTCCGCGGCTTCTAGCTGAGCTTCAAGTGTTTCTTGTCGCTGTCGACGGTGGTAAAGCTCGAGTTTCAAGTCAAAGTTTTGCTTATGGAGGGTCGTCACTTGCTGCAAGCCGTTAGCGATAAGTCAAGATACCAACATAATAAATACCCACCTCTTCAACTTGCTTTACTCCCATTCCCCTCCCATTGACGACTCCACCCGAGCTTGGACGGCGTTGGTCCATATCCCTTGCTGCTTTCACTGGAGAACTCTGCACACCTCTATCCATACTCGTGGTGAGATCAATGCTCCCTCGTCGTCCTTGCCTGGCAGACTCAACCTTTCTCTCCCTTAGTCTCTCTTGTAACAAGCTTGCGCCAGAGCCCCTCATCGAGTTCGTCCTTGGTAAATTAACAGCCGAGCTATTGCTTGAACTTGGCGTCATTCTGGAAAAGCTGCTTGCACTCGACTCTGGACGAGTGCGATGGGACCTTTGGCTACCATCGTCCATATTTGCTTGTTCGACCTCCCCGTTTCTAGTTATGCAGACAAACAGAAGGCTTGCAATATTTGGTGGGCGGATTAAGGTGCCCCGGGATCTTGCTTGTTGATTCGCGATTGACTATGATCTGTGTTCTCCAATTGACATTGACTTTGACTCTAAGAGCGTGTCTGCGAGGTTGAACCCAGTTGAAATCCGGTGGCAGCTGGGGAGCGTGGGGATCGCAGATCCTGAATCGCGGAATTGTTGGCGGGATGAGGTTCGAATGGAGTCAATGGAATGGTTGAGGGGTGTGCTGCAGGTGAAAAAGTTGATTCTGATTCTGATGGTTTGACTTGTTGTCGTTGTTTTCTTTTCACATTCTGCTTGTCTTGTATGGAACAATGCAATGCGCCAATCGAAGTGAGACTTTGTGAGGTTGTAGCAGGATCGAAAGGAGAAGTGATGAGGAAGTCGCAGAAGATTCGAAAGGATCACAGTGTGGTTGGCTAATTGGCCGAGTAGGTGGTAAATAGAAGTTGGAATCCGAAAAGAGCGTGTGCAGGTGCAGTATGCAGCGTGGAGTGCGTGGTGTGAGTGTGTAAGTGTGTGAGAAATGATGGATGTGGGAAAAAGATGGAAAGGAAGTTGATAGACAGGGACATGGACCTGGACTGGACTGGACTGGACTGGACTAGACTAGACTAGACTAGACTAGACTAGACTGGACATGCACGATGGAGGAGCAGTGAAGGAAGACTTTTGGGTGGTGGTGTTGACTGCTGATGACTGCTGATGACTGCTGACTGCTGATTGCTGATTGCTGATTGCTCTGTTGGTATCTTTTCCTGTATCTGTCTGTGCTTTGTGCTTTGTGCTTTGTGCTTTGTGCAGGGTTATGTTTCTCAATTTTCCATTTTGTACTATTTCTTTTCGTAATCGTGGTACCATTTGCTGTTGACCATTTACTATTGTATGATCCTGATACAGTCAGTAACCACCCTTTACATATTCAATCACCTTGATTTCACCAATACACTTGATAGAAACCCCCCCAAGCGTTTTCGCGATTCTCCTCATCGTCTTGATTCTCCCAAATTCCAAAACAGGCACACGTGAAATAATACAGTACAGTACCTATCTTTATCAACCCACCCCTCCCACGCTCCACGGTCCATAGCGCAGGTAACGGCGCGGACCTTTGGGCTAACAGGAGCCAAAAGGGCTGCATCCCCATCCCATCCCCACTTGACCAAAAGGTAAATTAATGGGCCAATGCACGACCAATGTACCGCCAATGCACGGCTTATGCCTACCTGTGCCTGGCTTCTTCCCTGCATAAAAAGGGGTCAGGCACGTCTGGCTGAACGCTAGGGTATCACAAAAGTGTGATCAACTTCACTATTGGCTGGCAATCCTCGAAACAAACACTGCCATCCGCCTCCCCGGTACTTTTGCTCTAGCGATCCTTCACTGCTAACCTTTCTCGGATTTAGCCTTTCTTCGTGCTTTCAACTGAACCGTGTTAGTGGGATGGGATGGGAACGGGACGAGCCAATAGTCTGAAAGGAATCGCTTGAAAAGGGGGAGCGTGCATAGTGCGTCGCTAAAATGTCAACTTACCTCATCCTCATACCATTGCAAGTACTATTGATTGCTGAAGCATATTGGAAAGTTTGGTTGTTTACCTTTAGGTTTTGCTTCGCTTATTTGTCAATTGTAAAGAGCAAGCGAGGAAACATAGTAATAAAGCTCAAATCTACAATACAAATCAATGGTTTAACTCTCCCTTACCCGCCTACGCCAAAGTACCATAAAAGGCAACCGACAGCTCATCACATCATCGAAAGCAATAAAACAGATCTTCTAGCCCGTACCTACAGTGCCACTAACTATCCAGAAGGAAAATTGTAGCAGATATTGCGCTTCTGCTCGGTTAATCGAATCGTACTTCTCTTATGGTATAATCATCCAGGCGATACAGTCATTTACTCTTATACCGCCATACTTAACTAACCTACTTTCAGTATCACACGCATTCAAAACAATCCCGAGTTGGTTGTTACACTCCTGCTCAGTAGGAGTTTGACCAGGAGTGCAGCTGACGTCGCCTAATTGCCCACCAGCGGCCAGCCACAAAGTCCCTACGGCGGGATCAATGCGTGGGTAGGGCATATTGACGATGCTCTGACGATCTGGATTTAAAGGAATCCCGCCAACAAGTTTGCAAAATGCAGAAATCTGGTCCTGTGACCAAGGCTGTTCAACAGAAGGGCGACCATAAGGGCTGATTCCCAGTTCGCTTGCACAGCTTAGTAATGGATCCTCAGGTAGATTGTAAGGCTCATAGATGATAGCTTGATAGCCGCTATCCAACAAGGCGTCGTCTTTACGCTCGGTGTCGTTCAAATTGGAAATCTTGTTATTGTAACAGGCATGTTGATCAATCCTTCATCCCCATGACATTCGAATGGACCACTGAAGTCAGAACACATACTTTCTATATCCGAAAGAGTTGAGATGAGTGGTCCTTATATAAAAGGGTCAATGCTGTTCACATCGACATTCATTACTCCTGCTGCGTCGAAGAAAATAGATGGTGGGACTTTAGGATTTGGCACACGTCCTTCTAGCCCTGGATATCTTGGATAGCTAAATTGCACACGTCAGTTTAGATTATCTGTATTGTGATGGATACCTTACTATCCAGTTTCTTTCTGGACCCATTTCGAGAGACTATATTGAGCAAGACTATCGGCTACAAAGTTAGAATAGTTTAGTTGTGCTTCCCATCTTGCTAATATTGTAGAAGGTTGGCCTACCATTTGTTCCTGTGTAGTAACCTACTTTATCATCATCCCACGCTGCAAGCACTCTCGTAAACAAAGGACCGTAGGCCTTTTGATAAACGTAGTTACCATCATATTCTTGTTTGCATTGGAAAGTACGATCGAAAATATGACCTTGCTTCCCAGTCCTTGATGCACTGTCAAGATGGAAGATCTCGTGCAGTACAGCATATCCTGTCCATAAAGTATTAGCATTGGTGCTTCTTAAGAATCTATGAGCTCTAAAATACCTTGACACTGATAGTTTTGAAGATCTTCTCTCTCCGGTTGAAACTTGGATTTGTCCCATCTGGCCATTACTTTGGTACAATTGGGCAGTACTGGGTTGAAAAACCTCTCCTTACAGAAGTTGATTGTATCTAATTTATTGTTTTCGCCAGGGTTGTTTGTGTAAGCTGCTGGTCCTTTTTTTGCTCTTTTACAATTACCTTGCCAGTCATCGCATCGAACGTTGATCTTCCAAGCCCCCCAATTTAATGGTGGAGTATCAGGGTCAATCTTAGGATCATGTGCTAACTTGGGGGTGTGAGCATTGTAAAGGACAGCTACTACCTGATTAACAATAGCAAAACGTAAATTGGCAGTATATCTTTACCTTTGATATTCTTTTGATCTGCTTTATTCAAATTAAAAGGGCCAAAAAAAATCTGGTTCTGCCCAGACTGAGTCAAAGTGAAGACCAGCTTTATATACTATATCGGCTAGCATTATGGCATCATGCCATGCATCCACGATTTATCTCTGTTCTTTGGGCCCGCATCCTTCAAAACCTTCTAGTTTCTCTGATTAGACAACAAGATTTACATGTATATGTTAAAGGTAAAGTAAATACACCAACAACAAAGTTTTATACAATATATTGAATAGAAGTGTACTAATTCAAGTAGAGGCAGATACAGCATTAAGCTGGCATAGAAAGTATTATCCTAGGGGAAGAGTGAATAAAGAGAATACCTAAGTAAAAGATCCCTTTCAACTTCTATAATGTTCATATATGCATGGTTAGCTGAGTTTCAATCCTAAGCTCGTTGGTGATTTCCAACTGTTAGATTTGATGTATGTTTAGATTCTGCCTTGGGGTCTATCTCTCACATATATTAATACATTCTGTACCTAACATCAATTATAATAAGAGACCAACACACGGCTTTTCTCTCCACATAGGGGCGAAACTATATCTACATGACCAGAATAGCATCTTGAAAAGGTATTTGTAGTCGAGAAAACGATAATCATGGTGTTTATGGAGTATATGAATACAAAAGTTGTTATGGAATCTGGCCGTAGTTTTGAAAACTACTGATACCAGCTTTATTTTATAAAATCTAGCTTTGTAAAATTATTTTTTCCGAGAATACAGAGTCGAAGATCATTTTCAAAGAATATGTCCTTGATACAAAAGAACTATAAGGCAACTGAAAATGAACAGACACTTAATCTCGGATCATACGATACATGCATGAATTGGGGTTTGCTCGTGATTTACATTTAAATCTAAATTTGTCGTTGTTATTTTCAGAGCGTGACGACCAGCATACTATTGTATGATTTCGCTTGATTTGGATATGGATGCTTCTCAACCACGGTACCTGCGAAGGGCGCCCACTGGCGCTTATTTTCTTGCGAAGTGTTAGAAACGCTGTTTTAGAGAAAAGGGTCGCAGCAACCTAAACCTACCATTAACATTTCGGGTGATGGCCCTATGACCAACACACCAACATCATATAAATAGACTTGGGGCACCCCAATAACCAGAAGTACACGATTCGCAAACATCGTTCATTTATAGTATGTCCACCTCCAGAAAATGGGCCGAGTTGACAACTGAGATAATCACACTTTATCTTACACTTTTTCACACAGGACAATCTGTCCATATAGACAAAGCATTCACTCAAAGCCTCTCATCTCCATATTAATGTCTTTATATCGGGTTATACTTTATGGAGGTCTATCTTTATTCTGTGCTATTATTTGCACATTCAAGTTCGTTCCCTAGAAAGACACAACTGGCCTCGAGCCTAAATATTTCACAGGGTTGCCTACAAAGCCTTTGCTACCGATCCCACCTATCCCACCCATGCCTGATCTCGACCTCGAACCAACTGAACGTCTCGAACATCTCACCCTCGGTCGCTCAAACACTGTGATGTGTTGGCCCAGTGTGGGCGGCATAATCGTCGCCGAGTATGTGCATAGTGTTGAACTCGATTTCCTTGGGTTGGATTGTTTCAACCTTGTGAACCGCTCTTCAGACCCTATTGCCGAAGATGCATTTTGTCGGAAACTTAGACTTATTGGAGGCAAGTGGTGGGAAAGCTACTGGGACTTTCTAGAAGCTACGCAGCCAGGGAGCAGAGGCTTTAAACGAAACAACGACCCAGAGGAGGATGAGGTGTTGCATCTCGGGTGGCCGGAGACAGGAGGGGCTTGGGTTATCAGACTTCCCTCTAAATGGTATCACTGGAAAGGATGGATCAGAGCGAGGAATTCACATACGAATGATGAGAGATGTATGGCTTTGGAGATGACGGGCGCGACTTTCTTTAAGGATCCAAATGAGTGTGAATATGTTAGGCCGTTGCTTCGGGGATTTGGAGAATGGAAACTGAATAATGTTAAAGAGTACAGAGAGTCTTAGGATTATCAAAGATGCTTCATCTCATCAATTATGATGCATCTCAGATTGAGTAGCAATGACTTTGAACTCTTGTACGGTGGTGGGAGGAGAAACGCATGACTTCCAGGCAGAGAGTTTGCTGAGTAGGTTAGATAACTCGTCACTTCTTATACAAACCTCTCTAATAATACATTGAGATTTGATAACTTGGTATCTACTTCATCCTACGGCTCTGTCTCCTTTCCAGTGTGTCTATGCCACCCCTAGTCTGATCTTGAAAATCTCCGTCCTCGACCACTGTGCGCCCTTCCAACTTACTCTATGCACCGCGAAAGTTCCTCGCTCTATCAGAAGAGAGTTGCTCTGCTGCAGTAGAAGGACGCATCCTTGTCTTAGTTTGCTGTCTCGATTTCTTTCTACCGTAAGTCTGAATTGCCCCTGAGGTATCGGCGGATGTGATGGAATATGTTGATGTGAATAATGCCAACTTCAATACAACTCCCATCAAGAGCCAAAAGTCCATTGAATTTGAAGGCTGCGAGAAAGAGGAGCCAAACGAAGACCTGTCCACCTCTTGACCTGAAGTTAGGCTCACAAATTAGAGATGACAGGCCTTCACAACCACAAGCCAAAGCCGAAGCCAGAACCAGAGTCTGAATGAGAATCAGCAGGCAAACTTCCAAGGAAAGAAAGAAGCCTCTGCTTCGTGTGAACTGCGTGCTGTATCGCACAACCGAGACCCTGTATCTCGCGTTGGAAGCGTGACACTGCGTT
Source organism: Margaritispora aquatica (assembly GCA_007644065.1). NCBI lineage: Eukaryota > Fungi > Ascomycota > Leotiomycetes > Helotiales > Discinellaceae > Margaritispora > Margaritispora aquatica. Next base: position 3,342,366 of record VJWN01000001.1, read on the forward strand.
GCAGCAATGCGGCCGCAAGGACCACGACGACAACTACACATCAGCTCAAGTTTGCCAAGTCGCTGCACAGTGCGGTTGGAGAAAGCAAAGATGTTGAGAATAGAGGGGTACGTCAATGTTGGGCAAACGAATGAGGTCTGCCTATCACAGGATGTTTTTATTTCTTAGTGGCACCACGTACCATGCAACCAGGCAGCGTGCTTCCCACATCTTTATGATTATTATGATCATCGAAACAAAGGTTTAAAATAAGAACGCTTGTCGAAACTAGTAATGTAACAGTAGCCGTATCACCGCTCGCTATGAGTACAAACCTGGCCACGCCCGCTTGATGAATATGCAGCAAGAAAATGTTGTAAACAGCATCACCCCGTTCCTCGCATTTTATCTGTCCAAGTATATGTCCGAAGCCTTTTCCAAGATGCACTGCTGTCCTCCAGTATACCTGTACACCCATATCCTTCCCAAGCAAAAGTCCACCAGCTCCAACCTTCCCCTGGTATGCGCAGCCTTCGTTATTCGTACAATTCGACTCTAATATTTTCCACACAGATGCGCACGGAAGAGGTTCCTCGTACTGACAATTTATTCCTGCCATCATTATATAAATGTCGTTTGGATAGGAGCTGATTGCTCTTTTGAAGGAAATTAGTGCTTCCTCGACCTCTTTTGCTGAGATCCGCCACTACTTCCATACGAATCAACATCGAGAGCAGAGGTATGCGGTGCTTTCCTTTTCCTAAGCCAGATTGCTATTGCTGATTTAACAATCAAACTCGCCGTGATTTGCTCTAATTCATCTTCTGGCGAGAGGTCATACGGTGGAGTCGCCTCGGGAGATTGGCGTGAACCTTGTAGGTTGCCCGAGAGAATTCCTCCACCCGAAATACCGAGCAGTATTTTATTCTCTGAAGGTTCAGCACCAGGCAATTTGTTGTCTTCTCTGTCTCCCATACTTTCCGTGTCCGCGGAGCAGCGATCCTCCGCTAAAGCTACCTGACATTGGGACGGTAGTTGATCCTGGGGTATGAGTCGGCAACGAGTGTATTCCCATTTCTTTTGTCCCACAGCACGCCACGCAAGAACAGTTGTAGAAGCATATATTGTCAACAAATTTCTACGCGCAAATTCTTCGGATACATAGCTGACGTTTCCTTCGCAGACTCTGACCCAGGCGATGTCGAGATTATTAAGGTAGGCGCAGTGTACATTAATATTAAATCCAGCGTCGTTCTGGATGCCAAATCAAGTCAGTGGAGGTCATTATATCTCTGCACAAGACTTACATCTCCTATGAATGAAGGCATTTCTGCATCGGTCTGCTCCTCGCCATCATCTGTATTTGGAGGTGTCTGCGACGGATTCAATTGTGAACCATCACTCAGACCTGGCGATAGCGGCTTTGAAAGCGATTTTTTGTTTCGGGCTGCATTCTGTTCAAGATAACAGCCAAAAATCCCACGAATGTGAGAGCGGATCAGAGTCTCTGCGAGGTGTTTCTCCAGGTAGTTCTCGAGAGCATCGATGGTGACAAATTGCCTTCCTTCTTTGAATGCGGCCTTTAAGGTCGCCTTGACTATGATTCGTTCGGATTCAGTCATACAGTTTTCTTTTGAAGAAACCATGAGCGAAACAGGTTGGTTTCCGCCAGCTCCCGATCTGGTTCGATAGCATGCCTATTTGGAGGCCGTCTGCACCAATGACCTATGTATCTGCCTTTGCCTATGGTTCTCGAAAAACAAAAGGTGCGACGAGGGAGTAAGTTGTGGTAGGAATAAGCTTTGAGTGAGGTGTTTAGGCTTGTGGGTGTTCAATATTTGGGATGGGCGAGAGACTTTCCAATGGAGCGGTCGCATGGATGGACGAGGAAAAGGAGGGAGCCACGCGATCCCGCAGCGATGAAATTTGGTTGTGAGGATTAAAGTCTGATGGGTGAGAGGTGAAAGTACTTGGAGTCCTGGATGGGAGATGGGAGATGGTCGTGGAAAGGTGGGAATCAATCGATGATGATGAAAAGGTTCCGCGCAGTCATAGAGTGGGCACTAGGCTTAGGTTGTGATGGTACTTGACAATATGTACTAAAATATCTCAACAATGACCTTATTTTATTCTAACCCTCAATCCGGCTTTAATCATGTATCGTGTAGGATCTTATGATTGAATTGAATATAAATTCCCATCTCTCATCCTCGTAGGATTTCCTATACTCAACTCAATCCCAACACTGGGAAGTCTAGTCAGGAACAGAACCATACGCCAATCGGTAGTGACGTACGTTATCTAGCAGAGGAGGGGGGTTTTCAGTCGTTCATCTGAAAAGGTAGACACGTGATGAGCTGCCGAATCAAAAATGAGATCAATCACCTGCTCTTTCATCTTCAATCTTTAATGCATGCAAATAGAAAATATTTATTTCTAATGTAGGCGCTCTCATTCGTTACCCGTCTTGCTAGCTGAGTGGAATCTGTAGGGCAGGGCAGTCACTGCAGAACATTTTCTCGATTAAAGTTGGACGCTAAGCCTGGGTGTCGGATAGGGGCTACGATCAAACATATATATATATATATATCGCTCAACCCCCTCCCTTTCCTTCTTTTCCCCTTCCATTCCTCCCCCGCTGTTCAAGCATCATACACATCACGAAGAACGCCACTCAGAAGTCGTTTGTATCCAAAATGCGAAAAACATATTACATATATTGCAAAATAACAAGCTGACTTCTGATATACTATGCTACGACAAGGATCTGGCAAAATATTACCTAGTCCTGTCGTTTTCGTCACTATCACGTGGCCTCCCGTGAGCACCTACGGTGCCATGGCTAATATAATATAAATTCGCTCGTAAGCCTGGGGGACTGTCGATCCTCTTTGCTACCTACCTTACCAATTGATATCTCCGCCTGATCAATATAGCCAATCAATCTCGAGTAGCATCTGTATCATTTTCCGTCTGTTCAAGTCCGTCTCGAGCGAGAGCTTCTCGAAAAGGACTCAGCCTGCTTTTGTCTCTGTGCCTCTTTCTGCTCCCCTTGCTTCTTGCTCTTTTTCTTCTCTAGCTCAGCAGCCTGGGCATTGGCGAGTTCCTCATCTGCTTGGATCTGCAACTGTTCACCTTTCTATTCGTTTGAAAGTCAGCACTAGGCACTCGCGAGTTTTTTGTATTTTCTTTCAATTGAATTGACTTGCCTTCATCTTCATCTGTACATTCAAAAGTCCTGGCTCGAGACGCGCTTGATCAAACACGCCGGCATACTCGTTCTGGAATTCCGTGCCGACAAGCATTATGTCAAGAGAAGAGCTCTCAGGTGGAATATAGAACCAGGCGGAACCATTTGTTCCTTCCTTACCGAGCCAGGTGACTACTGCTCCCTTGTCCGCACTAAATTCTCCCATCAAGGTTCCAATCCTGATTGGCGAAGTCGGGTGTAGTTGCAAGTTGCAATCGCGAGCCAGTTTTGGAGATATGAAATTCACTCGACAAGCTGAGTCTTCGATCACGATCACGTCCTTGAGTTTCCCGTTTGTGGGGTTATGAACCTGTGCTGATTTGTACTGGATATCCGAAGAGTTCTGTTCGCTCTGTTTGAGTTGACAAGTCAGCCGTGCGACACTCTATCTCGTTGCACCTTGAGCAATGTTCTTACAGAGGCTTTGGGCAAGTCTGCTGGATTGTTTCCTTTCACCTTCAAGGTTTTCATGTACCTTAGGTACTTTTCATGCTCAGGCGATCTAGCGATACCACCCACTATATGAGCCACAGCAGTGAATCGCTCAGCCTGTAGCCCCATCTCATCGAATTGTCTAATTTGCTCTGGAGTGAAGCCCGAACACTCGTTCTCAAAGTTGGCAGACATGTTTGAGGTTCTAGTGGGAATCGGTGCGTACAGTTGTAAGGTCCGTGGTTTTGGGATAAATTGTCGAGCGACAACTACTCGCTGTTAATTTGAGGCTAGAATCAATGGACGAGTAACGGGAACTGTACTGGAGCATATGGTGGGGAATTTCACATACCAGCCTGACTATGGCTCCCATACTTATATATTGGTTCGTAATCATACATCATTGTACGGATTGTTTTTCATTGGTCGGTCACAACTTGGGTCGCCTATCTATCGTGGCCCTCTTATTCTTGGAGCACCAGTCGAGTTTATAAGGAGGTGTGCTATCCATCGTACTGGCGCCACGTCAACTTTTAATTCTGTGCAATGAGGCTGTACTCTTTAAAAGTATGCCTGCTAAAAACGCATTTGTGTGAACCTCGGCGGTGCACTTCAGAAATGCTAGCCTCATGCACGTCGTGCATGCAGGCATGATGCAGTTCGCCTTACTTTAACACCGACTACAACAAATGACTACAACAAAACTAATACAAGACAACATAATCCCTGGCTTCATTCTCGACCTTTAATCGCCTTCTACTTCAAGATGGAAGGCTATGTGAAAGTGGCGCAATTGATGGCAAGCCAGGAGGATTTTGCGATTCTGCGACGCTTTCGTGTTCTCAATATGCAGAGACTTTTGTTTATGCAGGCAGAACTTACTCATCTTGAATCAGAAATAAAGCAACTGGCAGAGCGAGACGCAAACCATGTGGATAGACAGTTCTACGCCAAAGATTGGTATTCTTTGAGCCAAGCTACTGAAGAAGAGGATCTGGAACAGTGGCACAAATTCTTGGAGCTCAATGATAAGTTGGAGAAATATAGTGCGTTCGCATTTTCAATTGTCAGATTATTTCCCTGACGGAATATCTTTCCAGACGATGCACTCCTAAAACAATCTTCTCTAGCGAGATTAGAGCCGCCAAGACCATACGATCTTGAATTCTTGAGGGCCTGGTTCCGAAGGCCGGGCATGGGAGCCTTCCCTCTTCTGGGGATCGATAGAGATGCATGGAGTGCTCAGACCGAAAGCGACTTGGTAGCTCTCAAGCCGCGCACAATTCCAGATATTTTTTCGAGATGGTTCACTGAATCTATCGTCCCTCGCTACCACCACCTTCTTGGAAAGACATTCAAGGTCAGTAAGCTGACTTCAGTTTCAGGATGTCCCAAAACTAGAATATAAATTACAGAAATCCTTGCCAGAAAACATAGGTACAGGAATCTACCACTACAACGATTCTACCCTCGAAACCGCCCTCGGGATCTTGACCACAGTCGTGGCTTCCCTCCTTCCGATATGCTCGATCGTGGCGCTCTATTCGATCACGTCGAATGGTTGGAGACTTGGGATGATTTCGATTTTCTCAGCGTGTTTCTCGTTTGCGCTCGCGGTTATGACAAGTGCTCGGAGGATTGAGGTCTTTGCTGCTACTGCTGCGTGAGTTGAATTCCATTGAATACTCTCGTCGAGGCGAAAATGGGGTTGGGAAAGTGGTTTGGGTTTGAAGAACGGGGACAGTAGAGAACCCTTTCTAATTATTAATATATAAATAGGTTTGCGGCTGTGAATGTGGTTTTTGTAACGGCGAATGGGCCAACTTGTTCGATCAATACTTGCCCGATCAATACTTGCCCGATTTGATATGATAGGATAAGATAAGCTAAGATGATACTGTCTAAAAGGTTAAGAAGAAGTATGGAAGAATTCCAAAGATAGGTATTTGGAAACCTTATATCTGGATAGAAAATAAGGGCAATATAGACGATAGGGTATAATCAATATAATCGGCTTAAGTATAAACTTGAACGTTTAAATTTATTTTACTAGAATCGTCGATATTACTTTTTTATTATAGTGATTAAAAGCCGATAAGTTATCTAATCTAACTCTTATTCCGTTTTTCGTTTTGTATAGAAGCTGGCCACTGTAACGACCCTATCGCTGGTTTGGGGTAAAAGATAAGGATTTAAAGTACGGTAGTGTTACGAATCACCTGACCTATAACCCTAAGGCTGGGTTGGGCTGGATTTGGATTAGGGTTTGGATAGAGTTCATTTTTATCTATATAAGTTATTCTACCTCTTATATAAAGGTACTTTTTCGATAAAATTATAAAATCTATGTAATATAATTAGTTTAAATACTACTAAGTTAGTACGATTCTAGCTAAATTATTTTTAGTAAAATTATAAATTTTCTTTATTTTTTTTAAATAAATACTTTTTTATTAATAATCCCGTTAAGGTTAAAGGGTTAATCTAAGTATAAAAAACAGATTAGACTTAGAAACTATTAGGTTTATCTAAATAAAATTAAGATTTTATAAATTTATTTAAATATAAAATAAATTATATTTTTAAGTTTTTTTTTAAAAAAACTTAAAATATATTTATTATATATTTATTTATTAATTATAAAACTTAATATACTTATAGTATAAAGTAGAATTTTATTTATAATAAAACTTATATTATTTTTTAATTTTTAAATCTTTATTATATAATATAATAGTTTTTTAATATTATTAAACTTTTTTAGTTTATTAATAATATTTATAATAAAAATAATATCTATATTACTAGTTTATTAATTAATTTTAAAATAATATATTCTTTATTATTATTTAACTTTTAACTTTTATACTTTTTAATAATAAGTTTTTTATTATTTATTTAATTTTTTTTATTAATAATAGTTACTTTATTATTATTTAACTTTTAATCTAGTTTTTTATTATTTATTTAACTTTTTTTTATTAATAATAATTACTTTATTACTATTTAACTTTTAACGTTTATACTCTCTAATAATAGATTCTTTATTACTTATTTAACTTTTTGTTATTAATAATAGTTACTCTATTACTACTTAACTTTTAATCTAGTTCTTTATTACTTATTTAACTTTTTTTCGTTAATAATAGTTACTTTATTACTATTTAACTTTTAACCTAGTTTTTTATTATTTATTTAACTTTTTTTCGTTAATAATAGTTACTTTATTACTATTTAACTTTTAACGTTTATACTTTTTAATAATAAGTTCTCTATTACTTACTTAACTTTTTTTTATTAATAATAGTTACTTTATTACTACTTAACTTTTAACCTAGTTCTTTATTACTTACTTAACTTTTTTTTATCGATAATAGTTACTTTATTAGTACTTAACTTTTAACGTTTATACTTTTTAATAATAACTACTTTATTATTATTTTTTTAACTTTTAAAAATTAAAATTTATAACCTTTATTATAACTATACTATAATTTAGTTTTATAACTCTTTAATTTTTTTATATTAAAATATCCTAATCTATCGTTATTATTATTACTATTATTATAAGAACGTCTTATACTTAACCTTTTTATTTTTTAAAATCTATAATCTTTTTTTATAAATAATTAAAATTTATTACTTTAAAATACTTTAACCTTATATATACTATACTTATTTAATAACTATATTTATAATAAAAGATAAATTATCTTTAAAAGCTTTTTAAGTAAAGATTAGTATTAAATATCTAGTTATTATATTAGTTTTTATTATTTATAGTTTTTAGTTATTAGTAAAAAAGTTCTTCTATAAAAAAATATATTTATATTATATAATATTATATATAAAAATAAAAAGAATCTTTTAGATTATAATATTTATTAATAAGATTAATAACTTTCTCTAGATATATTATAAAGCTTTATAAAAAGAATTTAAAATTTATTAATAAGTATTTTAATTTATTTAAAAAGACGTTTTTAATTAAAAATAAGTATTATTTAATCTATTATATTTTTTTTAAAAATAAACTACTTTTTTTTTCTTAAGCTAATAACTGATATAAGTCTAAAGTTATTATTTATAGATTTTTTAATAAAATATTAAGCTTTTTAACCTATTAATAAAGCTCTAGTCTAGAATAAGATACTACGAAAAATTATAATAATTAAGTCCTTTTAATATCTAAATATAATAAATATATTAGAATAGAAATAGATTTTATAATATATAGAAAGGATATTATACTAAAAGTTATATTTATTTTAAAATTAATTAATTATAATCTTTATACTATTACTCTCTTAAGCTTTATATAATATACCTATTTATATATATATCTATAAACTAGTTATTCTCTAGTTACTTTATAATTATAAATAACTAGAGTAGGATAATATAGGTATTCGTACTAACCTAATATTTATTAAACTAATAGCTATCTCTACTTTAGCTATTTAGTAATTATTATTAGTCTAGTCTATATATACTAGTATAAACTCTTCTATAACTTACTATAGGGTTAGGGTTAGGGTTAGGGTTAGGGTTAGGGTTAGGGTTAGGGTTAGGGTTAGGGTTAGGGTTAGGGTTAGGGTTAGGGTTAGGGTTAGGGTTAGGGTTAGGGTTAGGGTTAGGGTTAGGGTTAGGGTTAGGGTTAGG